>JASPKZ010007258.1:0-605000 GCA_030220185.1 Diploptera punctata
GACATATTTTGGAATTATCTTACAGCCAGTACGGCTTTTTTTCATGTTTTAATAATTGATTTCGTACATCTCATTTATGGATAACTATTTGAGAGAAAATATTATACGCTCAGACCGGGACTTGAACCCGGGACCCTTGGTTCTCTAGACCAAGTGCTCTACCCAACTGAGCTACCTGAGACAAGTACCGATCTAAACGCCAAATCTTCTCTTATACATTGTAATCCCTTCCAACAAATGCCTGAAGCCATGCTTCTATCTTGCAAAGTGTCGGCTCCTTTATTAAGAAGACATATTTGGGAATTATACATTACAGCCAGTACGGCTTTTTTTTAATGTTTTAATAATTGATTTCGTACATCTCATGGATGGATAATCATATTTGAATGAGAAAAATTATACGACAAGACCGGGACTTGAACCCGGGACCCTTGGTTCTCTAGACCAAGTGCTCTACCAACTGAGCTACCTGAGACAAGTACCGATCTAAATGTATAATTCCCAAATATGTCTTCTTAATAAAGGAGCCGACATTTGCAAGATAGAAGCATGGCTTCAGAGCATTTGTTGGAAGGGAATTACAATGTATAAGAGAAAGATTTGCGTTTAGATCGGTACTTGTCTCAGCGTAGCTCAGTCGGTAGAGCAACTTGTCTAGAGAACCAAGCGGTCCCGGGTTCACAGACTCCCGGCGTCCTGAGAGTATAATTTTTCTCTTCAAATATGATTTATCCATCAATGAGGAGTACTAAAATCAATATTAACACATGAAAAAAGCCGTACCTGCGTGTTAATGTATAATTCCCAAATATGTCTCTTCTTAATAAATGATCCTGACAGTTGCAAGATAGAATCATGGCTTCATAGCATTTGTTTGGAAGGGAATTACAATGTATATAATAGAGGATTTGCCGATCTAGATCGGTACTTGTCTCAGGTAGCTCAGTTGGTTATGAGCACTTGGTCGAGAGAACCAAGGGTCCCGGGGTCAAGGACAAGGAAGTCCCGGTCTGAGTCGTATAATTTTTCTCTTCAAATTATGATTTAGCCATCAATGAGATGTACGAAATCAATTATTAAAACATGAAAAAAAGCCGTACTGGCTGTAATGTATAATTCCCAAAATATGTCTTCTTAATAAAGGAGCCGGACATTTGCAAGATAGAAGCATGGCCTTCAGAGCATTTGTTGGAAGGGAATTACAATGTATAAGAGAAGGATTTGCGTTTAGATCGGTACTTGTCTCAGGTAGCTCAGTTGGTAGAGCACTTGGTCTAGAGAACCAAGGGTCCCGGGTTCAAGTCCCGGTCTGAGCGTATAATTTTTCTCTTCAAATATGATTTATCCATCAATGAGATGTACGAAATCAATTATTAAAACATGAAAAAAAGCCGTACTGGCTGTAATGTATAATTCCCAAATATGTCTTCTTAATAAAGGAGCCGACATTTGCAAGATAGAAGCATGGCTTCAGAGCATTTGTTGGAAGGGAATTACAATGTATAAGAGAAGGATTTGCGTTTAGATCGGTACTTGTCTCAGGTAGCTCAGTTGGTAGAGCACTTGGTCTAGAGAACCAAGGGTCCCGGGTTCAAGTCCCGGTCTGAGCGTATAATTTTTCTCTTCAAATATGATTTATCCATCAATGAGATGTACGAAATCAATTATTAAAACATGAAAAAAAGCCGTACTGGCTGTAATGTATAATTCCCAAATATGTCTTCTTAATAAAGGAGCCGACATTTGCAAGATAGAAGCATGGCTTCAGAGCATTTGTTGGAAGGGAATTACAATGTATAAGAGAAGGATTTGCGTTTAGATCGGTTACTTGTCTCAGGTAGCTCAGTTGGTAGAGCACTTGGTCTAGAGAACCAAGGGTCCCGGGTTCAAGTCCCGGTCTGAGCGTCATAATTTTTCTCTTCAAAATATGATTTATCCATCAATGAGATGTACGAAATCAATTATTAAAACATGAAAAAAAGCCGTACTGGCTGTAATGTATAATTCCCAAATATGTCTTCTTAATAAAGGAGCCGACATTTGCAAGATAGAAGCATGGGCTTCAGAGCATTTGTGGAAGGGAATTACAATGTATAAGAGAAGGATTTGCGTTTAGATCGGTACTTGTCTCAGGTAGCTCAGTTGGTAGAGCACTTGGTCTAGAGAAACCAAGGGTCCCGGGTTCAAGTCCCGGTCTGAGCGTATAATATTTTTCTCTTCAAATATGATTTATCCATCAATGAGATGTACGAAATCAATTATTAAAACATGAAAAAAAGCCGTACTGGCTGTAATGTATAATTCCCAAATATGTCTTCTTAATAAAGGAGCCGACATTTGCAAGATAGAAGCATGGCTTCAGAGCAATTGTTGGAAGGGAATTACAATGTATAAGAGAAGGATTTGCGTTTTAGATCGGTACTTGTCTCAGGTAGCTCAGTTGGTAGAGCACTTGGTCTAGAGAACCAAGGGTCCCGGGTTCAAGTCCCGGTCCTGAGCGTATAATTTTTCTCTTCAAATATGATTTATCCATCAATGAGATGTACGAAATCAATTATTAAAACATGAAAAAAAGCCGTACTGGCTGTAATGTATAATTCCCAAATATGTCTTCTTAATAAAGGAGCCGACCTTTGCAAGATAGAAGCATGGCTTCAGAGCATTTGTTGGAAGGGAATTACAATGTATAAGAGAAAGATTTGCGTTTAGATCGGTACTTGTCTCAGGTAGCTCAGTTGGTAGAGCACTTGGTCTAGAGAACCAAGGGTCCCGGGTTCAAGTCCCGGTCTGAGCGTATAATTTTTCTCTTCAAATATGATTTATCCATCAATGAGATGTACGAAATCAATTATAAAACATGAAAAAAAAGCCGTACTGGCTGTAATGTATAATTCCCAAATATGTCTTCTTAATAAAGGAGCCGACATTTGCAAGATAGAAGCATGGCTTCAGAGCATTTGTTGGAAGGGAATTACAATGTATAAGAGAAAGATTTGCGTTTAGATCGGTACTTGTCTCAGGTAGCTCAGTTGGTAGAGCACTTGGTCTAGAGAACCAAGGGTCCCGGGTTCAAGTCCCGGTCTGAGCGTATAATTTTTCTCTTCAAATATGATTTATCCATCAATGAGATGTACGAAATCAATTATTAAAACATGAAAAAAAGCCGTACTGGCTGTAATGTATAATCCCAAATATGTCTTCTTAATAAAGGAGCCGACATTTGCAAGATAGAAGCATGGCTTCAGAGCATTTGTTGGAAGGGAATTACAATGTATAAGAGAAAGATTTGCGTTTAGATCGGTACTTGTCTCAGGTAGCTCAGTTGGTAGAGCACTTGGTCTAGAGAACCAAGGGTCCCGGGTTCAAGTCCCGGTCTGAGCGTATAATTTTTCTCTTCAAATATGATTTATCCATCAATGAGATGTACGAAATCAATTATTAAAACATGAAAAAAAAGCCGTACTGGCTGTAATGTATAATTCCCAAATATGTCTTCTTAATAAAGGAGCCGACATTTGCAAGATAGAAGCATGGCTTCAGAGCATTTGTTGGAAGGGAATTACAATGTATAAGAGAAGATTTGCGTTTAGATCGGTACTTGTCTCAGGTAGCTCAGTTGGTAGAGCACTTGGTCTAGAGAACCAAGGGTCCCGGGTTCAAGTCCCGGTCTGAGCGTATAATTTTTCTCTTCAAATATGATTTATCCATCAATGAGATGTACGAAATCAATTATTAAAACATGAAAAAAAGCCGTACTGGCTGTAATGTATAATTCCCAAATATGTCTTCTTAATAAAGGAGCCGACATTTGCAAGATAGAAGCATGGCTTCAGAGCATTTGTTGGAAGGGAATTACAATGTATAAGAGAAAGATTTGCGTTTAGATCGGTACTTGTCTCAGGTAGCTCAGTTGGTAGAGCACTTGGTCTAGAGAACCAAGGGTCCCGGGTTCAAGTCCCGGTCTGAGCGTATAATTTTTCTCTTCAAATATGATTTATCCATCAATGAGATGTACGAAATCAATTATTAAAACATGAAAAAAAGCCGTACTGGCTGTAATGTATAATTCCCAAATATGTCTTCTTAATAAAGGAGCCGACATTTGCAAGATAGAAGCATGGCTTCAGAGCATTTGTTGGAAGGGAATTACAATGTATAAGAGAAAGATTTGCGTTTAGATCGGTACTTGTCTCAGGTAGCTCAGTTGGTAGAGCACTTGGTCTAGAGAACCAAGGGTCCCGGGTTCAAGTCCCGGTCTGAGCGTATAATTTTTCTCTTCAAATATGATTTATCCATCAATGAGATGTACGAAATCAATTATTAAAACATGAAAAAAGCCGTACTGGCTGTAATGTATAATTCCCAAATATGTCTTCTTAATAAAGGAGCCGACATTTGCAAGATAGAAGCATGGCTTCAGAGCATTTGTTGGAAGGGAATTACAATGTATAAGAGAAAGATTTGCGTTTAGATCGGTACTTGTCTCAGGTAGCTCAGTTGGTAGAGCACTTGGTCTAGAGAACCAAGGGTCCCGGGTTCAAGTCCCGGTCTGAGCGTATAATTTTTCTCTTCAAATATGATTTATCCATCAATGAGATGTACGAAATCAATTATTAAAACATGAAAAAAAAGCCGTACTGGCTGTAATGTATAATTCCCAAATATGTCTTCTTAATAAAGGAGCCGACATTTGCAAGATAGAAGCATGGCTTCAGAGCATTTGTTGGAAGGGAATTACAATGTATAAGAGAAAGATTTGCGTTTAGATCGGTACTTGTCTCAGGTAGCTCAGTTGGTAGAGCACTTGGTCTAGAGAACCAAGGGTCCCGGGTTCAAGTCCCGGTCTGAGCGTATAATTTTTCTCTTCAAATATGATTTATCCATCAATGAGATGTACGAAATCAATTATTAAAACATGAGAAAAAAAAAGCCGTACTGGCTGTAATGTATAATTCCCAAATATGTCTTCTTAATAAAGGAGCCGACATTTGCAAGATAGAAGCATGGCTTCAGAGCATTTGTTGGAAGGGAATTACAATGTATAAGAGAAAGATTTGCGTTTAGATCGGTACTTGTCTCAGGTAGCTCAGTTGGTAGAGCACTTGGTCTAGAGAACCAAGGGTCCCGGGTTCAAGTCCCGGTCTGAGCGTATAATTTTTCTCTTCAAATATGATTTATCCATCAATGAGATGTACGAAATCAATTATTAAAACATGAAAAAAAGCCGTACTGGCTGTAATGTATAATTCCCAAATATGTCTTCTTAATAAAGGAGCCGACATTTGCAAGATAGAAGCATGGCTTCAGAGCATTTGTTGGAAGGGAATTACAATGTATAAGAGAAAGATTTGCGTTTAGATCGGTACTTGTCTCAGGTAGCTCAGTTGGTAGAGCACTTGGTCTAGAGAACCAAGGGTCCCGGGTTCAAGTCCCGGTCTGAGCGTATAATTTTTCTCTTCAAATATGATTTATCCATCAATGAGATGTACGAAATCAATTATTAAAACATGAAAAAAAGCCGTACTGGCTGTAATGTATAATTCCCAAATATGTCTTCTTAATAAAGGAGCCGACATTTGCAAGATAGAAGCATGGCTTCAGAGCATTTGTTGGAAGGGAATTACAATGTATAAGAGAAAGATTTGCGTTTAGATCGGTACTTGTCTCAGGTAGCTCAGTTGGTAGAGCACTTGGTCTAGAGAACCAAGGGTCCCGGGTTCAAGTCCCGGTCTGAGCGTATAATTTTTCTCTTCAAATATGATTTATCCATCAATGAGATGTACGAAATCAATTATTAAAACATGAAAAAAAGCCGTACTGGCTGTAATGTATAATTCCCAAATATGTCTTCTTAATAAAGGAGCCGACATTTGCAAGATAGAAGCATGGCTTCAGAGCATTTGTTGGAAGGGAATTACAATGTATAAGAGAAAGATTTGCGTTTAGATCGGTACTTGTCTCAGGTAGCTCAGTTGGTAGAGCACTTGGTCTAGAGAACCAAGGGTCCCGGGTTCAAGTCCCGGTCTGAGCGTATAATTTTTCTCTTCAAATATGATTTATCCATCAATGAGATGTACGAAATCAATTATTAAAACATGAAAAAAGCCGTACTGGCTGTAATGTATAATTCCCAAATATGTCTTCTTAATAAAGGAGCCGACATTTGCAAGATAGAAGCATGGCTTCAGAGCATTTGTTGGAAGGGAATTACAATGTATAAGAGAAAGATTTGCGTTTAGATCGGTACTTGTCTCAGGTAGCTCAGTTGGTAGAGCACTTGGTCTAGAGAACCAAGGGTCCCGGGTTCAAGTCCCGGTCTGAGCGTATAATTTTTCTCTTCAAATATGATTTATCCATCAATGAGATGTACGAAATCAATTATTAAAACATGAAAAAAAGCCGTACTGGCTGTAATGTATAATTCCCAAATATGTCTTCTTAATAAAGGAGCCGACATTTGCAAGATAGAAGCATGGCTTCAGAGCATTTGTTGGAAGGGAATTACAATGTATAAGAGAAAGATTTGCGTTTAGATCGGTACTTGTCTCAGGTAGCTCAGTTGGTAGAGCACTTGGTCTAGAGAACCAAGGGTCCCGGGTTCAAGTCCCGGTCTGAGCGTATAATTTTTCTCTTCAAATATGATTTATCCATCAATGAGATGTACGAAATCAATTATTAAAACATGAAAAAAAGCCGTACTGGCTGTAATGTATAATTCCCAAATATGTCTTCTTAATAAAGGAGCCGACATTTGCAAGATAGAAGCATGGCTTCAGAGCATTTGTTGGAAGGGAATTACAATGTATAAGAGAAAGATTTGCGTTTAGATCGGTACTTGTCTCAGGTAGCTCAGTTGGTAGAGCACTTGGTCTAGAGAACCAAGGGTCCCGGGTTCAAGTCCCGGTCTGAGCGTATAATTTTTCTCTTCAAATATGATTTATCCATCAATGAGATGTACGAAATCAATTATTAAAACATGAAAAAAAGCCGTACTGGCTGTAATGTATAATTCCCAAATATGTCTTCTTAATAAAGGAGCCGACATTTGCAAGATAGAAGCATGGCTTCAGAGCATTTGTTGGAAGGGAATTACAATGTATAAGAGAAAGATTTGCGTTTAGATCGGTACTTGTCTCAGGTAGCTCAGTTGGTAGAGCACTTGGTCTAGAGAACCAAGGGTCCCGGGTTCAAGTCCCGGTCTGAGCGTATAATTTTTCTCTTCAAATATGATTTATCCATCAATGAGATGTACGAAATCAATTATTAAAACATGAAAAAAAGCCGTACTGGCTGTAATGTATAATTCCCAAATATGTCTTCTTAATAAAGGAGCCGACATTTGCAAGATAGAAGCATGGCTTCAGAGCATTTGTTGGAAGGGAATTACAATGTATAAGAGAAAGATTTGCGTTTAGATCGGTACTTGTCTCAGGTAGCTCAGTTGGTAGAGCACTTGGTCTAGAGAACCAAGGGTCCCGGGTTCAAGTCCCGGTCTGAGCGTATAATTTTTCTCTTCAAATATGATTTATCCATCAATGAGATGTACGAAATCAATTATTAAAACATGAAAAAAAGCCGTACTGGCTGTAATGTATAATTCCCAAATATGTCTTCTTAATAAAGGAGCCGACATTTGCAAGATAGAAGCATGGCTTCAGAGCATTTGTTGGAAGGGAATTACAATGTATAAGAGAAAGATTTGCGTTTAGATCGGTACTTGTCTCAGGTAGCTCAGTTGGTAGAGCACTTGGTCTAGAGAACCAAGGGTCCCGGGTTCAAGTCCCGGTCTGAGCGTATAATTTTTCTCTTCAAATATGATTTATCCATCAATGAGATGTACGAAATCAATTATTAAAACATGAAAAAAAGCCGTACTGGCTGTAATGTATAATTCCCAAATATGTCTTCTTAATAAAGGAGCCGACATTTGCAAGATAGAAGCATGGCTTCAGAGCATTTGTTGGAAGGGAATTACAATGTATAAGAGAAAGATTTGCGTTTAGATCGGTACTTGTCTCAGGTAGCTCAGTTGGTAGAGCACTTGGTCTAGAGAACCAAGGGTCCCGGGTTCAAGTCCCGGTCTGAGCGTATAATTTTTCTCTTCAAATATGATTTATCCATCAATGAGATGTACGAAATCAATTATTAAAACATCGAAGAATTAGTTTAGATAAATTGTGTTCTGAATTCTGAACGTTCATACAACTTATTTCTCTTAACATTCGCCATTTTTCTTGTGAAAACCCAGTTGTAATACTAATAAAAACATGTTGTGATTCAGATTAGTAAAACACAGACAACAAGTCGGTAGATAGAAAACTGTTAAATTATTGCCAGTAGTAACTGAACTTACTTTATACTGTTGCAGGAATACTGTTGAAAAATAAATTTTATTTCACAGCTGCAAATTGACCATTGTTGCTGGGATATAAATTGCTGTTGGTTTACATAAATTAATTTTTAATATTTATTATTTACTATTGTTAACTTCACACTGGATATTGACCTTTGTTTCTGGGATATAAATTACATAAATTATATATTTCAATACTTATTTAATATTGTTGATTTCTAATTGAGACTTTAAAAGCTGTTCAAGAAGAAAAAATATAGATGTTTGGGTCCTATCTTTTAAAAACCCGGAGGAAAAGGTGCTAAAGCATAAGAAAGGGGGCAAAATGTAGTAATCTTACAAAAATCTGCAAAAAGGTGCAACAAATTGTGTTAATTTCGCTTCATTACATCCCCCAAATATATATATATATATATATATATATATATATATATATATATATATATATATATATATACAAGCGTTACTGCTATAAAGTAAATATTCTCTTTAATAATTTGCTTAACTGTTATGTTAGCCGCTAGATGGCAGTCGGAAGATCTTTCCGCTACCTCTTGTGTGAATTGAGAATACTACATGTATAACAAAATTGTATGTTTGTCTTGGAATTCTTGGGTAGCTCAGTTGGTTAGAGCGCTAAAGGTACAGACTTTAGAGACTCGAGTTCAAATCCCGACTCAAGCATTCTTTTTTCTTTTCATATCATATATATATATATATATATATATATATATATATATATATATCCGGGTTCGAATCCCATCCAGGCATTTATTTTTCTTATCATACCATATATATATATTGAACTATTGGTATGAAAACTGGTATATTTTGGAAAGGTGCCGCACCTCAAAATCCCTTCCCTAATTATCATATTCACCATGGTTAGAAAGAATTTGTGTGAATGGTGTGTTTCAACTTAAGGTGTGTTGTCTCTTAAGAGATATTGATAATGTGTTGATCACTCATTTGGGGTGGTCATACCACCTACATGTATCCAAATAAAAAAACTAAACAAAATGTAGAATTTATTGTCGTAGTATATGACAATTACAGTATTATCTGAGAGAAATATAAATTATTTAATTCCAATATTATTGTGTTTTCTTTATGTAATTGTAATGTTATTGCTTTTTTTGTTGTTTATTTTTCTTTACACTAGTACCAATTATTACTTTATTGTAACGGACTGTCAAGAGCACGTACGGCTTACTGCCCGTGCGACCCATATTTGTAAATAATATTGTAAATATCTTACTTTTTGTCTAATAAAGTCCTACTACTACTACTACTACTACTACTACATTTACAATGTGAAATATGTAGAAGACATTGCCCACACAGTGTAGCCAACTTATCTTAAGAACATGGAAACAAATAAGTGAACGCTAAACTAATCTGGTATACATTAACTCTCCCCCAGTTTTCACCCCAACTTCCCCATTAATGTAGGCTGTCTCATAAGATACAATCCCCTTATACGTGAGTAAAAATGTTGGCAATTCGCTCTATCGGGAACGTGTGTAATCACCTTGGCCAGTATGAGTATGACGCTTGTAGTCAGTTGTTCGGATCAAATATGCACAGGTGTACCCTGGCATAGAGTAGCCTAATATTTTACAAAGTAAATATATACAATATTACTATAATCATAATATAGTGAATGTTTTTTCTTAGGTGCTATATAATCATGTTAACATATTTTTGAATTCTCAGATACTTCCACACTTTGCCTAGTCACGTACCGACCGTTTGAAAATAAACGCAGAAAGATTCTATTCGCATCCTATAGGAGGAACTATAGCTGTACCAGAGCAAAAGGAAATTTATTTTTTAAACGCCAATAGTATTGAATGGGTATTTCATATTTTGCACATTCAACCCTAACTAGAAAAAAGCGCAGGATCAGAACTAAAGGCGGTCAAAATCTGTCTTACTCCATCTCGTTCTCGTAAACGAGAGTGGCTGAAAGAGTATGACCACGAGTCTCATCTACCGGTAACAGAATGAGAAGTCCCGCAGAGAGTATGGAGTATCAAGTAATGTTCGTGTCACATATGAAGTTCTACGGAGGAAGCAGTGAAACGTGTGGTGAAAGAGGCGCTGCAGGATCCCAGCACTCTGCAGGTGTTTGTGTCCATGTTGCGGGACCAGGTAGTGGCGGAACTGCAGAAGACCATCGAGGACAACACTAAAGTAATTGAGGATCTGAAAAAGACCCTCGATGAAAAAGACAGAAAGATTGAGGTGTTGGAAAATAAATTAGACGATCTAGAACAATACCAGAGACGTCAATGCCTCAGAATTTTTGGTGTAAAAGAAGAGGCCGGAGAGGACACTGACCAGAAAGCCATCGAGGTGGCCAAAAAAATCGGTGTCGATCTATCAGTGACAGACATTGACAGAAGTCACCGTGTTGGTGTTAATAATGCAGAAAGACCGCGGGCTATAATAGTGAAATTTGTTAGTTACCGCAAGCGCAGTGAAGTTTTTCTAAGCAAGAAAAAGTTGAAAGGAAGTGGGGTCACTGTTCGCGAGGACCTAACGAAGTGTCGCTATCGCCTGCTACAAGACAGTATACAAAAATACGGTATTCAAAATGTATGGACAATGGACGGTGCCGTCATAGCCAAAGTAAATGGCGAAAAACGCAAAATTAGATCTTCTACGGATATCAACTAGATAGGACCTGAGTGTAAAATATGTTTACTTTATTTGTCTTTTCTTTGCTAACAATTATATTGTTAATTTATTTCTAATTTAGGTAAGTTTTAAGTTTATTATTTTTTATTTAGGACAACTTACTTGTTTTATTTTCATTTTTTAAGTTATTTGTTTAGCTAAATTATTTTAATTTTATTAGAGTTATTACAGTACATAGTTTATTTTTACTTTCTGCTATTGGCAACATTGAGCTGACAAATGATGAATTATTTGCAACCCTTGACTCACTCACCTTCTGCAATCACCCTCTTATTGTGCAGACAGCTTTTAACACAGGTAGCAACATTCCTCAATCCCTACCATCCCCTCCAAAAACAACTACCAGTCTACTTAGGAATGCATTTTCTATTGATAAATCATCACTTAAAATCGCTCACGTAAATTCACAAAAAATTCTGTCCCACTTTGATGAGTTTGAAACCATATTTTCATCTCTTGGACTGAGCGCCATTTTAATTTCGGAAACCTGGCTCACCCCATCCATACCTTCGTCCCTTGTTCACCTAGACGGATATACACTGCTCAGAAATGACAGAATAGATAAAAGAGGTGGAGGAGTTTGTGCCTTTATATCAAATGAGCTTAATCCAAGAATTGTCCACAAGTCCCCTTCTGTATATTCCGCTCGCCCCGAGTTCTTATTCGTAGAAATTCAAGCCAGTCTAAAAAAATGTCTCTTATGCATTGTATACAAACCTCCAAAAATTGGGCACCTTTCGGATCTAGAAAACGCTCTGAAACGATTCATTGCCTCATTATGAACACGTTATTGTCGCAGGTGATTTTATACAAATCTTCTTCAGACTGACTCACCAGCCATACAACTTAAAAATATGTTCCAAAGCTTTAATATGACCATTGTTCCTCTCTCTGCCACACACCACACTGCTACTTCCGACACTCTACTGGACTTAATTGTGACTACACATCCACAGAAAGTACTGTCATATGGACAAATTCCTGCTCCTGGCATATCTGCTCATGACATTGTATTCGTAGAATACTCACTCCAATGTCCTAAAAGACGCTCTAAATTAATTACGTACAGAAATTTACAAAACATAGACGATACTAAACTAAAATCAGACGCTTTAGAACTACCTTGGTATTCAATATGGAATCTTAGATCAGTTGATGAAAAAGTAGACACATTTAATACACTGATACTACAACTATACGACAGACATGCACCAGTAAAAACCCGACGATTTTCCCGCTCCCCTGCTCCCTGGATGAATGATTCAATACGTGAACTTATGTTAAAACGAGACAAAGCATACCGAACATACAGACGACATAAAAATGACGAGAACTGGCAACTGTACAAAGAACTTAGAAACACAACTACACAAACTATACGTAATGTCAAACTACGACACGCCCACAGTATAATCGGACCTGAAATAAGTGCACGGGACACTTGGCGAAAGCTCCGTGCAACGGGACTTAGACAGTTGAATCCCTCAACTGACTCTATAGACATTTCTGTAGATGACTTAAATGAACATTTTACCTCAATACCCAAGACACCTCCAGACAACAAGACTAAAATAGACATTCTTAAAGACTTATCCCCATCCCCACATATAGGAAGAGATAAATTTTACTTTTACTTTACGACATTTCGCCTATAGACGTTAAAAAAGCACTCAAGCGGATTAAATCCAATGCGCAAGGAACAGATAACATCAGCATTTTAATGCTAAATAAAATCATTGACATTATTCTACCCACAGTGACTCATATTTTCACAATGCTTCCCTTATAACTTCTATCTTCCCTATTGTATGGAAACAGTCTAGAGTTCGGTCTATACCAAAAATAAGTACACCTACTAACTGTAATGACTTCCGACCGATTAGCATCCTTCCGACATTATCTAAAGCCCTGGAATATATTGTACATAAGCAAATGACTGATTATCTCCAAGAAAATCACCTCCTTGATCCTTATCAATCGCGCTTTAGATCTGGTCATAGCACAACCACAGCTTTGCTAAAAATTACCGAAGATATTCGTGAAGCCGTGGACAGACGTCAATTGACTCCTTTAACCTTACTTGACTTCAGCAAAGCTTTTGACACAGTAGACCACGACTTACTTATGATAAAGCTCAAGCACCTACATTTGTCTGACAGCGCTGTATCCTGGTTCGACTCATACCTGCACGGTCGTCAACAATACGTTTCATTAAACTCTAGATCTTCGACTTGGCGTAACGTGCCGGCTGGAGTCCCCCAGGGCAGTGTTCTCGGACCTCTTCTTTTCTCAATCTACATAAATGATTTGCCAACTGTACTAAAGCACTGCCGTTATCACCTCTATGCTGATGATCTCCAAATTTACCTACATTCACCTCCTCATTCTCTCTATAACAGCTTGATGAAAATGAATGACGATCTCATATCCATCTTTAACTGGTCTTCAAGTATCGGTCTAAATCTAAATCCTAACAAGTCACAAGTAATTCTAATGGGACAACAAAGACTGCTTACAACCTTTGACATATCTACACTTCCAAACATTACTATAAATAATATAATTATCCCTTATTCTTCTTCAGTAATAGATCTTGGACTACATCTAGACGCAAATTTAACCTGGCAAACACAAGTGAAACACATAATTATGTAAAAAGACTTTCTCCATCTTACATTATCTTAGACGTTTAAAGAATTTTCTCCCAGTTTCGTTAAAACAAATCCTAGTGCAGAATCTTGTGTTACCACACTTCGATTATTGTGACATTATATATAATGATCTAAACTATGCCTTGTCGCAGAGACTGCAGCGTGTTCATAATGCTTGCATTCGATTCATTTTCAATATCCGCCGTTATGACCATATTTCCGAACACTTTAATAACCTCTCTTGGCTCCGTCTTACTGACAGACGTAAATTGCACTCTCTTTCGCTACTTTTCAAGCTTCTGAATTCCTACATTCCTACTTACCTGGCGTCCAGATTTGAGAAGTTATCCTCCTACCACAATATTGACACTAGGTCACAAGATAGCAGTCTGCTAACAATTCCTCTTCATAGCACTTCCTCCTATTCTACTTCCTTCACAGTAGCCTCCGCCCGCTCCTGGAATCTCCTTCCTCAAGATATCAGGGGTTGCCGCACACTTGGCACCTTTAAGTCACGCTTATACAGTTACCTGTTGTCTCAATAATTAATTTTTCTCTATTTATTTAATTTTATACTATGTCATTAATCTTTTCCTCGTTTTTTATATATTTTGTACATATTATATATTTAATTCGTTAAATTTAGAGTAAATCAAAATACATTATAAATATTAATTGTATTGTATTCATAACTTGTAATCGTTTATATATACATATTGTAATTTAGATTTAAGACTTTTCTTTTGTATTTTTTTTTTTAAACCTGGTTGAGTGGTAGACAAGGCCTTAAGGCCTTAACTCTGCCAGGTAAAATAAAGCTATTATTATTATTATTATTATTATTATTATTATTATTATTATTATTATTATTACTGCATGTACGAAGCCGCACGATTCTCAATAGCCAAACGAATTCCTTCTTTTACGAATAAACATTTAACATTGTTGTTCTTATTATTATTGTTATTGTGTCATTGTAATTACTGAAATATAAATCTATAAAACATTTAAAGGTCATTCCATATACATATATTCATAAATCGAACTCACGTATTCATTTTTCACGTGCAATGTACATCCTTATTTTAATTCAATGCGTAAGGCTTGTAGAATGTAGGTTCTCTCTGATAATTTATTTAATACATTATATTTTGCTTTCTCAGTCATTGTATTCATTGTATTGCTCATGAAGACAATTTATTACTCGCGGGAAATCTGTTCCAACCGGACTCCCGATCGCTCTCGCTTGCATTCTACTTTTCGTAAGCGTTTGGGATTCCCTTCCCATGCCAAGTGCCTTCTTAGAAGCAACGAGACTGGAAAACTCCGGGAACGAGATTCGATGGGGAATTAATCTGAATTTGACAGACTCTAATCAAAATGTTTTACATTTTAAACTTACAATAAGAGATTAAGGGTCGCCCAGTGATGTGATGGACAGATCAATTAAATGTAATTTGAAATGCGAATAGGCCAACAGACCTAAAACATGCTGTTGATGTAATATTCTCTTACGATTTTTGTACGAGAAACACGGCAACATTACAATATTTTAGACAATACCCCTAAACCGATTACACATTTTCCCTCCTCTTCCAATGTTGCCACCATTAACAACTGAACTGTACATATTTTTGTTAGGTCACTACTATTTTTGTTAGGTTAGTGTTAGTGTACATCAGATTAGTGTACACTTCAGTAAATACTATGAATGTAATTTATATTGTTAGGTTAGAAAGGTAGTAGTTGGTGTACATCCATTTCTAATAAACGTTTGGGAATTTATTTCGAAAGTTGGTCATTACGCGCGTGCTGCTATCTAGCGACAGCTCTATAAACTTTCTGTAGGACTTCAAAGACATGTGGTTCCACCTAGCG
Source organism: Diploptera punctata (assembly GCA_030220185.1). Classification (NCBI taxonomy): domain Eukaryota; kingdom Metazoa; phylum Arthropoda; class Insecta; order Blattodea; family Blaberidae; genus Diploptera; species Diploptera punctata. The sequence continues at coordinate 15,586 of JASPKZ010007258.1, forward strand.
ACAGCTCTATAAACTCATGCACATGCGCACTGTTATTCTGTAGGACTTAGAAAATATATTGGAAAGATAAATTACTCTTTTTCCGAAAACATCTATTACTCTGCAAGACATACCTATATGAACCGTATGCAACCTAACCTTAACTTATCTAAGTTAATAAAACTTAGGGTAACATAAAGCAAACCCAGGCTATCTAACTAAATCCTCATAATGTTTCTAGGATATAAAAAAAAGGCATTTCTTACCTAAGAACTGTGGTTGATGAATCATTGCTGTAATTTTAAATACAGCATGCATTCTGTGTTCTGAAATATATTTACATTTAAACAAATCTTGTGCAATAATTTATCTCATAATATCGCCCTATGTGCACGACTCGGATTAAAAGAAAATCTTTAAACAAGCACTGCACAAACTATACATCTCTGTGTAATAGCTTCAATCAAACAAATGAAAGACCTAAACAAGCCTTCATATCAGACAAAATGATAGATATCACGTGACATCACCTTACGTCACAAAAAGACCAATAATAACCATAATAGTAAAAAACTAATTCCAAACATCTAAGTAGGAGAACTGCTAATTTAGCGCAGTTCATTAAAATAGGTTCCATTATATTACATTATGGAATTTACCTTAGATTTCGGATCCTCTACCCCAGTTGAAATCAATACGACCCCGACAGCGACTGTGCCAGCGTAGCCGGTAGAATCCTGTACGTTAGCCGGGTTGATACCTGGAATTATGTATAGCAGCATTTAAATAAAAACTAATAACAAACGAATTACGTTAAAATGTTAACAACTCAGTAATATATGTATCTGATTTCTCAGTATTATACAGTGATTCAAAGTTAAACTCATGCACAATTTAATATATTTGTTTTACTACTTATATCAGTGAATTATTTTTTCAATCCAATGTTTATAATTGAAACAAATCATATCTTAAACTTGATTACACTGGTTAACATGATTTCTGTCTCATGGGTACCAATAGTTGTACTTAATGCAGTTTTGCATCGTGTTTTGATATATGTATTCGGAATTTCTCCATCACCCACAGTTTTCTTATTTAAATTTCAAGTAATGGATTTAAATAATTATTTCTTTAATAAACCTAGATTTCTTCCCGGGAAATCTTGGCGCATTGAGCGATGAGCACGGCGAATTCTTTCATCAGGATATTTCAGCTATGGAAAAGAGATATCAGGCAAATGGAATCCTAATATGGTGGCCGATTATTGTTGGACCATCAAGGGGGATGCTCTACAGGCAAAATATAGCAGAAATTCGTAATTTCTTACTTTCTAGGTGAGTCCGAATGTTCGGATGTTGTGTAGTTACGAATGTAGAAAATATTAAAGTGTTTGAAATTATAATGCCTGTATTTCATGATGGAGAAAAACCGATATATTTGAATTCAGGAGAAAAATACTATCATGATGGAGAAACACCGATGTCATATTTGAATTCAGGAGAAAAAATACTATCAGAATCACATATTTTTCTTTCTGAGACAAAAAAAAAGTTATTTTTTGTAGCTCAGTGTTATTAGTCAAAAGCTAACAAAAATGTTTCCTACATAATGCAATTGGGAACGTCAAAGTAAACCTAATGTAATCCGGCTGGAACGGTAAATGAATAGGTCTCTAAGCTCAACCGATGCTCTTAAAACTATTTGTTAAATGTAGTAATCATTCGAGAATTATTGCTAAGGTAAAATTGAAGTACGAGGTGCAACAGAGGACAGTCTACAAAATGTAAGAGAAAATTAATAGCCCATCGTTATAAATTCGGAAAAGAGAAATAGGAAAAACTTAACAGAAGGCTCAGTGTGTTGTGAGAAAATAAAAGAAAGTTTAATACAGTCTGTAATAAAGCTAAAAAAAAATATGTCGAGTAAATATTTCTTTTCCCGCGAAGTTATATGAATATTCTCTCAAGTGATAAGTAATCATACTATTAGAACTACAAAACTGATTGGCATAGTTGGAAAGAAAGTCTACCCGGAAATAATTATTTTCATGGAAGAACAGCACGTAAAACCATACACCAACAAGATCAACAAGAAGAAAACACTCAGGTTCGCTAAAAAATAAGGTTATAAAAATGTTGAGTTCTAGAAAACGGTAATCTTTGTTGAGAAGAGCAAATAAAATATATTTCGATCAGAATGGAGAGTTCATGTATGGAGAATACCTAACACAGAAATAAAACATGCCCTTCTGAAAACCACTGTGAAACATAGGGATGGTGGTTGGTGGTGTCAACATTTGTGGCATGTCTCAGCTAAAGGATTGCGAAACTTGTTCTTATTGATAAACAATGGATTATAAGATTTACTTAAGGTTCCAAAAAAAAACATTTAAATAGTGAGTTCTTGATAATTTGGCCTTCTGGATATTTTACACGCTTTTTGTTAGCTTGACCTTATCTGTCTATCTATGTAACGGAATCTTTCAACATGATTTTCACCCACTTAAAAACATTGGATCGACTTGAAACTTTGTACACTTGTAAAGGACCAATGACAATATAATAATTTCATAATTGTTTCTAAAATCCTGACCAGGATCATCAATACATCAAAAAAATAAAGACCGGTATAATAGGTTGCGGACGTATCGACTTTTTAGTCCAACGTTGTAAGAAATTAATAGTATATCCTCTGGTAGCCCAGTTGGTAGAGCGGTGGACTGTAGTGGTATATAATTTGAGTAATCCATAGGTCGCCGGTTCAATCTGGCCAGGAGGATTTTTCTTAGAAGAGGATTACTTTTAGCTCATGCTATAACAGTATCGAAATTAAAGAAATATACATTTTTATCTTATTCTGTAAAATATTAATGACAATTTTGTAAACTTACCACATTGTAATTTACCCAAAAAATATGAGAAGGATACGATTAACTGTAACTATTTATCTATATTAAAATATTCAAAAATATTATAATAATGTTAGATAAAATAATAATTAAAAAATATATAGGCCTATATAATTATATTCGTTCTTAGACACTAAAAATATCGCAAGAAATTAAGTTTTCGTGGGGTTTCGGTTTATGACAATCAATTAAACTAAAAAAATAAAAAATAAATAATAGTTAAAAAACTAAAACAATACGCTTTATTAGGAACCGAACTAAAAATGAAAAATAATTTTAATTTCCAACACGCTTCGGATAAAATTAAAGTGGTCAACAAAAATCATCTGCAACACATCTAGAATAAAACTGGAGTTATCTACAAAAAAAATAATTTTATCATCAAAGACGTGGGGTGCTCTTTATGGTTTTACGTTTCTTCTTAGAGACTTTACTTTTACCAATATCTGTTTATTATCAGATATATTAATCGATATAGAGCACCCCACGCTTTTGATGGTAAAATTATTTTTTTTGTAGATAACTCTAGTTTTATTCTAGATATGTTGGAGATGATTTTTTGTTGACCACTTTTATTGTATCCCAAGTGCGTTGGAAACTAAATTTATTTTTCATTTTTTAGTTCGGTCTTCTAATAAAGCGTTTTGTTTTAGTTTTTAAACTATTATTTTTTCAATATTATCAAGAAGTTATGCAAAGCATGCAGCATACAAACTACGTACATTTCACTATTACGAGTTGATTGAATTAATTAATTTTCAAGCATAGAGCAGATAACGTAAACATTTCCTATCTAATTAACTGACACAAGTATTATATAAAATAATTTCCTTGTTAAAATAAGATCTGGCGAATTTTTCAGACGTAATATTTAACATTAAGAGGAATAAATATTGTTTCTACATCAAGTAGAAGCGATTTTACCTCTCTGTTGTAGGCACCCTCGCCTCGTGGTGTTTTGTTGAGAACACCCATTCAAATTGGGGCTGTAATTAGTGAAGGAAGAAGAAGGGAGAGTTGGGGTAAGCAGGAGCTTCTGGTAGGAGATCTAACACCAGCAGTAGAGAAAGAGACAGAGCTAGCGACTTGGTCTTTTCATCACCTCCAACATACCAACAGTTGCTAATTACCGTTCACTACAAAAACTTTCTACTTCCCATGCAAATCATTAGCATGCACACATATATACCTATAGGTACCCCTGGGATATCTAGAATTTTCCAAATATTAGCAGCAATAATTCTTTATTATATATATATATATATATATATATATATATATAAAGTTATGCAAAGCATGCAGCATACAAACTACGTACATTTCACTATTACGAGTTGATTGAATTAATTAAATTTCAAGCATAGAGCAGATAACGTAAACATTTCCTATCTAATTAACTGACACAAGTATTATATAAAATATATATATATGAATAAGAAAGTTTTCTTGGGTTTTCCGCGTCTTGGATTCAAGTTCGGCCCTGGCCACTGACTCCGACGTTTCGGCATGATCCCACATGCCATTATCAAGGAATGATAAGTTCGAGTCACAGGTTTAGGTCTTATATAATTAAACAAATAGAGTTTTCGCTGTGGTCCGTTTCCGAAGACGTACACCCACCACCACCACCACTATGTAATGGAAATTGTGTCACTTCTCAAACATTCATTTTCCCTCTATGTCCGCCAGGGAAACATCCATTTTTATGGAAGCGTCCCCGGCCAACTATATGGGAATTGTTCGATGGTGAACAACTTCCGGCTATCTCTACCCTCAACCCTCTTTAGCCCTTGTAAATTAAGTATTTCGTCGTTGTATTTGGTGATATACCATCTGCCGACTACATCTGGTAGTAGTCTAGTAGCAAAGGCCTAGTGGTCGGACGTTATCAAGCCTGCAGACGCTGACTGTTCATAAAGTTTACTTTGATGTTCTAGTTGATTCACTGAGCTGCCAACAGGAAGACCGCCACAACCACAGATGCCGCCAACCCTCAAAAGGGCAAGAGCGGGAAGTAAAGTCGGCATTCCATTCAGAAACGGCTCTTTTCGGATTTAGCTGTTCTAATTTTGTAATTTTGAATTTTGAAGATTTATTGGGCTTTAATGATTTTACTAGTGGATGCTTAGGGGATCACTCCGGCATTTGCCTTAACATCAAGGGAAACCACTAAAAACCTTAATAGAGTGGCTTGAATTTAATGAATTAGATCCAAATTGAACAGCTTTTTGCTCCAATTGGAGACAATTTAAGATGTAATAGGGCCCTTCCTATTTTCATCATAAGTACACAAACACACTATTAGAAAAGTGTGTGATTTATGATCTAATTCGATAGATAATATTATCATCGAATCAGGATCATTTACTAGTTCCTTAACTAGTTTGTCTAATACTTCATTAGTGATTAGACTATCTCTTTTTGTGAGGCTAGTTTGAACCGGCCTATTTTTAGTTAAAGGGGCCATGGCAGTTTGAGTGTCTATGGTCGCTTTTTTGGATTCAGGTGGGATTTTTGGCCCACCTAAGACCTTGAATGGCAAGGCCTTTTGTTCCCGAGCCTTGTTGGTCCCGGTACGTTTTCTTCTTTCAGGCTTAGCGTTAGTGGTAACGCTAAGGTTAGAATTCTTGGAGGTCTCAGGCCGAAGAACAGCTGGCTCTATCCGGTCTGAGATTTGGGGTAAGACAGCTGAAGCAAGCTCCACCATTACTGTCTTCTTAGGGGTAGCCGGGATGACCTGTGCTACCGACTTCTTCATACGCCGATAAGGCTCGATCTTCACCTTGAAGTGAAAGAGCCTACGTATTTTTAATAGATCCTCCACCTGCGGGCCATCCCTCAGAGTGACCACAAACATGGGCAATGGGTTCCTGGTCTTTCCGGATGTCATATTGACAACCTTTAAGGCCCGGAATCCATTGGCCTTCAAGTCACTCTGAATGTAGGACGGCTCAATGGTGTGGTGTATTCATTTTACAACCACTCTTCTTGTAGCTATAGCTTGTTGCCTGTTTTCTTGCTTGTAAGGGATCTTGTTCTTCTTAAGCAGTTGCTGGTACTTCTTGTAGGCTAAAACTGAATTTATCTTATGTAGTTAAACACCTTGAGTTTTCAGTGTGGTCCGTTTCCGAACCGTTCACCCATCCAAGGTTTAGTTCTTATGTAGTTAAGCATTTTCAGTTTTCAGTGCGGTCCGTTTCCGAAGCCGTACACCCATACAAGGTTTAGTTCTTATGTAGTTAAACACCTTCAGTTTTCAGTGTGGTCCGTTTCGGAAGCCGTACACCCATCCAAGCGTCTACCACGCTCCATATTGCCCAACCGTGGTTTTCTTCATATCTTCTTCGCTGTTCTAGATATGAAGAGAACCACGGTTGGGCACATGGAGCGTGGTCGACGTTTGGATGCGTGTACGGCTTCCAAAACGGACCACACTGAAAACTGAAGGTGTTTAACTACATAAGAACTAAACCTTGTATGGGTGTATATATATTAATGCTTTTTAGATCAATTATGGGCGATGATCAAATAATGTTAACAGATTCCGAAGACAGTTTACAAGTAGCAGAGTATCAATTATTCAAAATTGCCAGCAAATATAATATGAAAATTTCCACTTCAATATCAAAAGCAATGTGGAAAAAACATACAACTGGTGAAAATTAAGATTGGTGGAAAATTATAGAAGAGTATCTGATTCTCATACTTGGAACATGTTTTGCATAACATAAGGGTGACATTTTTTTCAAAAATATAATTAAAAGAAAGGGGTTGAAATTTTGGTAAACAGATGAGGACAGACACAAAACTAAGATTACACAGCATCACATCAAAAGCTGCTCTAAATTACGGAAGTGAAATTTTGATTTTAAATAAAATAAATTCTCATAAACTTAGTGTAGGCCAAATGCGTTTCATACTATCACTGTTAGAAATTAATAGACTGGTTCACCAAAGGAATGCTATTGTCTTAAGTAATGCCACGAGTGATTTCCGAATTATCGATAAATTCACGACTTACGAAGTGAAGAGTGAAATTTATCTACATAATTTGGAAATTAAGACTGGCATTTATTAGGACTATTTAACGAATAAAATTACGCTGATTACTCGCAAATCATTACTTAAATATAGTTATTTTAAAATATTTATATATTTAGTGTAAACGGTGATGTTTGAAAACAAATGAGAAACGCCATACCGTTGATCCGATTGTGATGGGGCTCTTTCCTAATTTTCAGGAGATTCCCGGGTTGAACATAGGCTATAAGAGAGTTGTGATAGCCAACTCTTATGCCCTTAAAAATCGCCCTTTGTAGTGGAAAACGTGAGAAAAGTAGCTCTTTGGACGCTTAAATGGCTTACGCTACCTAAACCATAACAAATACACAAAATTAATCTACACTGAATTGAATATCTCAAAAAGCTCTACAAAAATGTCCTATGTTAGCATATGTTTATCTCTTACGGATAACTCACAATAACCATTTTTGTCTTTCATTGATGCCAAGAAGATCGAGACAAGTACATAGATTCCTGAGCAAGCATAGCAGCACATGGCGGGTATCTATTACGGATAACTCACAGTAACGAATTTTGTCTTTTAGCTCATGTATGTCAAGAAGATCGAGATAAGTAGATTCCCAGGCAACACCAGATAACCAGCACGGGTAATCTTGAAATAATTACGATATACATTTATAATTATTTTTTCATTATACTTATTCAACTAATCATAAGAAGTACATTAATTTTCGTCTTTCAGCTCATTTTGCTAAGAAGATCGGGATGAATAGATTTCCGGACAACGCCGGTAAACAACACGGGTATCTAAAAATATTTACGATATAAATTTTTCCTCTCTCTTATTTAAGTAAACATAAAAAAAATACTTTTCGTATTTCAGCTAATTTTTTGTTAAGAAGTTCAGGATAAGTAGATTCCCGGGCAACGCCGGGTAATAAGCACGGAGTATCTAAAAATATAAATTTATAATTATTTTTCCTTCTACTTATTCAACTAAACATAAAATAACATTAATTTTCATTTAATTAGACGTAGCAGCGCACGCCGGGTGTTAGCTAGTACGAGTAATACATACAATTGGGAATAAATATATAAAATTAATTTATGAAAACGACAGGCATAACTAGTGCTAAATTGTATAACCTTGCTATTGATTTTACTTTCAACATTGCAATCTATTGAATTTGCCAACAGTTGGTGTATACTATTTGACAATATTGTGTGCATAAAACTTATAACTTATAGCAAAATACATTGTAAGTTATAACTTTCTGTTTACAATTTAGAACTGCAGTGGGATTGTGATAACGGTCGGAATTCAATTATTGATAACGGAAGAACACAACATGGGGTTGTTTTGATTTATTGCAACATAACATTGTTGATCGTATTCCTAGTAAATAACAATTTGTAAACTAATAAAATACGACTAAAACATTACTCAAAGGTAATTTGTCAGTAACTACTTCCATAAATTGTTGTATTGCGAATCGCAAAGCAGTTTTATCATTCTATGCCGCAAGATTTTCTTTACAATACACATTTATATTTTATTGTATATACATGTATACCTATGATAAAATTGAATACATTTAAAGGACTGAGGAAGTATGAATGATAAATATTTTGAAATTAAAATATCATCATCCTTGCAAGTATTAGACCGTGTCGCCTGTTACGGTCTCAAAGAGGAATTTTCCACCCAGCGCTTTTTTGGACGTCCCAGCGATCTTTTGCCTTGGTGGCGGTAACGAAGCATGGCTTTTGGAATTCTATGAGATGGCATTCGTTGAAAAAGGGCTTTCCAGTTGTTCTGGTAGTTTTGTATATGGTGAAGAATGGGTTCTACATCCTACTCTTCCATAATTTCCTCATTTATTTTATGATCCCACTTTGTATAGCCTGCTGCACGGCGCATAAATCACATCTCATTTACTGTTATTCGGCTTTAATCTCTTCTTCGTATTGTCCATGCTTCACTACCACAAATTAATATAAATATATATATATATATATATATATATTTATTCTGTTTTTCTATACACTCACATCGTCTTGTGGTGCAAGTGTGCTTCTCTGCGGGGTTAAATAATAATAATAATAATAATAATAATAATAATAATAATAATAATAATAATAATACTGCTTTATTATACTTGGCAGAGTTAAGGCCATAAGGCCTTGTCTTCCACTGAATCAGCAAATAGTAAAATTATACAAAAATTACATATTTATTACAATTTTAAACTATTAAAATATAGACTAAACAAAAGACAATGGGGTACTGTTCTAAAACTAGCTAATACTAACAATACATGGAATATAATAAAATTAAAATAATATAAAATAAAGTAAGTAAAGCTTCCTAGATGAATAGTTATACGTATATACAAAATGCAAAATTTATGTTCCATTTTTTTTTCAATTTGAATTATAATATATAGTTTTGTTCTTTTTTTGGACATTTCTGGTATTCTCTCCTGGCATTGTGCAATTGTAACTAACTTCTGAGGTTGAGGCGCCTGTAAGGCGGGGTTACGTTGCCCCGATGATATGATGCATGGTGATGATAATGGTGCGCCAGGAGAGTCTTGAATCCTAAGCTTAATCTAAGATGAATATGAATGATAATGATTGCGATGGCCATATGATGTTCGGGGACCTTTTGGGCCTTAAAGTTTCCTGACATTTATCTTACAGGCGAGGAAAAAACCCGATAATAACTTATTACAATTTTAAGATATTATTAAAATACAGACTAAACAAAAGACAATGCGGAAGTATTCTAATACTAGCTAATACTAACAAAAACATGGAATATAATAACATTAAAATAATATAACATAACATTAAGTAAGTAAAGCTTCCTAGATGAATATTTATACGTATAAGACCTATATAAAATGCTAATTTATGTTCCTTTTTTTTCAGTATGATTTATAATAGGCCCTATACAACTCGTGGTAAATAATTCAAGTAATGTACTATTAAAAGTATTAGTATAGTAGCATGAAGTGTTTCGTTCAATTGTAATTAATAAGCGCTACATCCATTGCTTGATTACAGAATTTACGCGATCCCAGCTGTGAATAATAAATGAAGGGAGTGGAAAATTGCAAAACCCTATGTTGCTTTCTTCATTTATTAAATCTCTGGAGGGCTCTTCCTCCAATATGTAATGTATGCATTACATTATCCCCTCACATGTGTCGTATATCATCACCTAATACTTGTTACCCTTTCAACGATCGTGAAAGCCAGAGTTCTGACGTCATCCATCATGTGGTTAACCAAATATATTGCTGCAAAGAGAACATTGACAAAAATGGATCTAATTACAATTACAAATAAATCGACTTAAAAATTCGGTAAAGAATAGATTAAAAATGGTAGTGTACGGTGCAAAAGTGGACATCCGAATTTCTAGATAATGTTTGTTTTAAAATGAAACTTAGGAACGTCAAATATGAAAACATATGTGGATCATCTAGAAGCACAAGAGGAAAAATAACTATTTATAAAACACTATTTCTCATATTACCTGAAGCATGTATCAGCCATTGTGGTTTAAAGACACATTTAATAGTATGATGCACAAGATTGTTTTTTATAATCTAAGAGACTATTTAACTCATGTCGCAAATGGTAGTCAATGACCAATCACGTTTCAATGAATTCTGTTTTACACCAATGACAGTCGTGTTTCACCTCGCTCTTTATCGATTTATCTTTATCAGCTCCTGCTTTTGTGATAAAGAACGCTCCTCCTGTTTTAATATTCTGAACAGGTTAGACCATTATTTTTCTCCAACAAATACATTGAATATAGCAAATAATGAATAGATTCAGTGATTTTACTGAGTTGTTTATTCAAAATATAAATGATTAACCTATAATGTTGATTATAATAGTTTGATGGGGTTTCATTATTTCTCCACTAGAGTGCATTCTTACAATATTGCGATCCTATTTGGCAATAAATAATACGATCGAGTTGCAGTGAATATACATAACCTCACATTTGTAATTTGTTTTCAAACATCGCCGTTTACATTAACTATATAAATATTTTAAAACATCGGTAACTATATTCAAAACATTATTTTTTAGTAAAGATCTTAATTTTATTCGTTACATAGTCCTAACAAATGCCACTCTTGATTTCCAAATCCTCTAGATAAATTGGAAACCATTCGTGGCATTTCTTATGATAATTTAATATGTGACGTCAGTCCGATATGCAGATCTTTGCCCAGAAAGGAAATGCGGTTAAATGTTTTCTTCAGTAGAGAAGTGAAATAGAATAAATATTAATAAAATTCCAGTGATATTATTGTGTCCATCATACGGCCTAATTTCGAATTGGTGGCTCAACTGCACTTCTACTAGCGCTTGATGTTTCAGTTATATTGTTGTAAACTATAGCTCTTCTTCTGTATTTACTAACATTATTTAATATTTTAAACTTTTTCAAACAATTTTTATAACATTATTAGACAATTTTAAAGTATTTTTTTAAATATGCAAATCACAATGTTTGACACTGTTAGAAAATATTGTGATGCTAACTGCTATTTTCTCCACAGAGTATATTACTTAGTCTATGATTTTTCTATCGCTGATTTGGGTTATCGCTGGTTGGATCAGCGTTAGGGAGTGATAAGTAAGTAATGTATACCCATTTTTAATAAACGTTTGGTAATTTTAATATTATTAATATATTTTTAACATAGTTTTGGGGATTTATTGAGAATATTGGTCATTTAAATTTCATAACGAGGGATAGTAATGGAGGATGATAATCGATATGTGGTTCGATTGTGGGTTATCGCTGGCTCTATAAACTCTGACACATGCGCACTGTTCTTCTATAGCACTTTGAAAATATTTCACGCTAGTTTTAGTGCAGTTTTTCCTGAATTGGTTTCTAAATCCTCTGGTGGTGCTGGATTTTTACATCGAAAGGGAACTTAGATTTACACACCTTATAAAGTAGTGACTACACAGTTTATTGCACTGAACTGGAATAGAATACATTAATATTAGGACACAACCTAACAACAAATACGAGGAACTTCCTCGGATTCAGAACAAAGAGGGGGACAGCAATGAAAGCCCTATAAGAAGCAAATACTGCCAACATTAGAAAACTAGCTGCTATAATCATCCACCCTGCTGGGGACATGACAACTATATTGACTATGTGTCGACGTAGAAAATACACTAACACATGACAGAAAGACTGCCGAGCTGAGGGAGGAAAGCGAGCATGTCGCAACAGATATATTTAAAAATTTACATGCAAAATATTGAAATTTAAGGAAATTCAGTTTCACACAAAGACGAATCTCAAGAAATCTCTGTTAAATGAATTGATTGTCGACAATAATACGTCATCCTACGTTTTTCTGGAAAATTAACAGCGGTAAAGTAATCCACTGAACCTAACGACGTAAATAACATTAAATTTAACTCAACTGGTCTACACTAACTTTTATTCATCTAACCTAGCGGTTCCCAACATTTTTCGGCTCCCGAACCCCTTTCACAGCGATCTGAGTTGGATGAACCACTGACTTTTAAATATACATAGTAGACATGCACAACATTTAATTCGAAGCAAAAGGTTTAATAACCTTAAATTAACTTATCCATTAACGGTTAAAACCTAAAGTTAATCTAGTTACGGTTTAAAATATACACAGCATGTAGGCCCAGTTGTAGCGAAATCAAATGCATTTCTAACGTTGTTACATATCTGTAAATCAGGCATTCGCGGTAAATATTAATTTATTCTGAAAAAATAATGTGATAAATTGCCAATGTTATACATATGTAACAAGGGAGATTATAGGATTGATTTACTTTTAAAATAATAACAATATGTCTATTTACTTATTCTGCCCGAGGGCAGGTCTTTCACTGCAATCATATCATTTTCATTCTATGCTTTGCACCTTTACTGCAGGAATTACAGGTGTGGTAGCTTCCACTTGCTTTCCACATCGATGAGGGATAATGATGATGATGGCCGGATGATTTTCGGGGACCGTTGGACCCTAAGCTCCCTGACATTTGTCTTACAGGTGAGGAAAAAAAACCGAAAAATCTCACCCAGGAGTCTGTCCCAACCGAGAATCTAACTCGGGCCTACTGCTTGACAAGGCAGCACGCTACCTCGAGACCACAGTGGTGTACTTAAAATATGTAGTGTAATGTAATGCAGTATAATAATAATTATATTTATTACTATCATTATTATTAGTAGTATTATTATTAATATTATTATTATTATTATTATTATCACAATGCTGCAGAAATGATAGAAATAATAATAGACCTAACCTCGAAATCCGCCATTACAGAATAGTTTTGGCGAACGCCTTGAAATATTTTGCGAACCCCTAGGTTCGCGAACCACAGGTTGGGAAGCAATGATATAACCTAACTTAATAAAGTCCTACTACTATAATAAAACAAACTCCTGTAAAATGTTAGTGTACACTTACCCTCATATAAATCTAAATAAAAAAATCAGACAATCCTACAAACTAATCTGGTGTACACTAACTTACTCCCATCTAAAACATAAACAATAAATTGCACACTTTTGTAACTTATCTAGTGTGGATTATATCTCGCAGCACCGCGTTCTATTAAACCTCAAGTATTCATGCAAAAAGAAGAAAATAATAGAACTTCGCTCAGCTTTACACTCTAGCTACCTATTCGATGTAATGTATTGTAAACTATTGGAGGCGGGATGTGAAATAGTTCTTTTCAAATGTTTATTGTTCAGGTTTGTTTCCGGCATTTTTTTTATTTACTGTTGGACAATTACAAGCTTAATTTTAAAATCAAAACCATTTCGTAATTCGGATGTCTACTTTTTACGACGTGTCGTAACCAAACTGATAATCCTTTATATATATATATATATATATATATATATATATATATATATATTCATACACATATATACATATATTAGCTAATACACGACGTGCGCTAAAAAGAAATATAGGCCTAAATGCTTTGACGAGAATTTGAACCCGGGCCTCTGAATTGATACTTCAGTGCGCTACCCCCCTCCACGGGCTAGACCTTATCGCGGTGGAGGGGCTCAGTACCTAATGACACAGACGACTAGATAGGGAAGTCTGGTTTTTAACTAGCTTGCTATCTAGTAAGAGGAGAAGGGAAGCGAACTAGCTCCATCGAGGGATACCTCAACGGCTTCAGAAGCGGAAGAAGAATATTGTTTTCAACGATAAAGAAGACGGAAGAGGAAACCTGCAAGACAAGGGGTAGATGGGACTCCAAAGCTTTAGTTAGCAACCCGTCTAGGAGAAGGAAACTCCGAAATAAATCCCCGATCCACTAGCGAATGTGGTTGGGCATCTGGGCTAGTAACCTGACCATGTAAAACATTTCCAAACTCATCTCTCGCACACTGTTCAGTATAAGATCAGAGTTAAATATATATCCATTAAATGATAAAATCAAAGGATATAGAGAAAAATGGTTGAGACATGTAGGAAGAATGAACGCAACAAGATTGCCAAAAGCAGCATTTAACTACAAGCCAAGGGGTTCAAGGAATGTAGAAAGGCCACTGAAAAGATGGACAGAACAACTGTGAGGCGGAACAGGCATTTTGCCTAACCCATGAAGTGAAGAAGAAGAAGAAGTGTGCTACCAGTAATACTATCAAGCAAAACTAGAGCAAACATTTAGTTTTCTTTATATATATTCTATTACGAGAGGTGGCGGAAACTCGGTCTCACTGCCCTCTAATGCCACTATAACAACTAAGCAAATTAAAACGTATATTTACTTTATAGCAGTGACGCTTCTTTATTTCGATGTTATAATTAAACTTTTGACATTGAGCAACGCAAGCCTAATATGACATGAAAAGAAAAAATAAATGCTTGAACGGGGATTTGAACCCGGAGCTCTGAATTGATATTGATATATATATATATATATATATATATATATGCGAAAATTATCTGTAAGCCGAAATTTAAAAATCGCTTTATCGCCTGTCATAGGCCTATTTGTTTTCTCGCAGCATAACTTTTTATGTAGCGATTTAAGTGAGAAATAAATATATATTTCGTAAAATAGCAAAATTGGAACATAAATTCGACATACCGATAAATTCGCATGGTTTACGCACCTCTAGCAGGACTGGCATTGATTTTTTTATTAATGAAAGAAAACCTATTCTTGAACAATCCTTAATGAAAGCAAAATTACTTACATTTAAAAATTAGAGAGAAAAGTATTTAATAACAAAACGTTCGTGGCAAGTATCGAAGCAATCAACCTCGTTTAATTCTAATGAATAAAACTATCCTTTTGGGAAATGAGTAATTTGGTTCTATACTTTATGAATAAAATTTTCTCATTTCAACGCAGATGTATGGACCTCATGGGACTTCATGTTTGTTGCACATGCTGCAAGGATACTTTGCTCTAACAAACTTGTTCACACATACACACACACACACGAGCTCAAAGTATAGGAAAGTTAGGATGAGTAATTTTATTTTATACATACATTTTTTTAGTGAAAGCAAAAACTTCAAAATTGACGGAGGTGTATAAAATCTAGTTGCATCCATACATTATCCATATAGCAAATGCCAGAGGCGCAACACTAGCAAAACCTATGGTTAGACTCAATTTAAAACACTTTACTGTTAATTAGTGCCACAAAAAATTGAGTGGAAAGTATGCCAACTAATTTTCCATCCCCTCTTTGCTAAAGCCTCCTCTCTGACGCTCTTTTCTCTCTTCCCAACACGTTTTTGTCGCGACCGTTGCGTACAGGCCGTCAATAGTGGGTTTGCTTGGCCATGGCCGAACCATGCGCTGTATAAATACATCGACTTTTCTCCTTCAACCCCCACCAATATCTTTATAGTGTCCCAGTTACCACCCCTCTCGAGCCGACACACATACTTGTAACTTTCATCCAGAGTATTGTTTGAAGATTAATGGACAAAATATGATGTTGGATAAAAACGAGAGTTTTCAACAACCATCTGGCTCCTGCAGGATAGAAAATTGTGTAAACTATGTGAATGTTACGTAACCTACATATCGCAGTTTATCTGAAAAATTATTTTCTTTCTAAGTTAAGCCAATAACGAGTTATTTTCAAACCATTAAAATACATAATACTTTTTAAAATCTAGAAGAGTATTTAAATTATATATTAATAAATGTTTCCATACTCTGTCATTCCTCATTCATGGCACATGTTTCATCGGCGTAGTCTACGAGATTTATAATAATAGAACAAATGTTTGATACTTGGACTGCGAATAATGTATAAGATACACCTTGAAGTGGGTTGCTAGGCCGTTTTCATGGCGGATTTATTATTTGGGGTTTCCTCCATAGGCCGATTGCCTTCACCCAGATCCAGAGCTCAGCCTGCCCCGTTTTATTTAGGTGTTGTCTCTCCTAGATGGGTTGTCTAAGGAGCTAAAGAAGATAGACCAATGGACGGGAGAAGAACAAGAGGAAGACCAGCCAAGAGATGGATAGACAGTGAATGCACCTCTAATACGTGTTCCTCCGAGGAGTGATTTGGCAATAAGCGGGATGAAAATAAATTATGATTAAGAAGAAGAAGACGAAATGCGCAAAAGTTGTGCATAAGACATAGCCATAAGTAACACATGTTTCGTTGTCATCGCATCCTGTTGCACTTTGGTTCCCATTGTACCAAACACCACACAATTGCAACAGCCATGAAAGTTTTTGAGGCCAAAATACTTCGCATCTTTACGTATGGAATACAAATCATATGGACTGACCTCAGTTACGGGGACTTAAACATCTTAGAATTTCTCTGCGAAAATTACACTGAGCAACAAAAAAAAAACTTTCGTTTTTGTCTCAAAAAGAAAAATATGTGATTCTGATAGTATTTTTTCTCCCGAATTCAAATATGATATCGGTTTTTCTCCATCGCGCAATGTTTCCGCATTTCAAACACTTTAATATTTTCTACATTAGTAACTACGCAATATTTGAACATTCTGACTCACCTAGAAAGTAAGAAATTACGATTTTCTGCTATATTTCGCCTGTGGAGCATCGCTCTTGATGGTCCAACAATCATCGGCCAGCATATTAGGATCCCATTTGCCTTGACATCTCTTTTCCATAGCCGAAATCATTTGAGTTAGCTCATTTGGTTTTATTCTGCAATGCACAAATGGACGAAAAACGTTTATTAGAAAAATAATTATTTAAATACATTAATTGAAATTGAAATAAAAAAACTGTGGATGATGGAGAAATTCCGAATACCTATTTGAAAACACGATAAAAAACTGCATTAAGTAAGACTATTGGTCTCACGAGACAAAAATCCTGTTGACCTGTGTTATCTGTACTTGTTATTAAATGTGTTTTCCCATTATGGTAATGTGGTGAGAGTTATTTACTTTTCTCCATTCACAGTCGACTCTCTTACATTTAAATATTTTTGTAAGAACTTTATTTTGAAATGCTCGTAACATTTTTTCTTCCTTTGAAGTACGAGTCTGTGTTTCACATCCATGTAATATAATTGTGAGAAAATTGTGTAAAATATGCGAATGCTACTTAACTTACATATCGATGTAGACATATTTTCTCAAATTATTTTCTTTCTGAAATAAGCTAACAACATCGTTTCCAAATCATTAAAAATATATAACACATTTCAAAATCCAGAAAAACATATAAATTGCATCTTGAAACTTTAACAAATAACAACTTGGAAACTAAAGGTTATAAATAAGTAATTCACGGGCACCATGGAACCCGGAGTTTCATGATCGCGCGGACGTAAGCTCTTCATACATTTCTACCCTGAACAAAGTTTTTTTTATTCTTTATGTAATTTAACACCTTCAAATCTTCGTTAATAATATTCCCCAACTCATTCCTGGCCTATTGTTGGACGTTTTCCATATCGCTATCCTATAAAAATATTCCACACTCTTCTTATTCCCCATTCGCGGCACGTGTTTTATCGATCTAAGTCTACAAGAAATGTCTGTACTTATTAGATGTGATTTCCCATAATTGCCATATAGTTGAAAGTAAAACAAGCTACTCACCAAAGAAATTTCACAATATAAGATATATAATATATTATGATAAAAAAATTCGTTACGAGACCTGAATAAACTTAGCAAATTCCTCAGCAAGGCGAAGTTAATATTGCTGGTTTACGGAATGTTTTTTTTTGTTAAATTCAAGAAACTCTTAAGTAGTGATTGCAAAGATAGTGACCCTTTTATGTATCCAGTATACCTGTGTCCCCCGAGTCCAGTCCCTGTCGGATACTCAGCCTAAAACAAACCTAGCCCAGATGGGTTCCGGTATGGGATTTCTAAGGATTTCTCCCGTCCCATTTCTGGGAAAGGTGCTTCTCTTCTCCAACGTTGAGTGCCAGAGGGGACGGACCTGAGGCCTGTTCCTTCGTGGCTGCTTTAGGATCTTATTATGCCCTCTTCAGCCCTCGAGTTTGTCAGTTTGAATTTACAATTATGTTGTTTTCTTCTACACCTCAGAGCGAGTATCTTAGCGAGTAACGCCTGTTACTCGCAGGTCCAGCAAAAAGAGATAAGCAAGCTCGCCGTTTCAATTTATTAGACCAATTTATTTAACCCTCTTAGAGCCAGGCCTGACTGCAAGTGCTAGGGGTTTAAATGCCAAAGCCGTCACGGCCGGCTTTAAATTTCCAGCATTTAAATTGCCAGAAACGATTTGATCGGCCGTCTAAATTTTGCATAGTTTAACTAATTTTTTGGCATCCTATAGTAAAGGAATGCAACTTGCATGTTAGGGGAATCTTTCGACCTTGCTTTAATATATTTATGAGGGTGTTTTGGCTTTCACCAGGGTAGTTTTACAAGTTAAAAACAAGCTCCTTCAGTTAGTTGCAGATGTTAAGTGTGGATTTTCAAGTCGCAATGGCAAGCGGTTCTAGTGAAATTTTTAAAGCTGGTGTAGATGACGAAAATTTAATTTAGTATTTTGATCAATGTGAAGTTTATTCCGTGAGTGACAGTGATGATTTAGGCTCTGATAGTAGTGACGGAACTGTACCAGACACACCCCGTATCACCACATATGAAAAAAAAAGGCATTTACACGCTTCTAATGGAGCTTCCTCGGTTCAATTTGATATACAGGTAAATGAAGATAACGGTAATGTTATCTGTGATAACGACGATGGCGATGAAAACGATATTAAAAATTTCAGAGAAATATTTCCTACCGAACCTGACCCAAATCCTGAGCCTCCTTCCACATTCATGGAATTGCCTGGACCAAAACATACGCCTCCTCCTGATTCCTCTCCAATATCTTATTTCAGATTGAGAGGTTATTTATTATTAATGCGAGATTTATTATTAAGGCTTCAAAATCCATTGTAATATATGTTTCTCTATTAGGCTAAATTTAGTGATAGGTTTACACTTTTTTCATTAGTGTTGGTGTTAATTTTAGTGTCAAGAAAACATTAGTGTTAATTAACAGTTACTAAAAATAAAGATTGAGTTATTCAGCAACAAGTCTTCTTTCCAAAAAGTTTAAGTGAGTACCATAAGAATACTTATTATATTTAATTAACTCATAGATATTTTTCCTTCTCTCTCTCTCCCTCTTTTTTTTTTGTAAATCGTATTCGATGTAGATTCGATGTTTTATGTGATTTCGTAATAGAATGAATGCACTTCGTTATAGTATTTTTTTGATCATTGTAATATCAATTTTAAAACAACTTTTTTAAATTAAAAGTAATAAAAAATATTTCACCGTGCACAAATATCATGTTTAGTTAAAAGTATTAATAGTACTTTACAATAATTAAAGACATTATTTTCATTAATCGATTGTATTATGTATGGGCTGCACTCTATTCCATAAGTTTTAAATTATAATTCGCTATACTTGTTTATTAAATTACAAATATTCAGAGTCGTGTATTTTCAGCCAAAAATGCGTGGCATTTCACAGTATGCTAGTGTAGCGGATCGCTGGCAGCCAACAGCTGACCGTAACTAGCCGACAGGTTCGGCACTCGGCACTAAGAGGGTTAAACGTGTCGGACTGCAGAGAAAACAAGCTTAACATAATCTAAATTATAATCTTTTGAATATTGTTTAATTTGACACAAATGTTAATAATTACTAATAATTAATTTTCGTTATTTTATAAAAAAAACAAAATAAATGAAAATAGTGTACCTTATGGAAGACTTTTAATTTAATTTTTAATTAAATTATATTACATACTGATATTTTGGTGACTGCTAGAAGTATTTTTTTTTTAATTTTGGATTTCAGATAAACTCTCAATTGTCGGATTTCGCTGATTTGTGGAGAATAACTTCCACGTTTTATTTTAATGGCATAAGCCTATACTGAGCTTCGTTGGAAAACGTCCAAAATTTCTACAGCTATATTAATTTTTAAATTTTCATTTCAGATGAACTCCTACACTTAATAGTTATATTTCACTAGTTATCAAACTTGACCTTACTTTTAAAAAAAAAAGTTATTGCTATGTGCCAAGTTTGGTTGTGATAAAACAAACATTGCGGTCCCTAACAGCATTAACGGACACAACCCCACCCCCCCACACACACACACATATATATATATATATATATATAGTAGATTTTCGCGGATTTAAATATGATTAAGAAAGTTTTCTTGGTTTTCCGCGTCATGGATTCAAGGTTGGCCTATGGTCACTGAATCCGACGTTCCGGCATGATTCCACATGCCATTATCAAGGAATGATAATGGGTATTATCTATTCCTTAATAAGGGCATGTGGGATCAAGCCGAAACGTCGGAATCAGTGGCTAGAGGCCGACCTTGAATCCATGACGCGGAAAACTAAGAAAACTTTCTTAATCATATTTATATCCGCGAAAATCTACTATATATACATAAATATATGTGTGTGTGTGTGTTTTCTTTTGTGTATTGGTAAATGTCATTTTCAGCGTCTATTAGATAATATCGGTGAAGATCTGTTTGATAGTGCCAGTGAAGGGTTAGTTAGAAAATACAAGTATTCAATTTTATAATGTTATATTGCGACTAATATCACAATGGATGAATTTTATTAGTTTTATTTTAAAAAGTTGAAAGGTTATAAAAGATTTAATTCAACTGACGTAGACAGGTCAATATTCATAAATAATGCTCTTCCTTCAATGTTTCATCTTCAATATTGCTGAATCGTAAGAAAACAAACTATGGATTGTATACAGCAACATATATTGAACTTTAGTGTATTTCCTTTATTTACAGGAAGAGGGAAATTTTATGTGATTTTGTCCCTCTTCCTAGCAGGTATTCCAGTTTTATGTTACAGATGGATCAGAGTTCTAGATCTGATGACGTCAATTCCAGAGACTGGGGCGGTGACAAAATGCTATAAACGTCTATAGTAGCAATAGCGAAAACGGTTGGCCAGGATGGTTTGCAACCCTATCACACATCAACACCTCGCTACCCTTCTATTTCTGCGAACTAAACTTAGTGGTGTGAGGAAAGTTTGGTTTTTATAGCGTCGAGAATGTTTACACTCGCCAAATGCTTTTATCACTTTGCCAGCATACGTGGTATTCTGGTGACTTTATTTTTCAAGAGATGGCAGTCCAGTTTATTTTATACCACTGTGTACAGAACCTATAGAGAAATTAAAGTGCTACTTTATATCGGTCATTTATGTTGCTATTAGCAATCTATTACTGTAAAAATATATACAACTACTTAAGTTAAAGAGATCAGCCTCAAACTTGGGTAAGATCTTCTCATTACAGTTCATTATGTAGCGCGTTCGATTTCCGCTCACATCACTGCTATTTCTATTAAAGGGTGCACCATAATGTTTCTGATAATTGTAATAATAATAATAATAATAATAATAATAATAATAATAATAATAATAATAATAATAATAATGTTTTATTTATTCTCGCAGAGTTAAGGGCATAAGGCCTTCTCTTCCACTCAACCAGCACAAATACAAATAAATTTTTCACAAATATAGATATACACTATACTAATTATAAACAGTTAATGATACATTAAATGTAGCAAAGCAAATTTCATGTACAAACAACATATTACACGATAATAACAACAATAATTCTTACGATAATAATAATAATAATGATAATAATAGTATAAATATGATAAATTTTACGAGAAACACCAATTAATATATACCTTACACTGTGTAATAAAGAAGTCGAGGTTAGAGCAAATATAAATTTAGATTTCTTTTAAAAGATGCCAACACCATACATAGATACAGTGGCGTGGATTTTTTCATGAGAGAAAAGAAAGGGATTCTATGCCAACAAGCAATCTATAACTAACTAACTAACTAACTAACTAACTAACTAACTAACTAACTAACTAACTAACTAACTAACTAACTAACTAACTAACTAACTAACTAACTAACTAACTAACTAACTAACTAACTAACTAACTAACTAACTAACTAACTAACTAACTAACTAACTAACTAACTAACTAACTAACTAACTAACTAACTAACTAACTAACTAACTAACTAACTAACTAACTAACTAACTAACTAACTAACAGACTAACAGACTGACTGACTGACTGACTGACTGACTGACTGACTGACTGACTGACTGACTGACTGACTGACTGACTGACTGACTGACTGACTGACTGACTGACTGACTGACTGACTGACTGACTGACTGACTGACTGACTGACTGACTGACTGACTGACTGACTGACTGACTGGAACTGACTGACTGACTGACTGACTGACTGACTGACTGACTGACTGACTGACTGACTGACTGACTGACTGACTGACTGACTGACTGACTGACTGACTGACTGACTGACTGACTGAGACTGACTGACTGACTGACTGACTGACTGACTGACTGACTGACTGACTGACTGACTGAGACTGACTGACTGACTGACTGACTGACGAATGACTGACTGATGACATGACTGACTGACTGACTGACTGACTGACTGACTGACTGACTGACTGACTGACTGACTGGACTGACTGACTGACTGACTGACTGACTATGACTGACTGAACTGACTGACTGAACTGACATGACTGACTGACTGACTGACTGACTGACTGACTGACTGACTGACTGACTGACTGACTGACTGACTGGACTGACTGACTGACTGACTGACGACTGACTGAACTGACTGACTGACTGAACTGACTGACTGACTGACTGACTGACGGACTGACTGACTGACTGACTGACTGAGACGTAACTAACTAACTAACGAAACGAAAGTAAACTAACGAAAAGAACGAACGAACGAACTAACGAACTAACGAACGAACACGAACGAAATGAACGAACGAACGAACGAACGAACGAACGAACACGAACTAACGAACTAACGAACAGAACAGAACGAACTAACGAACAACCGAATAACAACCAACGAACAATCCAGCCAACCAACCAACCAACCAACCAAACCAACCAACCAACAACCCAACCAACCAACCAACCCCAACCAACCAACAAACCAACCAAACAACCAACTACCAACCAACCAACAACAACCAAACAAACCTACAAACAAAACTAACAAACTAACTAACTAACTAACTAAACTAACTAACTAACTAACTAACTAACTAACTAACATACTAACTAACTAACTAACTAACTAACTAACTAACTAACTAACTAACTAACTAACTAACTAACTAACTAACTAACTAACTAACTAACTAACCAACTAACCAACTAACTAACTAACTAACTAACTAACTAACTAACTAACTAACTAACTAACTAACTAACTAACTAACTAACTAACTGACTGACTAACTGACTGACTGACTGACTGACTGACTGACTGACTGACAGACTGACTGACTGACTGACTGACTGACTGACTTACTGACTGACTTACTGACTGACTTACTGACTGACTTACTGACTGACTTACTGACTGACTGACTGACTGACTGACTGACTGACTGACTGACTGACTGACTGACTGACTGACTGACTGACTGACTGACTGACTGACTGACTGACTAACTAACTAACATAACTAACTACTACTAACTAACTAACTAAACTAACTAACTACCTAACTAACTAACTAACTAACTAACTAACTAACTAACTAACTAACTAACTAACTAACTAACTAACTAACTAACTAACTAACTAACTAACTAACTAACTAACTAACTAACTAACTAACTAACTAACTAACTAACTAACTAACTAACTAACAACTAACTAACTAACAACTAACTAACAAACAAACAACTAACTAGCGAACTAACAAACTAACTAGCGAACTAACAAACTAACAAACGAACTAACCAACTAACAAACGAACTAACCAACTAACTAACTAGCTAGCCAACCAATCAACCAACTACCGAACTAATTAACAAACAAACTAACCAACCAATCAACCAACTAGCGAACTAATTAACAAACTAACTAACTAACTAACTAACTAACTAACTAACTCACTCACTGGCTCTATCGAACCAGTAAGTTCATGGCCGCGCGGACATAAGTTCTCCATACATCCCTATCCTGAGCTAATGTTTTCCAAACATCCCCTGTATAATCGATTTCCCTGAAATCATGGATAATGTTATTCTCCTACCTCATTATTGATGTACCAACTGGGCGTTTTTCCCTCTGGTTTTCCTAGAAGAAGCTTCCATGCACGTCTTTCATTCCCCATTAGTGCCATATATCCTGCCCATCGCAGTCTACGAGACTTAACTGTTCTAATTATATCTGGCTTCCTATACATACCATGTAGCTCACTATTATGTAGTTATCTCCATTGACTTGTCTGTTCATCTCTCTTTTGTCCAAAAAATTTCCTAAGAACTTTATTCTTAAATACTCGTAATCTTCTTTCCTCCCTTAAAGTAAGAGTCAATGTTTGGCATCCATATAATATAACTGGGAGAGTAAAAGTTTTACATATTTTTAGTTTAATGTTTTTTGAAAGGAGTTGGGACGACAGGAGTCCCTATCATGCCACCAATACAAATTAAAAAAAACACTCAAAATTATTACCTGAGGAAATATGTATGTTAATTTTCGTCCAAAAATTTGAAAAATGCCTTACAATAAAGTGAAGAGTTGAGCTCAAAGTAACATAAAATGTGCATATTTGCAATGTAAAATATGTGTATTAGCCATTCTTCAGACAGTGTAACCAACTTATCACAAAACACAAGTCACCAGTCCTAATTATAGTACTAGCAATTTTGACCCTGAAAGAACCCTATGCTCTGGGAGATCCAGACAACTTAACCCCCGCCAACCCTTTAGTTACTCCTACCCACATTCAATCGGAATGATACTTTTTGTTTGCCCAGGCTATTCTACGATCAAACCCCAATAAATTATGTAGTAGTAGTAGTAGGACTTTATTAGACAAAAAGTAAGATATTTACAATATTATTTACAAATATGGGTTAGGTAATTGCCTTCGTAATGTCTATTGCCATCCTGTCCATCCTCCCCTTTTTTAATTCCAACTTCTGGTGTACTTACTCGCTCATTTTCTCGCTCCAACTTACCGAAACTATACGGCAGCCACTGATTCTCCGAATTGACGTTTTCACGACAGTGTTGCCGATATGGATATTCAGTGGGAGTGACCACTTTATGTATGCGTTAGCAGACATACAGCTGACAACATCTCAGCAATTTAAAACCTTACTAGCGCGCTATAGCTGCGTCAAGAGCAGGCATCTACTCCAACAACAACCAATCTCTTTTTTACTCCTCGTATAACCTAAATTTCAGAGCTGGAGATATGAGGGCTAGGTGTATATAAACAACTGTGCCGACCTATTACTAATTTGTTTATTTTCTCACCTTAACTTTCCCCAGTAATGGTAGGTGGACTCTTGGGACAGAATACCCTTTATATATAAGCAAACATATTGGCAACTAGCTCTAGCGGGTACATGTATTATCACATTTGCCAAAACGACGCTAAAAGTCACTTGTTTTCCAGATCGAATGTTCACTGATGGCGCGGTGGCACGAAATAACCGAGAAGAAAATGTAGGTTATTTTTTACAAGAATCTGACGTACTCGTGATTAAATTTAAAGGGGATAATTTCAAAATTTCGTTCTGATTTTAAAGTAAAGGGGTCGTTTTTAGGAATAAACTTTTTAGAATTTAGTTATACTGAATTCAAATATAGGCCTCTAATGGGGGCCAAGAACATAGATAACCAGACAACAGGATCTCGCTATTATGGAGATATGTTTAGATATGGTTACGCCAAATTGTTTATTAAGTTTAAAAGGAGCTCAACAAATATACGGTGGGATTTCCTGCCTCGTTTAGAAAAAAAACATTGTTCAAATATATGAAAACCGAGGCCTTCTTTGCTTGCAGCGTTTTGTGGAGATCAAGTAGGGCCTTCACCGCTAGTGGGTATCACGCTGACCCCCCATGCTAGGTATAATCCACAGACGAAGTGAATGAAAAGCCGTAACGTATTTCATACCTCATGACTGTTCCTTTATTCTCAGGTAGTATGCTTTCATTCTCTTCGTTTGTGAACTATACAGGTACGGTTTAAAAAAATATGGCAACATGATAAAAATGATTACATTTATTTTTTCCATGGAATTAATCTAGAGTTATTAAAATATGGAGAACGAAAAGTGATAAAATTGCGTATGAAATTATATACGGATATTCTTACAGGATGAACAATACCTTCAGAAATGAAATGGGGTTTATAAGCTCGATATATATAAGAACGGAGAGAGGGAGAAACTGCAGTAATTATGGAGGAATATGTGTGAATAAATCAATTATGAAAATATTCACTCGCATTATAAAACATAGATTAGAGAGAGAATACAAAGATATGGAAGAACAAAGTGGTTTCAGTGCAGGCAAATCATACACTGATAATATATTCATAATGAGACAGCTGTTAGAGAAATGCCGAGAGAAATCGCAACCAGTAGATTTGATCATTATTGATTTGTTAAAGGCGTATGATAGTGTACCCAGAATCTTGCTCTGGAAAGCCCTAGAAGAGGCAAATATAAATGACAAAGCAATGAGTATTATAATACCAATATATTCCGAGAACAAATGCCAAATTAAGCTGGGAAACAGACATTAAAAAAAATTAAAACATAAAAGATCTACTACAAGGATGTTGCTTATCACCAACGTTGTTCAAAATATATAGGCTATTGATAATTGTACAAAATAATTGGTCAAGACACTGCAAATATATGGGAATTCAAATAGAAGATAATTATTACCTCCACCATTTACTATTCGCAGATAATCAGGTGGTTATTTCTCAAGATCCAGATGATACATCTGTCATGTTAAGGAAATTAGAGATATAATACAAAAAATGGGGATTGCAGATATATTATAATAAAACAGAATACTTCTCATTGGATACAACAGATGAGCTAAAATGTAATTCAGGAAGAATACGTAATGTTAAAAATTTTAAATATTTAGGATCTATTTTAGATAAAATTGAGAATTCAACTACAGAAATTCAAAGAAGAATAACGGATGGAAGAAGAATCATTGGTATGATGAACTCAGTGCTTTGGAATAGAAATATAATATACAGAACGAAGAAAAAACTATATTTCAAGTTCTGTTACAAAGCATTTTATTATATGGGTCCAAAACCTGGACAGTAAGTGGTGAAAACAAGCCAACAAGCTGTTAGCAGTATACATGCATTTTTGGAGGCGATCGACAAGAATTTCAAGAAGGGATAAGATCAGAAACAGCACAATAAGGGAAATTATGCAAGTTAAAAAAAATATATGTTGGAAAAAATAGAAGAAAAAACGTTTGAAATGGTATGGACACCTTATAAGAATGGAAGAAGAGAGAATACCAAAGAATATCCTTAATTGGAAAGCTAATGGAAGAAGTTGGAAGAGGCAGACCTAGAGAACGTTGGATGGATGGAGTGAGAAGAAGTATGGAAACTAGAGATTTGAGGGAAAAAATATGTTTTAGACAGGAACATCTGGCGACAAATCACTTTGGATTGAAGGAAGAAACACTGTATTGTGGAATATTCCTAATAAAATAGTAACAATAATATATATATATATATATATTCCACCGATGTGGTCTCGAGTGTAGCGTGCTGCCTTGTCACGCAGCGGGCCCGGGTTCGATCCCCGGTTGGGGCAGTTTTTCTGGATTAGGTTTTTATCGGGGTTTTTCCTCACCTGCAAGACAAATGTCAGGAGAACTTTAAGGACCAAAAGGTCCCCGAAATCATATGGCCATTACATCATCATTATTATCATCATCATCTTCCTTCACCAGTGTGGAAAGCAACGGGAAGCTACCACACCTACAACTCCCTAGTAAAGCTGCAAGCATAGCATGAAAATGCTACGATTGCAGTCAAAGACCTGCCCTCGGACAGAGTTACTATGGATGGATATATATATATATATATATATATATGTATGTATGTGTGTGTGTGTGTGTGTGTGTGTGTGTGTGTGTGTGTGTGTGTGTGCGCGCGTGCGTGTATGTCAAAGTTATTTTTGGTGTCGATGAAGATTTGTAAAAAAAATCAATAAATTTTGATCAGAACGACCTCAGTAGATTCATTCGTTCGCAATTGGCTAATTGCAGGAACCTGAATTTTTAACAAAACTGTGTCATATATATTCAAAAGTAATATAAAATCTTTATGTACGTGGTAAAGAAAATGAAGGAATGAGATACCTTTTGAAGAAGCAGCTCATCTACAGTTTGCTGTTACACTGGAATATAAACACAATATGTTGATGTTCTCATCAGGATAAACTTGATGCATCGTAAAGTTTGACGCGCAAATCGACTCGAGACTTAGTAGAAAACACGAAAATGCTTCAAAAGGTTTACTTTACAACAAACCCAACAATGTTAATTTGTAATTTATACAAATACTCTAAAACTTTTTTGTAGCTAGATGTCAATCTCTTTTACCACCACCACTGCATCAAAATAAGATAATAATTTCATTAGTTTAATGATTAATTATTCATTATCAAGCAGTGAAGGATAAAGAAAAAGTGCCTGTTTCCGGTCTTATTATCCATCCTGTACTCTTCTAAGAGTGCGACCTTGCCTCCGTTTCCAACTAGGCAGAATTTTAATACAATTTTAAAGTGGACAGTTTTTCTCTGGTATTTTTGACGTTCAATTTTCAGAATCAGATAAACAAATTGAGGCTTCATGTCGGAAGAATTACACTGAGCAACAAAAAAGAAACTCGTTTTTGTCTCAGAAAGAAAAATATGTGATTCTGATAGTATTTTTTCTCCTGAATTCAAATATGATATCGGTTTTTCTGCATCACGTAAGGTTTCCGAGAGACAGGAATTTATAATTTCAAACACTTTGATATTTTCTACATTCGTAACTACACAATATTCGAACATTCAGAATCACCTAGAATGTAAGAAATGACGATTTTCTGCTATATTTCGCCTGTGGAGCATCCCTCTTGATGGTCCAACAATATTAGGCCAGCATATTAGGATTCCATTTGCCTTGATATATCTTTTCCATAGCTGAAACCATTTGAGTTAGCTCATTTGGTTTTGTTTACAATGGACAAATGGACGAAAAAACGTTTATTAAAAAATAATTATTTAAATGCATTAATTCAAATTGAAATAAAAAAAACTGTGAGTGATGGAGAAATTCCGAATACATATTTGAAAACACGATAAAAAACTTCATTAAGTACAACTATTGGTACTCATGAGACAAAAATCATGTTGACCAGTGTTACCTGAGAAAAACTACCAATTTTCTAACTTTACTTTTTTTACTATTATGTTTTAATTAATAATGTATTAGTAATAATAATGATTAAATTTAAAAGTAAAATATTATCCAGTTAGGAAACGAAGCCAAGATCGACACTCAGAACAGTACTGGATGGATAATGTGACCGGAACAGGCCATTAGGTTTTTATTTTTGACTGAATGATAGTAATGATGATAAGGGTCTGAATCTTGGGACCTCATAGACAGAATTCAAAAATGTGTTAAGCACATGGGAAATAAAGGTTTTACGTAAACCATATGGACCCTTTTACGGGAATGGAAGATGGAGAATTAGAATAAATGATGAGTTAGAAAATAAATATAATTCACCAAATATTGTAACCATTATTGAAGCTCGGAAAGGCTAGGGCACGTGATGAGGATGCCAGATAATAAAACATTAGAAAGACTTTATAAACAACGCCAGAAGGAAGGAGACAAAGAGGTAGGGCCAGATTAAGATGGATGGATGAGGATAACCTCAGAAAATTAGGAGTGAAAAATGCATGCGAAGATCTGTTTGGGCATCGATCGTTGATGAGGCTATTGTCAAACTCTAAGGGCCCTTATGTGAAATAAAGAAGAAGAGGAAGCAGACATGAAATTAATTAGACCTCTCGTATGATCCACTTTCCACATAGCAAACAGAAATACTTTTAATAAAAATTCTTTCAAAATGTTCGATTCCTTTTAGTTGGTTTTCAGGGATAAATGGCCATGATCCAGTTTCATTGAAATTCGACGTTTCGTCTAATACTGTTGTCAACAATATATTTCTTCTTCTTCCTTCCAAGTATTATGCCAAGGCCTGTTACGATCCTATGGAAAATTTTCCTTCCAGCATATGTTTATCTTCTACGGTCAACTCACAATAACCATTTTTGTCTTTTACTGATGCCAAGAAGATCGGGATAAGCAGATTCCCTGGCAACAATATTATCCATAATAATAATAACAATAATAATATTAATAATAATAATAATAATAATTTATTCTGGCAGTCTTAAGGGGTCAGTAATGCTTTGTCTTTCACTCAATCAGCACAAAATACAAGTACATATTTGACAATATAGATTATATAGACACTATACTAACTAAAAATATATTAAATTTTGTAATTGAAATTTCATGTAGTAACAATATAAATTGAATAGTATAAATGTTGTATTCCTAATTATCATATCATTAGCTATGTGTGCCAACATACTGAACTTTTCTCGTCTAATTTAAGCTACTTAATTAAATGGGATACTATAAATAAACTACAATTACAGTAAGTCATGTTCGCTGGTCGAGACTTTCGGCTAATAAAGCACACCCCTAGAGAAAAGCGGGAGAATTGAGGCCTTACGCGGTCCCTAGACGATCAATATTATCAACACATTACACGATATATTGACGATAATATTGCTGGACCGACCCACACGATACAACATTATTACCCAATAAGTTATTTCATGGCTGACATATCAGCAATCAACACGTGGAATAAATAAAAGCAAGTTGTGTAGCCATAGCATTATTAGTTAAAGCTTTAAAAAATGATTTGAAAAATAAGAGCAGGTGTATGAACGAATAGTTAAAAAAAATGAAATGAAAACACTCATGAAAATCTGTTAAGTAAGTTAAGAATAAGTGAACTAATTGATTTTCTAAACTTTCTACGACCAGACAGTATAATTGTTTACGAACTCTAGAATGATTATACTTGAAATTCAGAAAGGGATACTACAGGATTTTTCATTTATAACCTAACGGGCACACGGCGTTTCATCATCATCATCATCATCACTATGTATGGAAATTGTGTCACTTCTCAAACCTCCCCTTTGTATCTGTCAAGGAAAACGCCCATTTTCTATGGAAGCGTCCTCGACCAACGGGATTGTTCAATTGTGAACAGCAACCTCCAGCTATTCTTAGGGATTTCCAACCCTCTTTAGCGCTTGTGAATTAATTATTTCGTCGTTGGTATTTAATAGTATGTCTTCTACCAACTTTATTTGTTCGTCGCTGATTTTTTTATAATGTATATCCTCTGCCAACTATAACTAGCCGCAGTCCGGTATCAAAGGTCCAGTGGTTGGAGCGTTTCACCTCTCCCGAGCTCTTACTTGATTCCCCCACTACCGGCTGCCTTTGAGCGCGCGCATATGCTAGCAGCGGCATTCGGCAGTACTGTATCGTCCAGCAATAAGAACAGGTGACTGAATCTAGAGCAACGCATTTTGCGTGTGAAAGTTATTTTCATTGTGCATCACCAAGCCGTGTTCGCACAGAGTATATTCCAAAGTTACCTGGTGAAGTGTCTCCTTCCACATATATAATTCATGAGATTGTGAAGAAATTCGAAACCACTGGTTCTGTGTTAAGTAAAAAAAAAAAAAAACAAAAGCGTAAACGCGCAGTTTTCAAAGAGGAAACGTTAGACGAAATAGGCGCAAGTTTTGAACGTACACCAACAAAATCCATACCAAAGTTTGTACAAAATTTCAGAGTCTTCTGCACATAAGCAACATTATTAAAACTAAAACCATATTAGTGTACACGTGTCCATTGTTTAAAACAAGGTGGCCCAGTATCACGAATCCATTATTGTGAATGGTTTCTTTCATCAGTGAATGACGGTTCAATTGATCCAGAGCTTCTGTTCTTTTCCGACGAGGCGTGGTTCCACCTAAATGGCCGTGTCAACACTCAAAACTGGGCATCTAAAAATCCACATCGCGTTCAAGAAATCTCTCATTGTGATCGGAAAGGTGGAGTTAGGTGTGCTGTTAGAGATAGACGCATAATCGGTGGAATATTTTACGAGCAGACTGTAAATGCAGAGAGGTGCCGATATTACATTTTGATCCCATTTTTTCCTGGAAGAGAAATCATATGGCTGGTTTCAACAAGATTCTGCTACTGACCTAAGAACAGAGGATCCATGAATAAAAGTGGGGAAGTGTTTCAAGATAGAGTGGTTAGTGTTGGTGTATGGCCGTCCCGCTCCCTGATCTAACAGTGTGTGATTTTTACTTGTGGGGTAACCTGAAAGACAAAGTTTACGAGACAAATCTTCATATATTGGAAGAAGAAAACAATGTTAGAAATGAAATCGGAAACATTACAGTGGCCCATTGAAGGTTTTTTTTTCGAGGTTTTTCCTCACCTGTAGGACAAATTTCAGGAAGCTTAGGGCCCACGGTCCTCGAAAATCATCCGGCCATCATCATCATCTTTATCATTATCATCATCCTTCATCTGTGTGGAAAGCAACGGGAAGCTACTACACCTATAATTTCCTAGTAAAGCTGAAAAGCATAGCATGAAATGCTATGATTGCAGTGAAAGACCTGCCCTCGGGCAGAATTACTATGTATGGATATATATACCATATTAAGCTTGCATTGCTCAATGTTAAACATTCAATTATAACATCGATAAAAGCGTCGCTGCTATAAAGTAAAATAAATATTCTCTTTTAATTTGCTAAGTTGTGCTAGCCGTCGAGAAGAGCGGACGTGTTTTTGTTAGAGTGGTTGAAGTGTGCAGGGGACAAAGCATTATGGAAGAAGTTAGAAAGCTGATTGAAACATTGTCAACTGAAGTGAAAGAGGGGTTTGAAAAGTGCAACGTGGGTGAAAAAATTCGTGATATTGAGACGAACATGCATCGGATGGAGGACAGATTGAAATGGCTGGAATCTAAATTAGACTATCTCGAAAACCAGAGTCGCCGTAATAATATTGTGATATATGGAGTGCATCAAGAAGACAGGGAGAGCTGGGAGGAAACTGAACATATAGTTAAAAGAGTAGTGGCGCAAATCGGGATTGATTTGGTGGACAGTGATATTGAAAGAGCGCACAGAGTAGGTCGTTGGAATAGTGGAAAGAGACCGATTGTATGCAAATTATCACACTACAAAATAAAATGTTGGATCCTTAGAGACAGTAAATAGGGACCGGTATCAATATTGCCGAAGACTTTAGTGAGAAGGTGCGCCGCGAAAGGGACTTTCTTAAGCGACACATGCTGGAGGCGAGGAGGCAGGGCTGCCATGCAATCATGCAATTTAATAAATTGATTATAAATGGACGAATCTGGAGCAGGGAACAACTACAAAATATGGACAACTCTGAAAATGAATTTGAAGAGGTCATTGACAGCGAGCCCCCAAAACCTACAGGGGACGCTTCAACAGCAGGTGGTCTCCTTACAGCAGAGGAGGGAGAAAATTCTACACGAGAGAAAGAGAGAGGGAGCACTACGATACTAACTCCCAGGAATCCAATAAACATACAGCAAAAAACGGCCGAACGCAAAAAGCATACCCACCTCTAAGAGGTGAACGACCGGCGGACACAAGAACTCCAACAAGAAAAATCACTAAGACTTCTGAATTTACCCGCAGAAAAGGAACTATTGAGAGGGGGAAGTTCGAAAAATACAGGTAAGACTAATGACAAGGGAACACAATAGGGTTTGTTGACAGTCGGTTCATGGAATATCGAAGGGTTAAAACAAAAACTTTCAATGGACAGATGTGTAGAGTTTATTGAGACTTTTGATATATTAGCTCTAGGAGAAACATGGTTAAAAGCTAATGAATGCGTAAATCTATGTAATATGAAAGGTTATTTTAAGGGTAATCAAAATAGAGGAACGAGAGGTAGATATCCAGGCGGTGTTGCCATTTTATATAAAGCTAGCTTAGACCCATATATTAAAAAGGTAAATATTACTTTAAAAGAGGCAATTTGTATATATTACCATACAGAAAGAGCAGAAATGTGTATGTTGTCTATTTACCGCCAACCACTAAATTCCAGGTATGCCAATCCAAATTTTTTCGTTGAATTGTCTGACTCGTTGGCAGAAATAAAAGATAGGTTTCCGGAAGCGGGAATAATAATTTTAGGGGACTTTAACTGTAGGATTGGGGAGGAAAATATCACTATAAAATCGGATGATAATGAAACACGAGGTGAGGGTAGGAGAAGCAAAGATAAGATTTTAAATTCAGAAGGAAACCAATTGTTAGCTTTTGCGATGCATTTGAACTTGAAATTCTGAATGGTAAATATGGGGAAGATAAAATGGAGAATTGACATTTATTAATAAAAATGGAAGTAGCGTAATCGATTATTCAATATGCACACAAGACATGATTCCAGTCCTAAGTAATTTCTGTATAGTTTCCAGAATCGAATCACACCACTTCCCAAACAAACTTATTTTAAATATGAAAGTATTAGTGAGACAGTTAATGATGAGGTGGCAACAATATTGCGGCCAATTACACGTTTCAGGTGGATCGACGATCTGAGAGAAGAATTTATCAGGAGTCTGGAAACGCTAATACAGGATCTACAATTAAATGATCTTAGCGGGGAGGAAATTATTAAAACTTTGACAGAATGTTTTCAGAATGCAGGGGAAAAATTCAAGGTTAAATACGCAATGAACCAGAAGGACAAAGGGTGGTACAATAATGCATGTAGAAAGAAGAAGAAATTTGTCGAAAGTAGTCGTTTAAAGTTTAGAAAAGAAAGCACAGATGAAAGCAGAAAAAATTATGCGCAAGAGAGAAAGGAATATAAAGAATTATTGGCAGAAACAAAACTAGCATGGCAAAATAAGAAATCCGAAGAAACGAGAGTCGCGACTGAAAGTGGGAACATTGCGGACATATGGAAAGCGTTAAGGGAACTCAAAGTAAAGTCCATAAATCGGACAAGAATAACGCCCGGGGAATGGAAAAGTTACTTTGATAAGGTGCTGGGAAATGAGAGGTTAAGATATAATCAAGGAAATATAGTTGAGATCCCTGACCCAATTCATATTCAATTACTGGATCAGGATATTTCGAAAAATGAAGTGGTTTCTTCCATTAAATGTTTAAAGAATGGTAAAGCACCTGGAATTGATGGAATACCAGAGGAATTCTTGAAAAATATGATATCATCCAATAAATTATTAGACGTTTTGAAAACTGCGTTCAACAAACTTTTTAATGGAGGAGATTATCCGGAAGCCTGGGCGACAGGTGTCATCCAACCGCTATACAAAGGGAAAGGTGGGGCACAGATACCAGAAAGTTATAGGGGAATTTGTCTCTTGTCAGTGTTCGCAAAAATATATTGTAAAGTACTTTACGAATGAATAAGACAATGGGCTAAAGAGAACAATAGGCTCTCAAAATATCAGGCAGGTTTTAGAGAAGGGTACTCCACGGTGGACAACCTATTTGTTCTGAGAACATTAATTGATGACAATCTGAAAATGAAGGGGGGTAAATTATTTTGTGCATTTATTGATTTTAAGATGGCATTTGATACTGTGGACCGAAGCGCACTTTGGGAAAAATTAAATCGGAAAGGATTGTCTCATAAAATGATACATGCTTTAATGTCAATTTATAAATATGTTAAATTTTGTATAAAAGTAGACCAAGGGCACATTACAGAGAGCAGTGAAGCCAATCGGGGAGTGAGACAAGGTTGCATTTTATCACCAATGCTATTTAATCTATTCGTTGATGATATTGTAGACGTAATGCTAGAAGGGGAAATTGAGGCTCCGGAGATAGGAAATGTTAGAATCCCAGTCCTGTTGTATGCAGATGATTTAATTATATGTTCCAAGACAATCAAGGGATTGCAAAGAGGTCTTGACCTACTGGAAATATACTGTAGGAATTGGGGATTGACTGTAAATGTTAGTAAGACAAAAACAATGGCCTTTAAAAATGGGACGGTTTATGGTAGAGCAGAGCAGTGGAAATACAGAAATCAAGTACTTCATAACGTGAAACGTTTTGAATATCTTGGTACGACGTTGAAAATGAACGGAAAGTGGAAAAAACATATTGATATAGCATTATTTAAAGGGAGGGGATAACTTAACAGTATACTCCGTATTCTGGGTCGAGTGCCTGATATTCCAGTCAGCACATTAGAAAAAATGTATGGAGCGATGGTCAGGCCAGTAATGCACTATTGTAGTGAGATTTGGGGTTTCCAAAGAACGGAAATACTAAATAAGGTATATACGCATTTTCTAAAGTATATTACAGGACTTAGTAAGGCCGTTTCTAACTGTGGAATTTTATATGAATTCGGGTCATTCCAGGACGACATTAACTGTAAAATTCGTGTACTCAAATACTGGTTGCGAGTAATCCAAGGTGAACAAACAATGCTTAGAGCAATTTGTTACGACCACCAAATTAAAAACATAGATGTTAAATTTTGGGCAGACGAGGTTAGGAGAGAACTCCAAAAGATTGGGATGGGCTGGATACGGGAAAAAGGGACTGAAAAACGCAAGAACGTGTGGAAAAAAATAAGGAGGAGGTACTTAGATATAAACCAACAAGATACTTTCGCCGAATGTACAGGAAAACGCTCACTGTGTTTACAAAGAGTCCTAAAACACGTCTGGGGAAAAGAATCGTATATACTCAACCTAGGATTTAAGGAGAGATCAGGGCTTGCTTGGTTTAGGCTAGGGGCATGGAAATTTCTAAAAATTAGCGACGATCACGATATGCGAATATGTCCAATGTGCGGGAAATTTGAAGATGAGATAAATATATTAGGAAAATGTAATAATTTAGAATATTGGAGACGTCAGTTATTACCGGAAAGATTTCTAAATTCAAATCGGGAAAGATTGGCATGCTACGAGTTATTGGTAAATCCAGAAAATAGGATAAGCCTCGGTAAATTTCTGGACAAAACGCGAAAAATAAGGACAACACTCATTCATGAATAAATATATGTTATCAAAATGCAATACCATTAATTATTAACAATTATACATAAATTAATTAGTGTATAATGCTATTGTGTTATTATTTAATTGTAATATTAATGTGTTTTCTTTATGTAATTGTAATGTTAATGTTTTTTTAGTGTATAATGCTATTGTGTTATTACTTAATTGTAATATTATTGTGTTTTCTTTATGTAATTGTAATGTTAATGTTTTTAGTGTATAATGCTATTGTGTTATTATTTAATTGTAATATTATTATTGTGTTTTCTTTATGTAATTGTAATGTTATTGCTGTTTCTGTTGTTTATTTTTCTTTACACTAGTACCAATTATTACTTTATTGTAACGGACTGTCAACAGCACGTACGGCTTACTGCCCGTGCGACCCATATTTGTAAATAATATTGTAAATATCTTACTTTTTGTCTAATAAAGTCCTACTACTACTACTACTACTACTTGTTATAGTCAGCTACTAGATGGCAGTGAAGACAGTGTTCTCGCGACATCTAGTAATAATGGAGAGTATAATGCATATATAAGAAAAATAAGTGTTTGAATTGGATTCGCCTGGTAGTGTAATGGATATCACGCTGAGGTACAGACTCAGAGATCCGGGTTCGAATCCCGTCCAGGCATTTATTTTTCTTATCATACCATATTAAGCTTGCATTGCTCAATGTTAAACATTTAATTATAACATCGATAAAACGTCACTGTTATAAAGTAAAATAAATATTGTCTTTAATTTGCTTACTTGTTATAGTCAGCTACTAGATGGCAGTGAAGACAGTGTTCTCGCGACATCTAGTAATAATGGAGAGTATAATACATATATAAGAAAAATAAGTGTTTGAATTGAATTCGCCTGGTAGTGTAATGGATATCACGCTAAGGTACAGACTCAGAGATCCGGGTTCGAATCCCGTCCAGGCATTTATT
This sequence comes from Diploptera punctata, assembly GCA_030220185.1. Lineage (NCBI taxonomy): Eukaryota > Metazoa > Arthropoda > Insecta > Blattodea > Blaberidae > Diploptera > Diploptera punctata. Next base: position 54,144 of record JASPKZ010007258.1, read on the forward strand.
TTACTTGTCATACCATACCATATATATAATATATATATATATATATATATATATATATATATATATATAACACGAAACACAGTAGCGTTACTGCTATAAGTAAATATTCTTTCATATGCTTAGTTATACGTGCTATTAAGCTTAACAGGGACTCTTGACGTCCCATCTACTTTCAAAAAATGTTTAACTGAAAATATATAATACTATTATTCTACCAGTTATATTATATGCATGCGAAACATGGTCTTTTACATTGAGGGAGCAAAGGAGATTACGAGTATTTGAGAATAAAGTTCTTAGGAAAATGTTTGGACCAAATAGAGATGAACATACAGGTCAACAGTGAACTACATGGTGTTTTATAGAACAGTTAAGTCTCGTAGACTGCGATGGACAGGACATGTGACACGAGCGGTAATGAAAAGACGTGCATGGAAACTTCTTGTTGGAAAACCGTACGGGAAACGCCCATTTAGTAACCAAGAATGAGGTGGGAGAATAAAATTAACCATGATTTGAGGGAAGTAGATTATACAGGGAATGGCTCGAAAACATTAGCTCAGGATAGGAATGTGTGGAGAGCTTATGTCCGCGCGGCCATGAACCTACGGGTTCGATAGTGCCAGTGAATTAGTTATGTGCTTACTTGTCATAGTAGCCACGAAATGGCAGTTGGACCGATGTCCCAATGACCCTCATGATAGAGAATCAAAGATATAGAGTTAGAGATCTCGGGTTCAAATCCCGACTCAAGGTTTATTTTTGATTCATGTCATATATATATATATATAACAATTACACTGGTCAAGATGATTTTTGTGTCATGAGTACCAATAGTTGTACTTGATGCAGTTTTTTTATTGTGTTTTCAAATATGTATTCGGAATTTCTCCATCACCCACAGTTTTGTTATTTCAATTTCAATTAATGGATTTAAATAATTATTTTTTTAATAAACGTTTTTTTTTCCATTTATTATCTTGGCGCAGTGAGCGATGAGCACGTAGAACTCTTTCATCAGGAGATTTCAGCTATGGAAAAGAGATATCAAGGCAAATGGAATCGTAATATGCTGGCCGATTATTGTTGGACCATCAAGAGGGATGCTTCACAGGCGAAATATATCAGAAAATCGCCATTCCTTACTTTCTAGGTGAGTCCGAATGTTCGAATATTGAGTAGTTACGAATGTAGAAAATATTAAAGTGTTTGAAATTATAATGCCTGTCTCTCGGAAACCTTGCGTGATGGAGAAAACCCGATATCATATTTGAATTTAGGATAAAAAATACTATCAGAATCACATATTTTTCTTTCTGTGGCAAAAAAGGTAATTTTGTGTTGCTCAGTGTTATTTTGTAATAAAACAACGAATACATACTACACTGATTGTTCCCATTCTCAATAATTTTAAGTTTTTGTATTTTATGAAATCGTCATTTCTGCAATTAATATTATTTATTATTAATTCTTGCTATGTCAGACCTCTAATTCATAAAGTCAATATTTCACGAGAAAACAGACTGGAGACATTTTTCTGAGGAAAAAACGAGAAGAATATGAAAAGGAAGGAAGCCACTTAACAATATCATCTCAATTCTCTACTAGATAATCCAAACTAACTTCTATTTTTACAAGATGAGGAAGAAAGTCCTTTCTCTTGTGTGTGGTTACGTCTTTTCTTGCTCAGTGTGAAAGCAATCTCCCATCTCTGCGATATCCGAGATGGGGGATCCGTAGCAACTAACACTCCCCAGTTGATAAAGTTTTGATTGGCGAGTTTAGTTAGAAAAGTCCTTTCAAGAGTTGGGGAAATGGACAAAACATATCTTGGGCTGCGCCTAATGTAGAAAACTGACACAAACTGATGTGACGAAAGACAAATGCTGCAGGCATTGACAAAAACTAACTCTTTCTTCAAATATGAAATATACAGTATATCAGAATTCCTTTGAAGAAAATAAACTATCTTCCATGAACTTTTTCAGCAAATTTTTATTACAAATAAAAATAACTTCCGAAAGATACTGTAAAATAAAACAGAAAAAGAATTTCGTTAAACCTTAAGACTAATGTATAGTGGAGTCCTCTAATTTGGACATATTTACAAAATATTTGTTTTCATATTTGTAAATAATAGTATGTTATATTTCACTAACATCAATTCAAAAACTTCGTCTATATTTTAACGACATTTTTTAAAACAGAATACTTGCAAAAACTTTCATTCAAATTTTATTCAATGTTCATATTTTATTGATTTATTTTCGTTTTACATACCACTGCAAATATCTTTATGGTGAGCCTGGATGAGTACTAAGGCGATATTTCAAATATCATACATAATAATATTAATAATAATAATAATAATAATAATAATAATAATAATAATAATAATAATAATAATAATAATAATAATAATAATAATAATAATAATAATAAACTTGCATGGAAGCTTGTTGTAGGAAAGCCAGAGGTAAAACGCCCAGTTGGTAGACAAAGAATGAGGTGAGAGAATAACATTAACTATGATTTGAGGGAAGTAGTTATACAGGGAATGATTGGAAAGCATTAGCTCAGGATAGGGATGTATGGAGAACTTATGTCCGCGCGGCCATGAACCTACGGGTTCGATAGTGCCAGTGAGTAAGTAAGTAAGTAATAATAATAGTAATAATAATAATATTAATAATAATAACAATAACGTATTTTTTGTCTAATGTCACCAGGTTGTCTTTTATGACATTTCAGGTTTTCATAATAATAATAATGATAATAATAATAATAATAATAATAATAATAATAATAATAATAATAATAATACTTTATTTATTCTCTGACATTGGCGGAATTGTAATCCATTTCTTAGGTTGGGGCACCTGGAAGGCGAAGTTTCGTTACCCCGATGATATGATGGGTGTGACAAATGATAATGAAGCACCAGGAGAGTTCTCAACGTAAATTCCAGACCATGGGCAGCTACAGGAATAATTCCCTTTAAGGAAAAATTTCTACAGTTTGACCGGGAATCGAACCCGGGACCCCATGAACTGTAGTCAGAAACGTTGGCCACTGGCCCATGAGACTCGACCATCACAAAAAAAGTATTAAGGTTATTTTTGATATTGTGAACTTGATTTATAGTATCGTGCTAAGTCAACTATAACCTACGTTTCCAAATCCTTGGAAGACGGACCACTCCATATGCAGCACCATTTCTTGATATATCTCTCATCTGATTTACCTAGGGCTTTCTAGATATCAACTACTGATTGTAATCTAATGCCCTGTAGAAGTTATTTGATCTTTGGGAATAAGTTACAGTCACAAGGTCCCTGTCTGGTGAATTTGGTGGATGTTCGGGTACTTACCAATTCCACCTACTAGACAAATTCTACTGAACATATTTTTAGGACTGGTATTACTTACTACACTTGCGAAATATATATTATTAACAGAGTAAATTGTGCAAGGAAGGCGATTATATCCCTGAATGGTATTTTATGGAATTGAAATTTGACCAGAAAACAAAAAAAAAAAAGAACCAAAGATTATACAGACAATAATATAAAGTATACCTACATACGGATCAGAAAGCTGGACAATAAATGAAAGGATGCAGAAAATAATCTTGGCGACAGAAATGGATGGATTACGGAGAATTATGAGAATATCTAGGCTACAACATATTAGAAATACATATATTAAACAAGAAATAGAACATCCAAGGAAAATAACACAAAAAAGCATTCTCATAAATAAAATTCTCGCATATTCAGCCAAAAAAATTAATGCAAATCCCCCTCTTCTATACTCTACATTAAATCCAGACACCAATTCTGATTCTCCCTCAGCAAAATCAAAGGGAGTTCGATTAGTTTCAGCCAAACAAGAAGTAAACCAAACTAAAGACAAAGGTAAAGTTAAATAAATAAATCATAAATAATTCTGAAACAGATTAAATATTATTAAATTATAACTACCTACTAAAAAAATAAAAGACAAAAAAATTAATGCCAATCTTACCTCATAAGAAATTGTCACAAGTAACTGTTATCGATAGAATAACAAAGAGAGTTTTACAGTGGTATGGACATGTACACGGAAGACCAGTGGCCTAAACAGGTGTTAGATTGGATGGTACCAGGCAGAAGGAAGAGGGGGAGAAGTAGAAGAACATGGAATGAGGCAATATATGATGTCATGATGAAGAGGGGCTTGGAAGAAGGACAATAGGAAGATTGGAATCTCTTGAAAGCAGGAATCAAGGGCGAACTGCTGTAAAGTGGAAAGCCTGTATTAAGTATTAAGTAAGTAAGTATTACTACATGTGATAAACATAATTGTATTCACAATAGATTGCTGTTTCGAGACTTTCAATATTACAGATTGATACAAAAAAGACTGCTGAACAACTTACTATTATCTGTCCAACGTAAGAAGCAAAGTTTGACATTTACTCCGAGCAGCACGTGTAAGAGTGCAGGCGAACTCTGTCAGCTGTTTGTTACAAGCCGATAAATTAATACACTATGTATTTCACTACAGTGCCAGGATTATGCTCCATAAACTTATAAAATACATTTAACACCGTTTTTCATCACTCTTTAACAATTTCCCATTGTACTTCTAATAATTTTGATCACACATTTTATCACCGCGTTAAGTTAATATAAACTACCGATAGCCGCCATATTTGTAACTAAAATTCAACTTCCTTTCAAGAATCGTTCATTTTAGAAGAAATGCGAATTTTTAGTTAGTCTCTGACCTTCGAAGAAATATGTACATATGTACTGTATTCTGATCAACTATAGTTAACATAAATAGCTTTAAATACGTAATTAGATTAATTCATTGTAGTTTATTACTTTCTTTGTATTTTTTTTCTCTTCTTTTTATGCATAGTAGATTCGAGCTGTTATTCCTTTTTTTATTCATTGTGTCATTAATTTAATTTTAATTGTATTTAGTTTCATTCTATTATTAGACATTAATTTCATTATTATTCAATATGACAGATAATTAATTGTTCAATGACTATTATTGTAACTTTTTTTGTATTTATATGTAACATGTTTGTCCTGTTTAATATGACTATTATTGTAATTTTTTTGTATTCATGTGTAACATATGTTTGTCCTGTTTTATATGACTATTATTGTTTTTTTTTGTATTCATATGTAACATATGCTTGTTCTGGTGAGTGGAAGAGAAGGCCACATGGCCTTAACTCCACCAGGCTAAATAAATCTATTCTAATTCTATTCTATATTAATCGAGTAGATGATCTATTTTTTCGCTTCCGCTGAATTGTGCTTTGGTCATGAACGAATCGCAGTATCTGCAGCAGTCATGTGCTTCGTGGGTTACCCGCCCATTTATTTTCCTGAAGTGTCTTTCTTAGGCTGGACAGAAAATACAAGATTACAATGGTAAACACTATGATCGCTTATATACAACTGTGTTGCCATTACTTATCGAATGCCCTAGAATTTGCATTGCATTTTTTTTAATGAACAGGGAGCTAGCCCGATGCCATGATATTATTAAACATGGAAAAATAAAAGCACATGACGAATATTTACATTTTGGAACAACAATTAGTACCAATGGAAGTCATGATGCTACAAATAATGGGAAGATAAATAAAAGTAAGCCTGCAATATCAAAGTTAATTAATTTTTTTATGGAAATAGAGTATCTGCCACGGTTGGGTTAGAACCCGCGAACCTCGGGACTAGAGGCAAAAAAACATAACTCTAACACCTCAACCAAAACATATTTACTAAATACTTAAATCTAATATATAAAAACCAATGTTTGTTTTTTTGTTTGTTTAATCGTAGTCTATGCGCGGCCATACCGTTGATCCTATTTTCTTGTTTTTTGCAAAATGTTCAGGAAATTCCCAGGATGAACATAGGCTATAAGAGAGTTGTGATACTCAACCCTTTCACCCCTAAAAATCACCCTTTATAATGAAAGACGTGAAATAAAGTCCCTATTTTGACGCTTAAATGGCTTACGCTGCTTAAACCATAACAAATACACCAAATTAATGTACACAGAATTGAATATTTCAAAAATCTCTACAAAAAAGTCCATGACTGCATATGTTTATAATTTACGGATAACTCACAATAATCATTTTTGTCTTTCATTGATACCAAGAAGATCGGGATAAGTAGATTCCCGAGCAAGCGTGCTCTGCCATACCGTTAATCCGATTGAGATGGGGCTTTTTGGAAAATGTTCAGGAGATTCCGGGGATGAACATAGGCTGTAAGAGAGTTGTGATGCTCAACCCTTTCACCCCTAAAAATCACCCTTTATAGTGAAATATGTGAAATAAAGTCCCTATTTTGACGCTTAAATGGCTTACGCTGCTTAGACCATAACAAATACACAAAATTAATGTAACAGAATTGAATATCTCAAAAACCTCTACAAAACGTCCGCGGCAGCATATGTTTATCTTCTACAGATAACTCACAATAACCATTTTTTGTCTTTCAATGATACCAAGAAGATCGGGATAAGCAGATTCCCGGGCAAGCATAACAGCGCACGGCTTGTGGTAAAAATACATTAACATTTATTTAGCAGTAGCGGCGCACACCGGATATTAGCTAGTATCAAATATAATCCAAGTTAATCTCTAATTAAGATTTGCCAAGTTTGAGGCAATGTCTCTCTGTAGTTGTGTTTGAATATTATGTAAACAGCTAATCATCTACAAAGATTCAAAATGAGGAATCGCAGTTTAACACACGCTATATTTCAACATCAAAGTTGTAATCCTAGTTGGATTTCCTCTAGTGTTAAGACAGACGTGTATGTTTTCGATATTTGAGTACTTGTATTTACATTAACTTCAGGGCATTTTATTTGTAAAAAAAAAACCATTCCAAAAGTAAAATATTCCACCAGATTCGCACGTAATTAAATATTTGTTCTACAGTAGTTTCATAGCGTAAGATTAGGGATATTTTCCTTTGCTTCGAGAGTTCCAATACTTGTATAAACTGAAACTGTACTAGTATTTTATTCCACTTCATATATCCTCATCCGTCATCATCATCATCATCATTTATCATAAGTAATGCCATGAGTGATTTCCAATTTATCTAGAGCATTTGAAAATCAAGAGTGGCATTTGTTACGACTATTTAACAATAACATTAAGCTGTTTACTCAAAAGTCGGTATTTAGATATAGTTACTAGTATTTTAAAATATATATTTAATGTAAACTGCAATGTGAGGTTGCATATATTCACTGCAACTTGATTATATTATTTATTGCCAAATGGATCGCAATATTGTAAGAATGCACCCTAGTGGAGAAATAATGAAACACATCATACTGTATATTATAATCAATAATATAGGCTATTAATTTATTTTTTATTAAACAACTCAGTAAAATCAAGGAATCTGTTCATTATTTACTATATTCAATGTATTTGTTGGAGAAAAATATTCATCTGAGCTGATCAGAATAATAAAAAGGAGGAGCTTTCTTCATCACAAGAGCAGAAGCTGATAAAACAGAAATCGATAAAGAGCGAGGTGGAACACGGCTGTCATGGGTTTTAAAACAAAATTCATTGAAACGTGATTTGTCATTGACTACCATTTGTGACATGAGATAAATAGTCAATATTAATTACAAATAGGAATGAGATGCACTAAGATATTAAACATAGGAACCAATTCTGGAACTGCCTGCCTGCTATTATGTATTTCACGGACTATAAAAAAAAGTTAAACTGAAAATGTATACGAGTTATATGGATGCGAAACATCGACTCTTACTTTAAGAGAGGAGAAAAGATTACGAGTACTTGAAAATAAAGTTCTTAGGAAAAATGTTGGACCAAAGAGAGATGACAGTCAGGTGAATGGAGAATACTACAATAACAGTTAGCTACATCAACTTTATAGGAATTCAGATATAGAAAGCTGCTAACTTATCATCTTAGTGGTTTAATTCCATTTATATTTCTTCGTTTATATAGTTTAATTAAAACATTACATTTTCATTGTATAAATATTGAATTATTTTAATTATAAACTTATTTAAGGATTTAATAATAATAATAAAAGTTAAGTCTCGTATACTGCGAAGTACAGGACATATAGGATGAATGGGAAATGAAAGAGGTGTATGGAAGCTTCTTGTAGGAAAACAAAAGGGAAAACTTCCAGTTGGTAGACCAAGAATGCTGTGGGAGAACAACACTAACCATGATTTGAGGAAATAGATTTTACAGAGGATGATTGGAAAATGATAGCTCAGGATATGGATGAATGGAGGACTTATATTTTCGTGGGCATGAACCTACGGGCTCGATAGTTCCAGTGAGTTAGTCTTTCTTTCAAATTTATATGAGACGCTTTAAACGTTCGATTTACTGCACGATGTTGCAGTAGGATAGAAACTTCATTCTTTATGCGGATTTTCTTCTGTACAATCAACGTCGATCGAAGACGAGGTTAAGCTCTTTGGTTTTATAAGGGTAGCCTAGCATTGCTCGAGCTCAGTAATTCTGTCTCTTTCAGGATACATAGTGATCTCACCTGAGACTCTGAAGCAGGAATAAACTTGTCACTGACTAAAATACAAACTCTCCTGCTAAACTCTTCTTATGCTAAACCTCTATTTACTGAAAAAAATCTGATCTTTTACTATAAACTACCAAAGCAAATAAAACAACTTTATCAAGATTTATGCAATACTAGCTAATACTCGGCGTGCGCTGCTACTCCTAAATAAATGTTAATGTGTTTTTACCACCAGCCTTGAGCTGTTATGCTTGCCCGGGAATCAGCTTATCCCCGATCTTCTTGGCATCAATGAAAGACAAAAATGGTTATTGTGAGTTATCTGTAAAAGATAATGATATGTAGAGCTTCGAAACTGGTTTTTAAGAAATAATAATAATAAAATAATAGTAATATTAATAATACTAATATTAATAATAATAATAATAATAATGTTTTATTTTAGCTGGCAGAATTAAGGGTTAATACCTTTTTATTTATGTATACTTTTTTGTGGAATTTGAGTATTTTCTTCAAATAGAAAAAGCATTTGTTAGCTACACTATTAAAACTGGAATTTATTGTACTTTCACTTTTTATCTTTTTTCTTCTCTTCCACTCAACCAGCGAACAGTAGAATTATACAAAAATTACATACATATTACAATTTTAAGATGTTATTAAAATAGAAACTAAACAAAATGCAATAATAATTTAATCTAACACTAGCTAATACTAACAAAAACATGGAATATAATAAAATTAAAATGATATAAAATAAAATAAGTAGATTCCTAGATGATTTCTTTTAATAGAATGTTGTATATAGTTGTTATGCAGTTAATGTTATCATTGTGTCGAACTTAAGATATTAGTTAATTTGTATTTAAATAATGATAGCGATTGACAGTCCCTGACATGACTGGGAAGTGAGTTCCATATTCTAGTTATAGATATTGTGCAAGATTCAGAATATAGACATGTCCTGTGCTGTGGTATCAAAAGCAAAGAAGAGTCTTGTGATCTTGTTCCTAAATTGTGATGAGCCGATAAATTTTGAAAACATGTTGTTAAATAACTTGGTAAATATGTGTGCAGATCTATATTGTGAGATGCGTTGTAAAAAAATCAATTTATTAAGTGTGAAACTTGCTAAATAAATAAATAAATAAATAAAATGATTTATCAATAGCTACCATTTGGGGTACGAGTGAAATAGAAAAAATAAATAATTATAGTATAAATGCTGTATATGTTTGATAGACAATGTTTTTGAATGTTTATTTTTCAACAGTCCTTTCGAAAAATTTATAATCGGAATTTGTTTCCAAATGTTGGCAAATTGAGGCAGCATTACTTTTATTGATGCAGAATAGGCTAGTATGCAGTAATGGTCCCCAATTCTTCGCCCCGTTGAGTTTCCCCTTCTGTCTTCATAAGAGTTTTTACTTTTATCAGAACTCCCGACCACAACCAGCGACTCATTCCACGCCATTGATCAAATTATTTCTGTGGAAGCTTGCACTGTAGTCAGGCATCTCCTTCTATATTGAGGAAACGAAGCGGACTGGATCGTAACTCTTTGGTTCCATGCTTCTGAAGAACGCTTGAATTCAAAGTAAAGTTCTTTTTTCGTTTCCTCTACAGCCTTTTTACAGTATTTTTTGTCTAGCTTGTCAAAAGAGCTGGGTTGATGAGGAATGGAAGTCTCGTCAGGTATGGTCTCATATTGTTTCAATGCTTCATTCAAACCCCGAGTATACTATCAATATAGCGTCTAACATATATATGAGAAATTTAATAATAATAATAATAATAATAATAATAATAATAATAATAATAATTTATTTATTTATAAACAGGTTTACAGTGCAATAAAACACCTTACTGTGCCCAAAGCATTTTAAATTTTTATCTTCTTCCTCCAGTCTTCTCTCTCTTCCCAATTCTTCGAGACCTATCTCTTATAGTACATCCTCTTATATCATCCATCCATTTAAATCTAGGTCGTCTTATCTTACCTTTCCTAGATGGAGTCCATTCCAAAGCTTTTCTGGGAAATCTTGTCTCTGGCATTCAATGTATATGACCATAATAATAATAATAATAATAATAATAATAATAATAATAATAATAATAATAATAATAATAATAATAATAATAATTAATTATAATAATAATAATAATAATAATAATAATAATAATTATTATTATTATTATTATTATTATTATTATTATTATTATTATTATTATTATTATCTTTAAGGGAGGAAAGGAGATTACGAGTATTTGAAAATGAAGTTCTTAGGAAAATTTTTGGATCAAAGAGAGATTAACAGACAGGCGAATCGAAAACACTACATAACAGTCTTTATAGGAAGCCAGAACAGATCAGATAAGTCTCGTAGTCTGCGGTGGGCAGGACATGTGGCACGAATAGGGAATGAAAGACGTGTATGGAAGCTTCTTGTAGGAAAACCAGAGGGAAAACGCCCAGTTGATAGACCAAGAATGAGGTGGGAGAATAATATTAAATAAGATTTGAGGGAAGACGATTTTACAGGTAATGATTCGAAAACATTAGCTCAGAATAGGGATGTATGTCCGTGCGGCCATGAACCCACGGGTTTAATAGCACCAGTGAGTTATTATTATTATTATTATTATTATTATTATTATTATTATTATCTTCTTCTTCTTCACTTCCTGGTTTAGGCAAGAGTTGCCTGTTCCGTCTTCACTAATAGATCTAAGACCATCTCTTCCGAGGACGTCCGACATCTCTTCTTCCTCTTGGAAAATAATGGAAGATTTTATTTGGTAATCTACTTTCTTCCATTCTTGCTACATGTTCTTTCCACTGTATCTTGTTATTAAATATATTTTCTTTTATGCAGTAGATCTGCAGTTCTTCACGGATATCCTCGTTTCTTATCTGGTCCATTCTAGTGCAGCCTTTTACTCTTCTTAAAAATTTCATCTCGGCTGCTTGGATTTTACTTTCTTGTTTGGTAGTGGTAATCCAAGATTCACTCCCATACAAAAGGACAGGGACAGCCATTGTTTTATAAAATTTTAATTTTGTTTGTTTATGGGCTTTATTATGCAATGTTCTATTTATTGTCCCTCCATGGTATCTTTACCTTGTCGTGGTGGAGTGGCTTGTGTGCTTAAATGATCCTGAGAGCTATGCCGGCGGTAGCATTGCTGCCGATAGGGTTACCCATGCCGGACTGGTCGAAGGTGATAAGCCAGACGAAAAAAGTACCTTGGTCGAAAGAGTGACGATCTTTCACCGTAAAAATACAACCGTCAAGAAATGCGGACATGGGTTCTACTGGGGTAAAATTTTCCGGAGGTCAAATAGTCCCCCATTCGGTTCTCCGGGCGGGGACTACTTCAGGGAACCCATGCCAAAGGCTCAAACACAGGGACATGTTCCTAGGAACATGGAATGTTAGGACTTTATACAATAGCGGGGGCACTAGAGATATTAACGCGGGAACTAGATAAATCGCCCTTGGATATAGTCGCTTTACAGGAAGTTAGGTGGCCAGGAGAAGGTAGTCAGGAATCAGGAAGCTTTGCATTATACTATGGGGGTGCAGAAAGACCTGCATTTGGAACGGGCTTTTTAGTCAGAAGGAGGATCCTATCCGCTATCCGAGATTTTAAGTTTGTTAGTGATAGGATATCATACATAATTCTAAAGGGTAAACAACATGATTTTATAATTGTAAATGTACATGCCCCCACAGAAGATAAAGATGACAAGATCAAGGATGAGTTCTATGAAGAATTAGAATGCGTATTTGATAGCCTTTCACGATATCATATGAAAATTGTCTTAGGAGATTTTAATGCAAAAGTGGGGCAGGAAGATATATTCAAACCAACAATAGGCAAATTCAGTCTTCATGAAGATAGTAATGACAACGGGGTTAGATTAGTCACATTTCCCACATCAAAGAAATCTCATTGTTAAGAGCACAACATTTCAGCATAAGGATATTCATAAATACACCTGGACGTCCCCAGATGGAGAAACTCGGAACCAGATAGATCATGTATTAGTGGATAAACGCTGGCACAGTAGCATCATTGATGTTAGATCAGTTAGAGGGACAGACTGCAATTCGGATCATCATCTGGTCAGAGAGAAAATCAGACAACGGCTATCGCTTATGAGAGGAACAAACGCTAAAGATGATTCTGTAAAATTTGAATTAAAAAACTTGAAAAATGATGAAATGCGGCAAGAATACCAAATCAAAATTGCTAATAGATTTGAAGTACTGGAATCTTCCGATGACAATGTGGCAAACGAAGAAGAAACTGATATAAATAAAGAATGGGAGGCTATAAGAGATACTATTAAATTGTCAGCATCAGAAAGCATTGGTTGTTTAAAAAAGAGGCAAAACAAGAAATGGTTTGATGAGGAATGTGCCGACATTGTAAAGAAAAGAAAGCTAGCAAAAATGAAATGGTTACATGAGCCAAATGAGGTAAATTTTAGAGCAATGGGTAGTATTAGACGGGAAACCACCAAGCTACTAAAGAGTAAAAAGAGGGAATATTTCAGAGAGAAGATTAATGATCTTGAAATGAATGCAAAAAAATAGGAACATTAGAGAATTATATCAGGGAATTAGTATAGAGAAGAAAGGGTTTCAAGCTAGAACAAACATAATTCGGAATGAAAATGGGGATATGATTGCAGATTCCAAGAATATATTAAATAGATGGAAAAGTTATTTTTAATCAGCTATTAAATGTACATACAGAACAGGACATTGAGGAGGATAATTTACAGACAGCAGAAATGCTAGTCGCAGAGCCAAGTGCATTAGAGGTTGAAATGGCGATTGAAAAATTGAAGATGTATAAAGCATCAGGTTCAGATGAGATCCCAGCAGAACTGATAAAATCAGGGGGAGAAAAATTGATGGACAAGGTACGCTGGTTGCTTAGTATGATTTGGGAAAAAGAAGCTCTTCCATGTGAATGGAAATAATCAATTATCGTACCAATTTATAAGAAAGGAGATAAAACTGATTGCAACAACTATAGGGGCATCTCATTACTTTCAACTTCGTACAAAATTCTAACAAATATATTAGTAAGCAGACTTAGTCCCTATATTGATGACATTCTAGGAGATCATCAATGTGCATTTAGAAGAAACAGGTCTACAACAGATCAGATTTTTAGTATAAGACAGATTTTAGAAAAGAAATGGGAATATAATGGTACTGTACATCAACTATATGTAGACTTCAAAAAAGCATATGATTCAATTAAGAGGGAGAAGTTATATAGTATCCTGCTGGAGTTCGGAATTCCTAAAAAGTTAGTTAGACTTATACGAATGTGTCTAAATGGCTCAACGAGTAGGGTGCGTGTAGGCAAACAGTTTTCAGACACTTTTGAAATCCAGAATGGGTTGAAGCAAGGAGATGCACTATCTCCTCTACTATTTAATTTTGTACTAGAGCATGCCATTAAATCTTTAGAGAATGAGGAAGGCTTACAACTGAACGGTATTAATAAGCTGTTAGTTTATGCTGATGATGTAGTACTACTGGCCGATAGCGAGGAGATACTAAAGGCCAACACGCACACACTATTGAGTAACACTAAGAGATTAGGACTGGAAGTAAATATCAGTAAAACTAAATATATGGTCACACGTAGAAATACATTATATAATGGAAATGGACAGCTAATGACAAATGAGGGAAATTTTGAGGAATTGGCTGAATTCAAATACCTAGGAACAATAATCACAAATAGGAATGAGATACACAAAGAAATTAAAAATAGGCTCAATTCTGGAAATGCATGCTATTATGCATTGCAGAGACTTTTGATGTCCCAACTCCTTTCAAAAAACGTTAAGCTGAAAATATATAAAACTATTATTCTACCAGTTATATTATATGGGTGCGAAACATGGACTCTTACTTTAAGGGAGGAAAGGAGATTACGAGTATTTGAGAATAAAGTTCTTAGGAAAATTTTTGGACCAAAGAGAGATGAACAGACAGGTGAATGGAGAAGACTACATAACAATGAACTACATGGTCTTTATAGGAAGCCAGATGTAATAAGAACAGTTAAGTCCCGTAGACTGCGATGGGCAGGACATGTTGCGCGTATGGGGAATGAAAGACGTGCATGGAAACTTCTTGTAGGAAAGCCAGAAGGAAAACGCCCAGTTGGTAGACCAAGAATGAGGTGGGAGAACAATATTAACTATGATTTGAGGGAAGTAGATTATACAGGGAATGATTGGAAAGCATTGGCTCAGGATAGGGATGTATGGAGAGCTTATGTCCGTGCGGCCATGAACCTACGGGTTCGATAGTGCCAGTGAGTAAGTAAGTAAGTAAGTCTATTTATTGTACCACAAATAGCTTGAAACTGATGTGTTTTGTGTTCAATATCTTTATCATACCCATAGCTGATGTCACATCCTAAATATTATGATTATTATTATTATTATTATTATTATTATTATTATTATTATTACTGAAATGGCTTTGTCACGTAGAGATGATGACATCATACCTAAGATGATATTAAATTTTGAAGCGAAGAGCAACAGAAAAAAAGGAGACCAAAGAACAGTGCGTTTAAGGAGTGTATAGGTGTATGGTGTCGAAAGGATTAAAAATGAGTAATTTCAGAGAATAGGGATGTAGGAATATTAAAATTTACGATGGGTTGTATGAAAACTACTGTATTGTACAGAAATTCCAAATAAAAAGTATTATTATTATTATTATTATTATTATTATTATTATTATTATTATTATTATTATTATTATTATTATTATTTTATTATGTGTTAATTATTATAGCAGAATCAAGGTCTTACATAAGACTTCTTTTGATCTCAACTAGCACGATTATATAGGCTACAAAATTCAGATTAACGTGATATGTAAGTATATATTGTCCATTATTATCATCGACTACAAGGAGTAGACTTTTTGGCCCTCCGTTTCAAAGTAATCATTGTTCATATCATCTCTTCAAAGGCTGAGGCCTATACCTTGTCCGCTCTTAAATTGATCCGCAGCAAAACAAAACCATGTGACTTGCTCGATTTTCATTGGTTATGGACAACGACTTACGTTATAGAAACAATAAGTACGCGAAACACTAGTTCCCTTTATTAAATTTAAAATATGTCCTCTGAATATACTTGTTATTCTTGGTGAATGAAAATAATATTCAAAACATACAAAATAAATTATTCTAAAATATACCTAATCAATAATTACAACTTAAAATGGTTTATTACATATGGGTGATGCATTTGAGTCATGCTTCAGTTGATTCTCATGAAACAAAATGGCTGAAAGTATCGAGTCTTCTGTTGCTGTGTCGTCGTCTTCCTGTCAAAAGTGACAGTAAATGTGGCGCGAATGGCGGAAGAATATTGCTTCTGCAACGTACGTCGGTGTCCATAACCAATGAAAAGTGATCAGGTCACATGTTTTTTTTTTGACGAGGATCACTTTTAAAGCGGACAGGGTAGGGCCTATATACTTCTTTATTCTCTTGTACATATTATGGAGCAGATTTCAGTATCCTGTACTCTGGCATTCGTTGAAGTATGATCTGTATTTTATTAACTATATATGTAATTTATTTAATATTTAATTATACTCTAATAATTATGTTCCTTTTGTGGTCCATTCCATCTCCAAGCATGCCACTCCTAGAAGGTCCTTGGCCCACCAACCGGCTACTGGCCTCACATCCACATGTGTTAATCACAGAGGTAGACGATCATCTAGCGAGTGTGGGGGTGACATGTGGTCAGCATGACGAATCCACCAGCTGTTATAGCTGATTTTCTCAACCTGGAGTCGCTACGTTTTGTAGCCACCCAAATGCCTCATGATGCTGGGTGGGCACTGATCCCATACTGGACGAAATTTTATGAGAAAATTTCATCCCCCTATAAGTACTCCTACCAGAGCAAGTTCCGTAGCTCTGCGCCACGGTTTCTTGACTCAACCACTCGGCTACGGCTCGGGATTTTTATGGTCTATTTCTTTATTAATAAATGTCATTTCTTATGATTCGATTAGTCATAACTGGTCTGATATTAGAGTACTGTATTCATTTTTATATAATACCAAATTAATCAGTTAATAAAGTTTTAATAATGTTTGTTTTATACAATGTGTTTTAATATGTTTTGTATAGTTCCACAGAACTAATTCTTTTTAGTTTTATTTGGACGACTGCTGCAGATTTTCTGTATCCTACATTATATCAAAATATTTGAATTAATTTATTTGTTCAATGGTTGAAAAATATGAAGACCATATACTCTACCTCCCTGTTATGAAATCTTATCCATTCCCCTGCCTGTTCGTTTCTCTTGGATCCAACATTTTCGTAAGATCATTTTTCTCAAATACGCGTAATATTTTCTCCTCCTTTAAAGTGTTTCTAATCCGTTTTTAAATAATACTTTTGAAATAATAAAACACAATAGTAACTGCTAAAATTAATAGGCTGTTAGTTTATACTGATCCGAAGGCAGGTCTTTCACTGCAATCATAGCATTTTCATGCTTTGCTTGCAGATTTACTAGGGAATTGTAGGTGTGGTAGCTTCCCGTTGCTTTCCACACCGGTGAAGGATGATAATGATAAGGATGATGATGACGATGATGGCCATATGATTTTGGGGACCGTTTGGGCCTTAACATTTTTCTGAATTTGTCTTACAGGTGAGGAAAAACCCCCGATAAAAACCTCACCCAGAAAAACTGCCCCGACTAGGGATCGAACCCGGGCCCGCTGCGTGACAAGGCAGCACGCTACCTAGAGACCACAGCGGTGGACTTTATACTGATGATATAGTGTTATTGAGCGATAGCGAGGAGATACTAAGGGCCAACACGCACACTCCATTGAGTAACACTAAGAAATGGGACTGGGAGTAAACATCAATGAAATTAAATACATGCTAACACACAGAAATTCATTATATAATGGAAATGGACAACTAATGATAAATGAGGGAAATTTTGAAGTGGCTAAATTCAAATATCTAGGAAAAATAATTACAAATAGGAATGAGATGCACAAATAAATTAAATATAGGCTCAATTCTGGAAATGCATGCTATTATGCATTACAGGGACTCTTGTCGTCCCAAATCTTTTCAAAAAACGTTAAACTGAAAATATATGAGACTGCTAATCTCACAGACATACTATGTGGATGCGAAACGTAGATTTTTACTTTAAGGGAGGAAAGAAGATAACGAGTATTTGAGAATAAAATACTTAGGAACATTTTTATGCGAAAAAGAGATGAACAAAGAGGTGAATGGAGCAAAATACTTAATAGTGAGTTACATGGTATGTATAGGAACCCAGATATAATAAGGAAAGTCAAGTCTCGTACATTGCGATGGGAAGGACATGAGACACGATTGGGGAATGAAAGAGGTGCATGGAAGCTTCTTGTAGTAAAACCAAATGGAAAACATCCAGTTGGTAGACCAGGAATGAGGTGGGATAATAATATTATCCACAATTTAAGGGAGTAGATTATACACGGGATGATTGGAAAACATCTCAGGATAGGGATGTATGGAGAGCTTATGTCCACGCGGCTATGAACCTACGGGCTCGATATAGCAAGTGAGTTAGTTAGTAACTGCTAAAGTAATACTGTTAGGAAGGTGTTCTTGTTAGTTTTTATTAGATATGTTTTTGAATAATGTTATAGTTATATAGCCTCTGTTTTAGGGCGGAAGAGACTCACATGTTCTGTCAAGTGACATTGTAAATGATATAAAGATTGGGTAAAATTATCTTGGCTGTAACACAATGCAGTACCTCGAGGTAATTCTCAATAAGCGCAGATACAAGAGAGATTTGAGTGGATGAATTAGTGCTATTATAACAACAAAGTGCAGGTTTGAATTTCATGGCAGGAGTAAGCATTAGGAATCAGAAGAGACAACATTAGGAATGGTCGCAAATCGACAATCAAGTATCACAGCTGGCTTTCATTTAGATCATAATCATCCGTTGGATGCTATTAACATTGGGATGTAGTACGAAGCCAATAGAGAGAGAGCTCTCTCATTATAACAGTGGAAACTGGAAATTCAATCCTCATTACCTAGGAAACAGGACTCCAATTATTGATAAAGATACAAACATTTGCATCAATGTTAATAGGACAAACTAAAAATATATCTCTTCGTTGCACGAGTCACTAAATAAATATATCAAGAGCCGTCAAATATGCGTCTTCATTTTTAACAGAGTCCGTCACTGTGGCTTAGTCGGTGGAGTCCCTACCTTCCTCTCCGGTGGTCTGGGTTTGATTCCCGGGCAGGGATTTTAAATCTCCAACTTCGGACTAATCTAATATATAAAAATGAATGTTTATTTGTTCATACTTTATGCGTGGCCATGCCGATTGTGATGGGGCTTTTTGCAAAATGTTCAGCAGATTCATGGAATGAACATAGACTATAAGACAGTTGTGATACTCATCTCCTACACCCTTAAAAATCGCCCATTGTAGTGGAAAACGTGAAAAAAATAGCTGTTTGGACGCTTAAATGGCTTACGCTGCCTAAATCATAACAAATATACAAAATTAATGTACGCAGAATTGAATATCTCAGAACGGTCTACAAAAACGTCCCCGACAGTATATGTTTATCTCTTACGGATAACTCACAATAACCATTTTTGTCTTTCATTGATGCCAAGAAGATCGAGACAAGTACGTAGATTCGTGTGCAAGCGTTGCACCATATGGCGGGTATTCGTTTACGGATAACTCACAATAACGAATTTTGCCTTAGCTGATTTATGCCAAAAAGATCGAGATAATTAGATTCCAGGGCAACATCGGGTAATCAGCTCGGGGAATCTTAAAATAATTACGATATGCATTTATAATTATTTTTCATTTTACTTATTCAGCTAATCATAAGAAGTACATTAATTGTTGTCTTTCAACCCATTTATGCCAAGGAGATCGGGATGAGTAGATTCTCGGACAACGCCGGGTAAAGAGCATGGGTATCTAAAAATAATTACGATATAATTTTTTCCATTAATTTATTTAACTAAACATAAAACATATTAATTTTCGTACTTCAACTCATTTATGTCAAGAAGATCGGGATAAGTTGATTCCCGGGCAATGCCGGGTAACCAGCACGGTATGTCTAAAAAAATATATAAATTTATAATTATTTCCCTATTACTTATTCAACTAAACATAAAGCACATTAATTTTCATTTATTTAGGCGTAGCAGCGCAAGCCGGGTATTAGCTAGTTATTAATATTTTTTTTAAAACAAATTAATTAATTCAATGGCTCCAAAAAATTTGTGAGAATATTTGGTTAATTTTCTTTATTATCTATTCACTTTTAACTTTAGCAATTATTTTGATTATACCAGGGTGTGTGTCATGTCCTTGTGTTTATATGTGTGAATAAGGAAAAAAAAGTTAATAAAGTACTCCGGTTGTAAGTTTAATAGTAACAACTATTTATTTAAAACTAGTTATGAACAGACAGGCGAATGGAGAAGACTACATAGTATCCTGCTGGAGTTCGGAATTCCTATAAAGTTAGTTAGACTTATACGAATGTGCCTAAATGGCTCAAAGAGTAGGGTGCGTGTAGGCAAACAGTTTTCGGACACTTTTGAAATCCAGAATGAGTTGAAGCAAGGAGATGCACTATCTCCTCTATTATTTAATTTTGTACTAGAGCATGTCATTAAATCTTTAGAGAATGAGGAAGGCTTACAACTGAATGGTATAAATAAGCTGTTAGTTTTTACTGATGATGTAGTATTATTGGCCGATAGTGAGGAGATACGAAAGGACAATACGCACACACTGTTGAGTAACACTAAGAAATTAGGATTGGAAGTAGATATCAATAAAACTGAATATATGGTCACACGTAGAAATTCAGTATATAATGGAAATGGACAGCTAATGACAAATGAGGGAAATTTTGAGGAAGTGGCTGAATTCAAATACCTAGGAATAGTAATCACAAATAGGAATGAGATGCACAAAGAAATTAAACATAGGTTCAATTCTGGAAATGCGTGCTATTATGCATTGCAGAGACTCTTGATGTCCCAACTCCTTTCAAAAAACGTTAAACTGAAAATATATAAAACTATTATTCTAACCAGTTATAGTATATGGATGCGAAACATGGACTCCTTATTTTTAGGGAGGAACGGAGATTACTAGTATTTGAGAATCCAGTCTTAGGAAAATTTTGGCCGACGCAAAGAGAGATGAAGCAGACAGGTGGATGGATAGAACTGCATAACAGTGAACTACATGGTCTTTATAGGAAGCCAGATATAATAAGAACAGTTAAGTCTCGTAGACTGCGATGGGCAGGACATATTGCGCGTATGGGGAATGAAAGACGTGCATGGAAGCTTCTTGTAGGAAAACCGGAGGGAGAACGCCCAGTTGGTAGACCAAGAATGAGGTGGGAGAACAACATTAACTATGATTTGAAGGAATTAGATTATACAGGGAATGATTGGAAAACATTAGCTCAGGATAGGGATGTATGGAGAGCTTAGTCCGCGCAGCCATGGACCTACGGGTTCGATAGTGCCTGTGAGTAAGAAAGTAAGTAAGTTTATAACTAACAGGCCTGTGAAACTTCTACAATCATTCAATGTAGTATTCAGCATTGTCTACAACTCATTACCCGATATGGCGAAGTTGTAGTTTCCCTGTAGCAGCTCCTATTCTGTTGATATTTCTGATGGACCTCCTTAATGCCAGCAGAATCTCGAGAACAGTCTGGGATTGAATGTTACGAAGTGGTTCCCTCATCTTAGGGATCATCATAACCACAGGGGCTGAAGTCCGGTGAGTTTGGTGGATGGAAAAGCACTTCCCCCGGCGATGGTACAAATCAACTACAGGGTGTGTCGTGTGCACCTGAACATTATGCTGCAAAATTATTGGAGAGTTCTACAAAAAATGTGGGCGCTTCATTCGCAACGCTGGACACATTGCATTTTCAATCCAGGTCGCTCTACCTGTTTTGAAATGTAGCGAAACAGCATAGAACGATAATTCAGAGGAGACAAATTTCCTCTTTCCAAAGCCCATGCGCTTTGATTCGTAAGGACGAGTCCATTTACTCTAAGATAGGTCATGTGACAGAAGTTATAACAATTACCTCCGTCTGGTTTCGCTTCTGCAGCAGTGTTGCCACTATTTTTGTTACAGCCCACGTAAAACAAGAATGAAAAACAGTGTGAAATAGAGAAAACAAAAGAGGAGAAAAAGAGGATAAATTTATATTCAGTGAAGTCCCTACTTCCACCTGGGTTCGATTCCTGGAGGGGTAAGGGATTTTAAATATGCACCTTGGGACTGAGAAAAACAAGAATGAAAAAAAAAACAGTGTGAACGAGAGAAAACAAGAAAGAAAGATAAAAACGATGATTATTGATCGTATTTTTTGTTATTGTTATGATTTAATTTAACGACGATCTTTATTGGTTAAGGTCATTTCAATTCAAATAGAGTGAGAAAGGACCAACAAATATTACTCATGCCAGAAAGCCTCTTTTTTAAGCTTCAGGTTATTTTTACGTACCGTACACATGTATTTTTTTTCACGCACTCCGGTCACCAACGACAGTAAACCTATTGACTAGTAACTGATGTTTTATTGTATCCATCCATGTTCTTCTTGGCCTGCCTGGCTTCTCTTGCCTGCGTAAGGATCCCACATGATGATTTTCTGCGCATTTAGACATTTTATTGTTCTGATATGTAGCCGCCCTATGCCAATTTTATACTGCACCTCGTCGAGCGATCGTTTTCTAAAACATCAATTTATTTAGCTGCGTTTGCCGGTAATTTAATCTCCATTTCCTTTCGCATGTTTCAGTACTATTATTTTTTTTAAGACTACTGTATAGCAGCATAGAGAATCCAAAGATAGGGTAAGTTTAGAAAATAAAATATATGAGAGCTATAAAATTAAAATCTGATGCCTACCAATATTGAGTTTTTTAAGATGTTAAAAATTGTCAAGGAAAAATCAACGTTCGGGACTTTAATACATCTTTCTTATAAATACTCGTATAGGCTCAATCCTGGAAATGCATCTTTATGACCCAATTCCTTTCAAAAATGTAAAATTGAAAATATATAAAACCATTATTCTCCCAGTTATATGGATGGGAAACATGGACTTTCAGGAAGCAAAGGAGATTACGAATATTTGAGAATAAATTTATTAGGAAACATTTTGGACCAAAGAGAGATGAACAGACAGGTGAACGGATAAGACTATCCAAGATGGTCTTTATAGGAAGACAGATATACTATGAACAGTTAGGTCTCGTAGACTGCGTTGGGTAGAAGATATGGCACGAATGGGGAATGAAAAATTTGCATGGAAGCTTATTGTAGGAAAACCAGAAGGAAAACGCACAATTGGTAGACCAAAAATAAGGTGGGAGAATAACATTAAACATAATTTGAGGGAAGTAGATTACACAGGGATGATCGTAAAATTTTAGTTCAGGATAGGGATATACGGAGAGCTTATATCCGCGCGGCCATGAACCTACGGTTCCGATAGTGCGTTGGTTATCAGTACTAATAAAAGTAATTGTTTAAAAACCGTTGAAGTGGATAGTCATAAAATAAAATAAAGTTAAAATGTATTAGGTCAGAGCAGTTGTCCTCAACTTATAAGTTGAGGACGACGGCTCTGACCTAAGAAGGTACATTGTAGCTTTATTTTATTTTATGAAATTGGTTATGTTTCCATAATATATTAAATGTCGTTAATCTCTAAGAAATAGTAATCTTTCGTAGACATAACTCTAGGTATCGTCCTGCCCATTCTGCAACAATAAAAAAAAATAGGAAGCAAAGAATCGGGACACATAAGTGTACACCATACTTTATACATAATGACTAATCCATTTCAACCATATAATAATACTAAATTTAGATTTCCTTTCAAGGGAGTATTTATAACTGAGGGAAAATTGACAGGAGTACAATGTAACATCTCATTAAGGAGTTACATGGCCGCATTCTCTCTGATTAGAAGCTGCTTCTTATAAATTTTCAATCAGCGCAACTTGCTCTGCTGAGGGGGTAGGGAAGGCAGCGAAGAGGTGTACCTGAAACGTTGAAAAAGTGAACACGTTGAGTGCAACCAAGAGATGGCTCCCGGCAAACTAGCATCGGCTAAGTTTGCTCTCCAAGTTTTCCAAAGTTCTTCGTTAAAAAAATAAAAGGGGGGAAGAAGGGAGGAAAATGCAGGAAATGAAATATTTTCCTACATTCGATTCGTCTCGAGTAGATATCGCCTCAAGGACATAAAAATTCTTAAAAGAAAGTCTGGAGAAAGCAAAATATTGAAAGTTGCCGTTAGAAGGAAATATTGAATTGTAAAAAACAAAGAAGCTTATTTCTTTAACAATATATATCCCAAGTTAAGGTTCTGATATATGAAAGATACGCGTATCTTGTGAAAGGAAAACAGGATTAGGGAATTTAAGGGAATTTGTTCTATCGTGAAACATATTGGTAAAATCAATCTGCGCATCAAAAATTTATATCAAAGAGAATTACCTACATATAATATAAATTATTCTAGAAGCGATTATCCTTCAAAATGTGTTTTTTCTGAGTTTAAAGTGTTCAGTATTCAACTAATCTCTTTCAATATGTTATTAAATTTCATATATACAAATATTAATGAATTACATTATGTTCTGGCTATATATTTTTGAAGAAAAAACACATAAATAAATTATTTGTCATAAGTAATGCTACGAGTGCCAAATTATGGATAAATTCACGACTCACGAAGTGAGGAGTGAATTTATCTAGAGAATTTGGAAATCAAGAGTGGCATTTGTTAGGACTATTTAACGAATAAAATTAAGCTGTTTACTCACAAATCATTATTTAACTGTAGTTATTTTGAAATATTTATATATTTAATGTAAACGGCGATGTTTGAAAACAAATGATAAACGATAGGTACGCTTCATCTGCTTCCTTTGTTTATCACTGCAACCAGATCATACTATTTATTGCCAAAGGAACGCAATATCGCAAGCATGCTCTCTAGTGGAGAAAAAATGAAACACATCAAACTGTATATTAATTCATTTCTGATGTATTATGTAAATATGACAATTATATTTTTCTGGATTGTTACCTGGGAAAAAATAGATTTAAGAAAGTGCAAACAGTGGTTTCTTTTTTTGGTGGTATAATCAATTGCTACAAATGTTTCTATATTAACTCCCGCATGCGGCATGTGTTGACATTCATGCACTATACATACAATCTGGTAGCCGTATTTCTCATAGACTCTGTCACTGCAAAATAATGGTCAGACCTATTCAGAATATTAAAAAGGAAGAGCTTTCTTTAATATAGTAATTATAACACTGATAAATATTTCGTTAAACACGACTCTGATTAGTTGTAAAACAGAAATCATTGAAACGTGATTGGTCATTAACTCCCATTTGGGACATGAGTTAAATAGTCAAAGAAATTGACTTTTTAAGAATATCGGCAATAATATCGAAATTGGATAAAATAAAAAATAATACGCTAAGAGAAATACTTATGTATAAAAGGTATTGAGGAAATCCAACTAAGATGGTGTGGACATATAATGAGAAGAAGGGACACTGAAAAAAAAAAGTAGTATTGAAATGGATACCTCCTGGAAAAGGGAAACACGGTAGACCAAAGCCAACGTGGATAAAGGGAATTCAAGACAACATGAATAAGATAAATATGATAGAAGCAGACACGCAAGACAGGGAAGCGTGGAAGAAAAAAAAAATGTATATTTTGGTTGAGGATACCTGTGTAAATAACAGAAACGATCCTGAAATAAAAAAAAAATGTTCTCACAATTTTTTTATTGAATGTCCAAGGTAGTCATTGCAATATTTCTGGTCTTCTTCTCTGGTATTGGCGTAATTGTAACCAACTTCTGAGGTTGGAACGCCTGATGATATGAAGAATAATGATGGTGATGATGATAGCGGTGCGCCAGGAGTGTCTTTAATCCTAAACTTAATCTAAGGCGAATATGAATTATGACTAATATGATGATCACATGATGTCCGAGGTTCGTTTGGGCCTTAAATACTCCTGACATTTATCTTACTGGTAAGAAAAAACCAAAAAATATATCACGCATGAAAATTGTTCCGATCGGAACTTTAACTCGGGCTCGCTGCGTGACAAGGCAGCACGCTACCTCGAGACGGCAGGAATGGACTTCTCACACAAATATAAAAACCAGGATCCGAAATTGAACTGTACTTGGCTGAAATAAATATTATAGAATCGTAGTAGTAATTTTGCCTAAAATGGTGAAATATATTAATAGTTAATTTCCAAGACATGCACTTTTCCAATTCATATTATTTTAGAAACGTCATAAAAATTGTCAACACTAAATATCCAAACTTTTAATTTAATATAGAAAGTTCCATATTTAATTTTTAATCTAAAATAACATGTTTTGTTTTTATGGTAAATTGTAATTAATATATCCCTGTTTTTTACTGTAAAATGTCTCCTGAAAACGAGTGTAGATAAATATTTATTTCCAGTGCAATTAATTGATTTCATTTAAACACCAAATAAGTATTATTATTGTAACGCATCGTTCGGCTGACTTTTGAAATTCGAGAGCGGCGACCAGAGTCGGATCTCCCCTTGTGTGATTGAGGAGCTCTCGACTCGCGAATCAGTGGCCTGCGGATCTGTGCCTTGATTCTCGAGTCCGTTCTCTAGTGTTCCCTCTAGATGAATCTAGACTAGGATTCCAAGATGTTCATACCGTTGCATTGAAAAGAGGATGCGAGGATAGAACCAACCAGTTGTAGTCGTGTCAGGAGTGTGGACGAGTACTCGTAACGTAAATGTGAAGACAAGAAGATGTTCTAAGTGAAACCGTCAGCTAGTGTAAAGAACATAGCGATAAAATAAAATGTGAAGAGATACTTTATTAGCATCTTATTATTTGTGTAAAATCAGCAAAATTGCATGAAATAAAGTGAATTTGTAAATTATGTGTAAACATCTGAAGTTAAATTAAAGAAATTCCATCTGAATCCTATGCGACTACCATTCATGATATTCTCGTTTTTTGTATCATTACTATAGCCGATAATTTTGTCTTCTAATTGTGTTATAAAACTAATTAACTGATAAACCCTTAGGTTTAACAAGACTAGACAAAAATATATAGGGCCTAAGAGTATTATTAAGAGTTACAAATATTAGACTTAGATATCCAAACAAATGAAAATAATTGGCGGGATCATTTTCAGCGAATGGGCCCAAACTGACACCAATAAATTTTTATTGTTTCAGCCTAAATGAAAAAGGCCAAAATGACGATGGGATCTTCAAAGATATATTGAGACTTAGGAACAAGTTCAGAAAAATATTTATATCTAATATGTTCATCATCTTCTTCTATTTCTTCACTTCACGGGCTAGAAAAATTATCTGTTCCGCCTCACAGTTGTTCTGTCCATCTTTTCACTGGCCTTCCTACATTTCTTGAACCTTTTGTCTCGTAGTTAAATGCTGCTTTTGGTAATCTTATTACGTTCGTTCTTTCTACATGTCTAAACCAATTTTCTTTATATTAATTGATTTTATCATTCAGTGGATATATATTTTGGACTCATCTTGATGTTTTTATTTGTAAGCATATTTAATTTTCTTCAAACAATAAATCATTATACAACTTACATTTTGCAGATGATCAGTTATTAATTGCACAAGATTATGGACATTTAGAATATATGAACCCTTATATTTGTCTTGGATATACAAAGCCAAACTAACTAATATTAAGAAAGGTCGAGAACATCTAAACCAAATCCTCATCTCTCGAATCGAAAGACAGGAACATTTCTTGTCATCTGGTCATCCTAGCACTAATCGGAGGCCACTTATGCTAAATGATTGCAGTAACAGTCATCATGATTATTCCATTTATACCGATGGCTCTCGTATCTCTGGAATGGAGGACCATAACTATCTAGTTGGATGTGCTTTTGTGGTATTTGATAATGAAGTTGAGATCTATCACCAAGGATAGAAGCTTGCTTCCAAATGTACGATTTTTCAAGCAGAGCTTTTAGCTCTACTGCAAGCTGTGGAATGGGTTATAACCACCAACAAGTCTTCTTGTATCTGTAGCGACTCTCAGGCAGCACTTTCCGCTACCAATGACAGATTCAACCGTTACCCGATTGCAACCTCCATAATAACAAAATTAAACCAACATCTTGGACATATTTGCCAAGGCTGGATTAAAGGACATGCTGGAACTACAGGAAATGATCGTGCAGATTTTCTTGCCAAATCAGCTGCTAATTCAAATATGGATTACTTTTACTCCTTCTGTCCTCTATCACATATTAAAGAAGTATCAAAAATGATCGTCCCGCGCCGTAGCCGAGCGGTTAAGGTAGGAAGCCTTGGCGCAGAGCTACGGGATTTGCGCTGGTTCGAGTCTCCATGGGGGAAGAAATTTTCTCATGGTATTTCGGCCAGTATGGGACCGGTGCCCACCCAGCATCGTGAGGCAATTGGGTAGCTACAATAAGTAGCGGCTCCAGGTTGAGGAACCAGCTATAACGGCTGGGGGACTCGACATGCTAACCACATGTCACCCCTACACTGGCTGTTGATAATCTACCTCTGTGATTGACATATGTGGATGTGAAGGGCCAGCAGCCGGCTGGTAAAAGGGCAACCGCTGAAAAGTGGAAAAGACCCTCAATCGAAATAAAAAATGATCTCTTACAAAATTGGAATGCTGAGTGGTTAAACAGTATTAATGGTGCCTTGACAAGAACATTATTTTTCCCAACTGTTTTTGACCGAATGAAGTGCAAATACGTAGCACCAAATTTTGTATTAAGTCCTAACACATAAATGACTGGACACGGTAAATTTAGATATTATTTGGAACGATTTAAAATATAGATACCTGTATTTGCAAAAACTCCAGCCAGACTATCTCACATCTGTTATTTGAGTGTCCCGCAATTGATTCCAAAAGACATGAATTTATTAAAAAATTAGGTTATTGCCATAATAGATTTCAACTGCCTTTGTCAAATATTTTATGTAAGAAGTGTTGCTATAGAAAGCTGTGTGTTTTTATCCATCATATTTTAAGAGACTTTGAGTTAGTTATTTTCTTTGGTTTGTTAATTAATTAATTTGTTCACATTACGTTATTATGTAACGCTAGAAATTAACCATACTCTAAATTGCTATAAGTAATTAATTGTATTGCAACTAAAACCCTAACATACCGGATGGTGAAATAGGGTTCATATTATTGGAGATTCAATAAAAAAATATATATGACTAGAAAATTAATATAAGAATATGATAAAATGAGATTAATTTTGAACATGAAGAAAACAAGATATTTATTGATTGGTGAACCAGAACAAAATGTATTTTTGAAGATTGGAAAAACAATAATATCTAGTCGTGAGATCACATATTTAGGAATCAAAATAAATGAAAAATTGAAGTTATGAAGAGGAAATAGAAATAATAAAGAAAAATTGCAATTGCTTGCCTCAATGGAATATTCTGGGATAAAAATATAAGTAATAAAAATAAAATGAATATATATCATACAATTGTTAAAAGCATCATTACTTATGGAGCAGAACTTTGGTCATTAACAACAAAAACAAATGAGTATATTTTGGCAACGGAAATGGATGTTATACGAAGGCAGCAAGAATTTCAAGAAGAGAAAAAATTATAAACTCAGTTATAAGGGAGAAAATCAAGATTGAAAACACTAATTTTGATTATATTAGAACTCAGCAATTAAGATGGTACGGACATGTCCAGCGAATGGAAGAGGATCGGCAACCAAAATATGTTTTGGAATGGAAACCTGAGGGACGACGAGGCAGAGGAAGACCTAAAACCTCCTGGAATCAGGGAATATATTGATAAATGAAGGAGAAACATCTACAACCAGGATATTGGATGGACTGACAAAATTGGCTATTAGGAATCGGCCGATGTCAAAGGCACTGATCAACCGAAGATCTAGTCTATCTATTTAATTTTCTATTAATTTATCTATTTTCTGTGGTTTGTTATCCTCTTGGGTAATGAGGTAAATCAAGGTACATTAAATAAACTAAATAAATTTTAACATTGTTCTATAGAGGTAAGAGTTAGATAAATTGTATTATATTTAACAGAATGTTCGGACAGAAAAGATCCTGTAATTTCAATATGGAGAGAGAGGAAATGCGATGTAACTTGGAACATGGAGGTCTGAACAATATAATGGTTTAAAACGCTTCACAACCGCATAGCTTCCATGCAACAAATTTCCCATGCCCTGAGACTCATAACAAGTTTTGGACAAACTTAATCAATTTTCCAAATCGAATCGGATGGCAACCATTTGTAGTTAATCACAAGCGGTAATTTGCGGCCTCGCTGCGCAGCTTCTAAGTGACCAAAATGCGTGGTTTTTATCGGACTGCACAAATTCAATAGAAAACTCTATCGGCAACGTAGTAACATTGTAGCAACGCTCCTTGGATTTCGTTACCTTTTCACCTATTTTGAAACTCCTGCACGTGTAAAACGATAGTTTATTACTTTTAGATTATGCCAATAATATTAGTTGGGGCACGTCATAGCGAAGCAATATGCTGTAATCTTAAAGGCTGCGGATTCGATTCCTTTCGTATCAGAATTTTTAAACTGGATAAAAATTCTGTTGGTACCATGATTTGGGAACATAATTTTCCTTCAAGAGAAATGAGTGGTTTCTGTGGTAAAGGTGACTATCACGCATGGCTGACAACCGACTGATATATGGTGCTGATA
Source organism: Diploptera punctata (assembly GCA_030220185.1). NCBI lineage: Eukaryota > Metazoa > Arthropoda > Insecta > Blattodea > Blaberidae > Diploptera > Diploptera punctata. The sequence continues at coordinate 84,673 of JASPKZ010007258.1, forward strand.
TTTAGAAATGTTAAGTCTTAATTTCATACTATTCAATGGCCCTCCTATGGCCTGCAGTGGATATACTTTACCTTTAAAAATGGCATTTGTTAAATAAATCATTCATTAAATAAAATATTCTTCTTTTGAGAGAATCCACTAAACATTTTTAAATCACAGTAATTCTAGCCGATCTTGGTGGACAATTATCGCGTCTGAATACAAGATTCGGTTTTTTATATGCCTACTCTAATGGGGTTCATGGATATTTAAGGGCGTAAAAATATGTTTATAATAGTTATTAATAGGCCTATTGTGATTTTTATATTGTAATGTAATATATAATTGTCTTGGTGAATGAACTTTTTTAATCCATTCTGAGGTTGGGGACCTGGAGGATGATTGATTGTTACTTGTTATACAAAAATTGTTTTAATTTTGTAATTTGGAAGGTGGAAATACGTTACTTCGATGGTATGCTGGATGATAAATGATGATGACGTACAAGGAATGTCTTAACCCTTTAATTGACAACATATCCTATAGGATACATCAATTGTCGTGACTCACGACACCACATTACGACCAGCAGCATCTGCCATCATAGTGGATATTGTAGCGAACAAGGACCTGCTGAAGATGGAACGGATGTTCTGAAAGGCTTACAGGCATGAAGAATACAAATTTTGTAAGTTGAGGACGACGGATCTTACCTAAGAAGGTATATTTTGGCTTATTTTATTTTATGACTCTCCACCTCAACGGTTTTACTAATGAATTTTATTGACTCAGATATGCTTACTTATATTATGAATATATTGTATTATTCTATGGGGACCGTCAAATAACGTGTTTTACGTAGGTAGCAGATAATATAATACGGGTTATAATACGAAAATAATTGCAAACAGGAAGATAGATGGGCGAATAAATTAATTGAAACTGCAGACATAGATGGATACATGTGGGGGGAATGTAAATTAGTGTTTAATGTTAAAATGGACGTTACAGAGCTTATGTTCTTGAGTATACGTGTCAGTATTAATCAAAGGTAAGCAGTTATCCTGTTGCTGATATAATCAAAACAAATTTCGTGTCCTCGCCGTAAGCAATGTGTATATAAGGTAATTATTTCCCAGACATTACTGTGGATCTCTCGATGTACAACACTAATCACGAGCTTCAATTCCACTTTATGAAGCTACAGACACAGGCCTACTTCATTAAATTACCTTATAACTTCAATAATTTGTAATTATTTATCTATTTATGTAAACAATTTATAAATTAACCACTTCACACACACACACACACACACACACACACACACATATATATATATATATATATATATATATATATATATATATATATATATATATTTAGTAGTAGTAGTAGGACTTTATTAGACAAAAAGTAAGATATTTACAATATTATTTACAAATATGGGTCGCACGGGCAGTAAGCCGTACGTGCTGTTGACAGTCCGTTACAATAAAGTAATAATTGGTACTAGTGTAAAGAAAAATAAACAAAAACAGCAATAACATTACAATTACATAAAGAAAACACAATACAAATATTATCAAATGTTTAATATATATATATATATATACATCTATTCATTAACTGGAACAAAGTTAATTTAATAATTTATAAGTTTTTATTTTCAGGGCATTCAATTCCACAAGCACGATGCCATTTAAAAAATAAACTATCTAACAAACTAACTCACTGGCACTATCGTCGATACATCCCTATTTTTTTTTTCAATTATCCCCTGTAGGCCTATAATCAACTTCTCTCAAAACATGGTCCCACCTCATTCTTAGTCTACCAACTGGCAATTTTCTCCTCTGGTTTTCCTACAAGAAGCTTCCATGCCCCTTTTTCATATAACTACTTATGCCACATTTCCTGCCCATCGCAGTCTACGAGACTTACCCATTCTTATTATATCTGGCTTCCTATAAAGATTTGTTCATTCTCCTGTCTGTTCATCTCTCTTTGGTTCAAAAATTGTTCTGAGAACTTTATTTCCAAATACTCGTAACATTTTCTCCTCCCTTAAAGTAAGAGTTCATGTTTCGCATCCAAGAACCATCCACCGATTATATAATATTTTAAAATTAATTTTGAATTGAAAATATATGTACTTATTTCAACGGGCCATAAAATATAGATTATTATTAAGGGGTGGATTTCTATTACCTAAAAAGTAAGAAAATATGCAGAGATTTATCGCCTAAAAGTGTTCAAATATGACTAAAAAAGAAATAAAAAAATATATGTATGGCCTTATAATTTAATGAAGCTATTAACAAATTTATGTCACATGATAATTCATAAGCATAACTTTTCATTGTAGAGTGAAAGCGAGATTTATAACGGTTCAGTCACTTGCTCGAAAATCACTTTCTAATGTCCAATATTAAGAAGATATTTTTGAAGAAGTGACCATGCAACTTGCGACCAGCATTCATCATTTTTCTTATTCCATATCAAATTCGCCTCGTTAGTACGAATATATGAATGAAAGATGTGTGTCTTGTCTTCAGTGTTTTTTTTTTGAGGTGCTCCAGGCAAATTGAGCTGATGACTCATCAACGGAGGTAACCTATGTCCTTATGTGGTCAATATTGTATGTGGGTGATTATAAGTTTAAAACCCGTTTCTCGACAGGTCGTGAAGCATGTAAAAGTATCTTCAAAGGGAGAGGTTAAACTAAGATATAGAAAGAAAGATAATGAAGAAAGACAATACGATTTTTCTCTTTTAACATTTTTGAATTAAATATAATTAATTTAAACACGATTCACAATATAGAGCTATTAAGTACGAATTACATTAAAAATAAAAACATAATTATTTTATTTTATATAAATACAGATTTTCAATGTTTGCACATCTTTCTGTGTCTGAAGTTTTTTTTTCCTTCTCCACTCGTCATTAACCATCCACTTTATGTCCTCCAGTCCTCTGATTTTTCTTCGATATTGCCTACGTACTGGGTGGTTTCAATTATTTTTCCTACAATATTGGTGTTTCTTCTGGGTGCTTTCCCCCTAATTATCCTATAATATTGGCCTACCAACTGGGCGCTTTTCTTCTGGTTTTCCTGCACAAAAAGTTTGCATGTCCCTCTCTCATTTTCCATCCATGCAACATGTGCTGCCCATCACCTAACAGACAACACATTTTATTATATCTAGTTACCCATAAAGTTCATGTACTTTACTGTTACGTGGTCGTCTCAGCTTTCTTGGGTTAAAATCCAGAACTAAGGAATTACTTGTTTGGGGAAGGCTGAATAAATTTTGCTCATCGGCGCTAATTTAGGCTTGAGGTTATTTTTCTTCTTCTTCTTCTTCTTCGGCTTTCCCCCACTTATAGGTTTGCCGTCTTCAGTTTCCATTTATCTCTATCATTCCAATCTCCCTCTTCCAAATTCCGATCACCCATTATAGTTCTGACGTTTTCCATTTCCATCTTGGTCTGCCACGTTTATTTCTTCCAGGGGGTGACCATTGGTATATATTTTTTGGCCATCTTTCATTTTCCATTCTTTGTACATGGCCATACCATTTAAGTGTTTGATTTTCAATCCTATTAACAACAGATGTGGTGACATACATTTCTCTCCAAAGGAATTCATTTCTTATTTTATCCTGTCTTGTTTTTTGGAGGCTTCTTCTAAAATAATCAAATTCAACTGTTTTAATTTTGTTCTTTTGTAATTCCGTCAAAGACCAAGTTTCACTTCCATATGACAAAATATTCTGTATTATGCTCTTATAAATTTTCATTTTAGTTTCCTTTGTAATATTTTTCTATGCCCAAAAATCTGTCCTATGTCAGAGACTGTCAAACTATAATATCGTTCAAAAACAAACTAAATAATTGTTTAATAACAAACTAACTTATACACCTCACTGATAGTATTCTTTTAGCAATTAATACATTAAATTATTTATGAAAATAATATTAAGATTAACAAATATTTTCATTTATTTAAAGTATTACCGTAAAATTAGTTTTCTATATCTCATTATTTTTCTTTGTTTTTATATACATTAAACAGGGGCAGTCTACCAACAATTTAATTTATCTTTCTAGAATACATTTTATTATTAGTCTTAGTCTTAATCTTAACTATCATTAACATGGATGTATTATAGATCTTAATATATTTGATATTATCTTATTGATCAAATATTCATTTAGTATATTGGAGCTAATTGTGATTGTTATATTCTGATGTAATATATGTTTGTCCTGGTGAGTGGAAGAGAAGGCCACATGGCCTTAACTCCACCAGACTAAATAATTAGTAAAAATAACAGATATATTCTTAGAGCAGGACTTATTCCTTACATTTTTCCATCCTAAAAATGTATCGATCATGCCAAGATCCTTCTTCAGTCTGTTTGTCTCTCTTTGCCGCAAACATTTTCCTAATATCGATATTCTCAAGTATTATTGATATTTTCTCTCCCTTAAAGAAACAGGTCATGTTTTGCATCCATATAACCAAAAGAATAAGTGTTTTATAAATGCTTGATTTAACTATTTTGAGAGAAATTAGAAATAATAAATTAATTTTAGAACTTTATTAAGCATTATAAGTTTATTTTTCAATCGGTTTTGAGTCAGACAGTCATTGACATAAGAGGACACGAAATTCCAAGGAAATGAACCCACCAAGGTGGAGACCATCGGTTTCTTATATGAAAACATTCAGTTAAAATCCTTGAATAACCTATAGAAATTTGTATGCAGAATTCTGTTTCATCCTCTATCTTAATAAGCATTAGAAAAGTTAACATGAAATTATAGGAACACAATGAATGGAAAATGTTATATTACAGCATAATAATAGCACTTAACAGAGAAGAAGGCAGTCATGTTAGTTATGATATTGAGATAGCGAGGGAAATCCAATATCTGATAACGCGGAATAACGTTTTGTTGCTAAGCGGGTTATTTCACCCACAAATCCTAGTTTAAATAAACTAGAAACAATAGTGATCCTCTTAAGAATTATGAATGCGCACAATTGTTTTAATTAGAGAAACCAAACTAACACAATAGAGAAAACAATGTTTTTGAGAGGAAAAGTGGGTAGGATTCTTCTAAGAACCTGACGTTAAATCCACACAAGATTTCTGTTTCACTTCAAATCTTCTCTAACCCCATTGTTTTGATTTCCAGTAAGTAAATGTTGTAATAAGAAACAAAAATAATTTAAGTGATTTTTATTTTACCAGTTGGAATGTTTATGAAACGAGATTTGCGATTCTGCGAACACATACAATCTCTTATAACATGTGCCGTGCTCTATTTTTAGACAACTAACTTGCAATGATATTGGATGTTACTCCAACTCAATATTTCTCCATAGTGGGATTATTTTATATTTTATTTGGGTAATATTCTGAGTTGGAATTATCAAATAAAACTTCTTCTTCAAATTAGTTTATTACCTGAAGGGTACTTCTACATACGAAAGATAAATTACCTCTTCTTCTTGTACAATACTTTTTCCATCTTATTACCTCTTTATTTTTCTTCTCGCTTCCATTCAACACATTTTCGCCATAACCTAAACAAACGATCGAAAGATAATTTAACTCTATATATTTACAAAATTGCTTTATAGTATGTATACTTCAATTAGGCCTACAAGTTGAATTTTTAAAAATATATTTACAAAATTTATTTCATCAATTACAAAAATTAATTGTCTGTATCACTTTGTCCTTGAGACAATCCTCTAATGAGGAAAGTTTTATATAATATACACCTCTATATCGAATATCTCACTATTCCTCATTCTTCTTTGTTTTAGCTACCCGACTCTGGAATTCCCTCCCCTTTTATATCAAGGACTGCCCGATACAAAAACAGCTCACTCGTTAAACAATATTATAAATTAATTAAATAAAAATAAAACTTAGTTTTATTTGATTTTTATACTTATTAAGATATAATTCAGTGACAGCTGTTTCGGCACACTGTACCTTCTTCAGACATGTTAAATTATTAATTGTGTTATTATAGTACATATCAACTGATCTAAGCAACAATAGAACAATAATTTATTTAATTTTTTTAATAACAAAGGCGATTTATTCTAATCAAGTTGAGAATTTAACAGTTTATTACCACTTTTCAATTTATTTATTTCTACAGCCTCCAAAAGGTCCAACTTCTTACCCTTATCACAAACATGTAAAATTTCAAAATTTGAATCAAAACAATGAATAAACTGGAATAAATGGTTAGCATATTTTGAATATTCTAAATTCCTGTTATATGCTCTCATGTGTTCCTTTATCCGAGAGATAAAATGTCCTATATAGACATTGTCACATGTGCCACACTTCAATTTATATTATAAATAACCATGTTCTAGATATAGTATTTATTTTAATTTTGCACTCTTTACGAAGTTAATTATCTAGTCATATTATAGGTTGTTATTCCGATCCGATGGAGGGTCTTTCCACTTTTCAGCGGTTGCCCTTTTACCAGCCGGCTGCTGGCCCTTCACATCCACATGTGTCAATCACAGAGGTAGATGATCAACAGCCAGTGTAGGGGTGACATGTGGTTAGCATGTCGAGTACCCCAGCCGTTATAGCTGGTTCCTCAACCTGGAGCCGCTACTTATTGTAGCTACCCAATTGCCTCACGATGCTGGGTGGGCACCGGTCCCATACTGGCCGAAATACCATGAGAAAATTTCTTCCCCCATGGAGACTCGAACCAGCGCAAGTCCCGTAGCTCTGCGCCAAGGCTTCCTACCTTAGGTTGTTATTACTACATATTACGTATTTTTATAATGATTTTTTATTAAGGATTTTCTATACATTGCAGTAGTTATCCTTCAGCTCAAATATATTTTGCTCCACCACAGATTCTATCCTCAGCCATCTTCTTCTCTGAGGTCTCTGCTGATCATGTTTCTTTTCACTTCATCCATTCACTGTTCCCTGAGTTTCCCCCTCCTCCTTTTACCATCAGGATTCCAATCCAGCATAATTATTGGGATTCTATTATTTTCCATCCTCTTCAGACATTAATACCATTTCAACATTCGTTATTCTATTCTATAATATTATATTTAATTTTTTTTTTAATTTTCTGGTTCCGAATTTTCTCCTTTCTTGATTTTCTTGATGCCCTTCTCCAAAAATCCATCTCTGTTGTCAATAATTTTTTTGCTTGCTATTTGCCTAAAATCCAGGTCTCTGAACCAAAGAACGTAACACTTTGTACTATGATTTAAATATCAATGTCTTGGTTTTATTTGTAATATTTTATACTCCATAGCATTGAATTTAATATTCCAATTACTTGTCTTCCTTCACTAATTCTTTTCTCAATTTCACTATAACTTTTCCCCATCTGATTCTAAAATTGATTTTTAATATTTGAATTTTTGAACTTCCTTAATTTACACATTTAACATTTTAATTTCTCTTCATTCTCTAGATCTGTCGTGAGATATTCGGTTTTCTTAATATTTATATTTAATCCCCATTTCTTGCATTCCTCAATTAATTTCCTTCACACGTATTAAGCATATTCTGTGTTCTGAGTAATGACCACTTGCTGATGATGATTATTATTATTTTAATATTTTCTGTTATGCCCTTGTTCGTTGTATAATATGTAAGAATTTAAGCGTTTAAAAATACTTTTTTTAGTGCACCGATGTTTTTTTTAGCTCTGGTCCTATAGTACGTACGGTAATATGTACAGTAGGTTAATTGCCCTAGAAAAATTCTCTAAATGATGATGAAAACTCCCCATTGAAATAGGTAAAGTAGTTTTTGAGTCCATAAAGGACAGGCAATCAAACAGACTCTCGGACGCTCATTTTATGTATATGAAGATAATTCATTTTACAAACATATATGATAATTATTTTCAAAGACCTTTGCGCTTTCATACAATCACTACCGCTAATTTCTTCCAGACTGCAGTGGCGGCGCGTTTGCTCCACAAACCTAACCTGATACATTAGCTTACAATTCACATTGCTTGGTTAACTTCCAGACTACTACTGTCTGTTACCTGACTCGAATTATCTGAAAGTTGTGCAGACTTCATTTTCCTCAAACAAAATACTCGAGAGACCAATCCTTCTAGCAAACGATGCATAGACATATCTGGAAAACTCCCAGTGATCCTTCCTCACTAATGAGTCGCAATTCATGAATTCATGAGTCTTGTTGCAACCGTTGAAATTGAAAGCCAGCACAAAAATGAATCAAAATATTGATGACTTGTTAAAGCGTACATATATATTTAACTTGTTGGAAAAAGGATATCATCATTATCCAGTCAGGGGCAAAAGCTTAGTGGCATTATTCATCCTGTAACACTGAGCAACAAAAGATAAACTTTTTTTTATCTCAGAAAGAAAAATATGTGATTCTGATAGTATTTTTTCTCTTGAATTCAAATATGATATCGGCGTTTCTCCGTAACGCAAGGTTTCCGAGAGACAGGAATTTATAATTTCACCACTTTAATATTTATAACATTCATAACTACACAATATTCGAACATTCGGGCTCGCCTAGAAAGTAAGAAATGACGATTTTCTGCTATATTTCGCCTGTGGAGCATCCCTCTTGATGGTCCAACAATAATCGGCCAGCATATTAGAATTCCATTTGCCTTGATATCTCTTTTTCATAGCTGAAACCATTTGAGTTAGCTCGTTTGGTTTTATTTTACAATGGACAAATGGACGAAAAAAAACGTTTATTAAAAATATAATTATTTAAATTCATTAATTGAAATTGAAATTAAAGAAACTGTGGGTGATGGAGAAATTCCGAATACATATCTGAAAAAAATGATAAAAAAACTGCATTAAGTACAACCATTGGTACTCATTAGACAAAAATCATGTTGACCAGTGCAATCATTTAAGTGGTTGATCTTGACTTTGTTTCTTAAAATGATGGTATTTCAACATTAAAATTTGATAGTTATTTTTCTAGTCATTCTTCCAACATGTGTTTATTGAGGCAAGACTTAGTTAGACCTCAGCCGTAATAATGTATATATCAAACATATTAACTGTTATGTTAGCCACTAGATGTCAGTCGGAACAAATTTCCGCTACCTCTTGTGTGAATTGAGAATACTACATGTATAAGAAAAATGTATGTTTGTGTTGGAATTCTTGGGTAGCTCAGGTCGTTAGAGCACTAAACGTACAGAGTTTAGAGACTCGAGTTCAAATCCCGGCTCAAGCATTCATTTTTCTTTTCATATCATATATATATATATATATTATATATATATATATATATATATATATATATATGTGTGTGGGGGGGGTGAGTGTGTGTGTGTGTTGTAATTGAATTTGCTCAATGCCAAAAATATAATTATGACATCGAAATAATGAAGCGTCACTGATATAAAGTAAACATTCCCTTTAATTTGCTTACTTGTTATAGGAGCCACTAGAGGGCAGTGGAGACCGAGTTCCCGCTACCTCTCGCAATAGAGAATATATATAAAGAAAAATAAATGTTTGTACTAGATTTGCTTGGCTGGCGTAATCGGTAGCGCACTGAAGTAACAATTCAGAGGTTCGGTTTCAAATCCCCGTCCGAGCATTTATTTTCCTTATTATATCATATATACAGAATAGTAGCAAATACAGAAGACGAACTTCAGAGGAATATTTTTAAACTACATAATATATGTGAACAATATAATCTCAAAATATCCATAGAAAAAACTAAGGTAATGGCATTCCAAGGGAAAAATCAAATCAGAACGAAAATAGTAATAGGAAACAAAATCATAGAACAGGTGAACCATCTCAACTATCTAGGATGTGACATTTCATTTAATTATGATAATGATATAAATAATAAAATAGCAAAATTCCAGGGAATATGTGGTACGATAAAACGAACACTAAATAACAAAACAACAAGAGAGACCCAACTGAAATTTTATAAAATGTTGGCAGTACCTGTACTGATCTATGGTTCAGAAGCCTGGATACATAAAAAACAAGACCTAAGTAGGATAACGGCGGCAGAAATGAAATTTTTGAGATCTGTTAAAGGGTGCACTAAGGAAGACAGAATCAAGAACACAGAAATAAGACAGGAACTTGAAATATTTGCAATAACTGATAAAATGGATACATATAGACAAAAATGGAAGCAACACATAGACAGAATGAATGAAGATAGATATCCAAAACAAATAACAAAATACAAACCTAAAGGCACCCGAGATGTGCAGACCTAGAAAGAGACGGGCTGAAGTCGGAACGGGTCAACAGACCTAATCCATGAATGAAGATGATGATGATACAGAATATTTAGTGAAATGTTAAATCTTATTTTTTTCAGTTGACCGTAAGACAGGCGAGCAGATGTTCGAAAAGTCATTAAAGTTTCCGCTGGAATATTAGCCTATGCCCGGTTTAAAAGTGTATATTCTAAGTGTTGCAAGTGAATAAATAAACATATTAAACATATGTACAATGATCATGTGTTTTGGAGAGCCACGTCTGCTCTACTTATTGAACCTCTATCATAGTCCTCGGTTGTACCTGAGGTTAAGTCCTTATAGCTCTCCGAATATTGAGGAACCCGAGAATCTAGTCCGGCACACATAATTATTTATCACGCCGCTTCATCAGACTATCCGACACACATAATCTTGACACTCGATCCCATCAGCACATTGTCCTTTATATCCCGCCTCATCACACTCTATATTATACATTATCTTTTACGGTGTCACTTACCAAAACATGGAATTCCCTTCCGCCCTATGTCAGAGACTGTCAAACTATAACATCCTTCAAAAATAAACTAAAGAATTATTTAATAACAAACTAACTTATACACCTCACTGATAGTATTCTTTTAGCAATATTAATATATTTAATTATTTATGAAAATAATATTAAGAATAACAAATATTTTTATTTGTGTTGTTTAAATATTTTATAATCGTAAAATTAGTTTTCTATATCTCATTATTTTCCTGTTTTTTATATACACTAGACAGGGACAATTTAATATGTCTTGCTTGTATACATTTTATTATTAGTTTCAGTCTTAATTTTAACTAACATTAACTGGTTGCATTATAGATCGTAATATATTAGATATTATCTTTTGATCAAATTTTTACTTAGTGTTTAATATTAGAGTTAATTAAGATTGTTATATTCTGATGTAATATATGTTTGTCCTGGTGAGTGGAAGAGAAGGCCACATGGCCTTAACTCCACCAGGCTAAATAAATCTAATCTAATCTATATCCTGAATTATCCATCATTAAGGATGCCCCTTCCTTAACCAGAAAAGTATCCCGCTTCATTATATAATTTTGTATTTTTTTCAAGAATTGTTTCAACTTTAAGTTCTAATAATATTTATATAGTCCACCGCTTTGGTCTCGAGGTAGCGTGCTGCCTTGTCACGCAGCGGGCCCGGGTTCGATTCCCGGTCGGGACAGGCTCCTGGGTGAGATTTTTTCGGGATTTTTCCTCACCTGAAAGACAAATGTCAGGATGCTTAGGGCCCAATGGTCCCCGAAAATCATCCGATCATCATCATCCTAATCACTATCATCACCATCCTTCACCGTTGTGGAAAGCAACACGAAGCTACCACACCTATAATTCCTTAGTAAAGCTGCAAAACATAGCATGAAAATGCCATGATTGCAGAGAAGGACCAGCTCTCGGGCGGAATTACTATGGATGGAATATTTATATTTCTGTTTTATAATCTTGGCATTTGCATTTTGCAGTTCTTCTCATGAATTTGAATTCTGACGTTGTGATGCGGGATTATTTTTCTTTTCTTCAAAAAAAAAATAAAAAAAGAACAGGTAAAACTTACCGAATAAATGTGTCCCATACAAACAACATATTCTGCACAAAACTTAAACTTGTTCAATGTTAGAAATACAGTCGGTATAAACTACACAATCAGGAGATGACTCTGACACACAGGAAGATGGCACTCGATTAAAGTTAGGATTGATGGCGTCATAATCGGTGAAGCGTAGAGGGTGGCGGGTGGCAACATGCTAAGGGTATATTTTATACTTATAGAAGCCTCCCCATTTAATCTACCACCACTTCATGCTTTTCAACAGTCGCTTCTGTACGCGATGTAGGAAAAGATGAAGTGTGATGGTATATCCTCATTCCAAGTGCTTGGGTTATGATAACACTGTGGAACAAAGACAAAGAACGACACAGGAAAATGACAAACTCGTTTTGTTACGAGTACCCACCCTGTTATTCATCTATCTTCACCAAAGTCATTTCTAATATAACATTTGTTTATTGTTTCAACGGAATATTTTGGGGATTCTTCGCGACGTACATAAATTCAAATAAAAGACAAAAAAAAGCAAACTTACTGTAGCAGTATGTCAGTAATTACTTGACAAATACACACACACACACACAGACAGACACACACACACAGACACGCAGATATATATATATATATATATATATATATATATCATCATCATCATCCGGTATCATGACAGCTGCCGCCGTCTTCCGGAAACCAAACGCCATTCCTCTCTATCCATCCACTGATCTTCCTCCATTCCCCTGATATTCATAGCTGCTTGTATCCCTTCTAACCAAGTTTTCTTCGGTCTTCCTCTCTTCCTCCTTTCTATTGGGATCCATTCCATAACAATTTTTGGTAATCTTTGCTCTGGCATTCGTTTGACATGACCATACCACTGCAATCTTTTCTTTTCTATGATGTCTATGATGTCCGGCTCCTCTTGTACACCCATAATTTCCCTTATTTCTTTATTTCGTATTCTATCGTATATATATATATATATATATATATATATATATATAGTTCTCCTGTACGTGTATTTGTCACTTTACTCCTCCTAACCGACTAGACCGATTTTCATGATTTTTTTCTATGTTTGATTGGGCCACTCGATGATTTAGATTCACGATTGGACCATCTAAAACCATTAGGTGTAGGAGTTCATCTGAAGTGGAAATTTAAAAATCGCTCTAGGGGTACAATTTTCGGTGTTTCACAACGAAACTCAGAATATCCTATTAAAATAAACCGACGTAGGTGCTGTCAAAAAATGAGCGAAATTCGACAATTAGAAGTGGAGGTTTACTTGAAATCCGAAATTAAAAACTGCCTGAAAGACTGGATCTATATCGATTAATTTGTTGTGTGTTTTTGAGTGGGTTCCTGAATGGTTTAGATTCACAATTGGGCCTGGTAGATGGCGCTGCGATCGAGTATATGATTTTTTATATCAAATGTGTAGTCATCTGCATTACCGAAATATTCCGCGCGATAAAAATATGACGTCATAATGCATGCTCCATGAGGCACAACATATGGAGTGAGGAGTTTTCTTTCAAACTTATTAATTAGTGAATTTTATGGTGAAAAGTAACTTATATTTTTATTGTCCGGCCATCACACGAGAATTGAACTCCGGGAAAGACAATGTCTGCTGGGTCCGCTAGTATATATACATACCTACACGTGTGTGTGTGTGTATGTTTTTTTTCCACACATATATTTTTTTGGAAGGAATTTTCAAATCGAACTGTTTGACTACATTATTTAATTGATGTACAAATGGAAGCACATCAATTGAATAATATAGCCAAACAATTCGATTTGAAAATTTATTTCCAAATAAATAAAATCTATGGATATGTGCGGTAAACATTTATGAATAGTTAAAATAGAATTAGATGGAAAATCATAGAACAAGTTCCTGAATTTAACTGGTCATCTGATATAAGAAATGACACAGAAATCAAGTTACAGAAATACAAATGGAGTCATACAAATACATTTTGGTACACAATTGTCAACTGCAACCAAATTGAGATGACACAATGTAACTGCAAAATCAGGACTAAAATATAGCAGTGAAAACTGGATACTACATTCTAAAATCAAATCAAAATTGCAAGCGATACAGATTAAATTTTTTACGTCCACTCCTAGGTACTACAAAAATGGACAAGCAAAGAAACACACATAAGCGATATGTTAAAAATTCAAAATATATTTGAAGACATTCACAATTACCAAAGTAATTGGTTACAGCATGTCCAAAGAACGGACTTAACTTGCCTCTCTAAATTAGAATTCTAGTATCAAAGTAAAGGACGTCGAGATAAGGAAGACCAAAATTAAGATCAACTTACCAATCACATATTGAGATCTAATAGGAAAAGGCTCATAGACCTAAACATAAATAACTTCACCATGATGATGATATATATATATCCTCACCTGCTTAGAACCAGGCTGTTCGAAATACATTTTTAAACAACTCTATTTTATCCATTATTTTATAATCCCTCTTCATCGGTTTGACAGATAAAATTGTATATTTTGAGATCACTATGATATTATGATCGATGCCCTGCGCCTCTTATGATAGAGAATTCGGCGTTGCCCGGGAATCTACTTATCCCGATCTTCTTGTTATCAATGAGCTGAAAGACAAACATGGTAATTGTGAGTTATCCGTAATATATAAACACGTGCTGTCGCGGACTTTTTTGTAGAATGTTTTGAGACATTCACTTCTGTGTACGTTAATTTGATGCATTTGTTGTTGTTTAGGCAGCGTAAGCCATTTAAGCATCCAAAAAGCTACTTATTTAGTGCACCGATTCACTTTTTTAGCTCCGGCCATGTAGTACGTACGGTAATGTTTTATATACGTTAAGTGTCCCAAAAATAATTTTCTAAATGATGGTGAATACCCATTCAAATCGGTCAAGTAGTTTTGAGTCCATAAAGGACAGACAGACAGACAGACAGGCAGAGAGATTTACATCCATTTTTATATACAAAGATTCATCATCATGATTTCCTTTCGCTCCTGGCTGGAGCATAGGACTGTAATGAAATATTTCTATTTAGCTCTATTATGTGCCAACCACTTCACCTCCAACCACGTTTTTCCCATTTCACATATCTCTCATGAAGATGATTTACAAATGCTATTGCACAAATTTAGAAGCATTGCAGCAAAATATAACATGAAAATCTCAACAAATAAAACCAAATCAATGGCTATATCTAAGGACCCACGACGTGTTAAATTAGAAATAGAAGGGAAAAGTATAGAACAGGTAATGAATTTCAAATATTTAGGAATAGAAATTAATAGCAGCAATAGAATAACAGATGAAATCCTCCATCAAACAAATAATACAAACAAAATATCGGTATGTTTAAACAATACTGTTTGGAAAACTAAAAATTTAAGAATAGATAAAAAGTAACAATTTACAAATCTGTCCTAAGACCAGTTCTAACATATGGTTGTGAATGCCGAACAGAAACTCAAAAACAAAACAAATCAATGAAACAACCGAAATGAAAGTTTTAAAGAAAATCGTAAGAAAATCGCTGAGAGAGAAAATTCGCAGCTCTGTTATTAGAGAAGAATGTGAAATTGAGCCTATAAACCTCTGGATAAATAAACTGGAACGATTACGTAGATATAATGGAGAACAGTAGATTAGTGTAGAAAGTACGTGACGACACCTCAGCAGAAAAGGCCTTTGGGACGACCACAACTACGATGGAAGGACGTCACCAAATCACGGACCTATAGTGAATAAACACGCAATAAGATGCCAGCTTTCATGCGTAGATGAAGAATAAGAAGAAGAAGAACATATTTCTCCTTCAACAGTACTCTTCCAAGTCATTTTTGGCCTTCCTCTCCTCCTTGAATCTTGAGGATTCTAGTCCAGTGTGCATCGTGCATAAATATTAGGTATTAAATATTATTTCTTTTTACTTCATATTTATTAATAGATAATTTAACATCTATGACCATACTGCGTCTATAATCTTTAGTTCTCAGAAGTTCTGCAATCTATTGGTGTAATTGTGTGACCATGTGTTCTTCTGGAAGTTCTTCCAGCTCTACAGCACTTTATAAGCCCAGGCTGCTGTTAGGACACTCCTCCATGCATCCCTGCCCAATGTCCTCCTTCTCCATCCCCTAACCCCGAGCTTTCAATTCCAACCATCCAGCTCAACTTCGGTCTTCCTCTTCTTCTTCCTCAATCTGATCTCAGTAGTATAAGCTTTCTAGTAGTATTCTCCTCCTCCATTCTCATTATATGACCCACCCACCTCAGTCTGCCAATTTTAATAACATTTACAATATCTGGGCCTGAATATAAAATTGTAGATTTCATCGTTATATTATTTATCCGCCAAACTCCACGATCATTTATATGTCCCACGATCTTTCTCAGGATTTTCCTTTCAAAGGTTCTCAGTCGTTCTCCATTCTCTCTGCTAATTGTCCAGTATTCACTGCCATAAGTAACAACTGGTCTCAGTATGGTTTTATATTTTTTTTTATTTTGCATCCAGACTTAGAATGTGTGATTCAAATTGGTCCTTAAGTGTATAATAGCATCTGTTGGCTTGGAGAATCCTGCTCCTTATTTCCTTATTAACATTATTGTCATCGGTGATTATAGTGGAAGTTCACTAATTTTTAATTATATCATAAATATTGTATATATGATAATTTGAGTTGTGGTAATTAAATTTCAACATGGTAAGCCTATTTTCATTCACAGGAAAAAAACTTAAGTGAGATTGGTCGGCATCGGGATTTGAATCCGGAACTCCGGAATACGAGTCTCAAACGCTTTCGACTGTGAAAACGTCCTCAGTAAATATTTATTCTTCATTGCAGAAAAAAGAAGAGTGTATATTTTTCTTTAAAAGTTTAGTTTTTGTAATCATAATATTTAAATTAATTTCAAGTATTGCCTATGAAACTGATAACCCTTTACATAATTTCATGGAAGATTCACCAATATTATTTAGATTTTGTGATTCAGAAACATTGATAAAAAATCTAGTTTAGTAAATAAAGGCAAATTTCAAGCAACATTCAAATTGAGATTTGAAAGCGTATCTGTTATTCTTTATTCCTACTCTTGAGCGCCATGAAGAATATTCTTGCATCCGTTTTATTGGCTTCATGGAGAATTTCATTTTTATATCACGAATGATATTCGAATTTGAAAGACCGACAGAGAATATTACGAGCGAAGAGAACTTCTCACAATACTACTTTTTTTTTCTTCTGTTATGGATCACAGTGCAAATCGTGCAGAGCTCAATATGACAATTCCCCTCTCTTTCCCCCTCCCTGTTGAGCACACATTTCTGCATTTTTTGTTTCAGCTTCACTTGTATTCCTTTCTTCTTGGATGAATAATGTAAAACAGGACACAAAACAGGTAATTGAGTCGAGGAAATTGTATTGCATTATGAATGAGAGAACAATATTTTTAAAGCAAAAGGCTAGTCATGTTATACTTTCCTGCTCTTAGAAACACTTCTCTTTTTCTAAACATTAAAAATATAAGCATTATATTCCTACTTCCAGGATATTATAAACTAATACACCAAACTCTGTAAAATTGCCCTTCTACAGAAGCGCAGCAGTAGTAGTCTTTATAGGAAATTGTAAATAATGTGTATCTAAAGTAAGAGGTGGTAGTAGGACTTTATTAGACTAAAAGTAAGATACATACAATATCATTTATAAATATGGGTCGTACGGGAAGTAAGTCGTACGTGCTGTTGACAGTCTGTTTATCAATAAAATAGTATTTGGCAATTATATCTTCTTGTATCTTGTAAGCCAATGTTTCCCTTAACAGAGATTTAGGCGCTCTCCCCCTACAGAGAAGAATTTGAACCATACTAATTTAGTTATACTTGTTTCGTATAGATGTATTTTAGTGGTTCCTGGTCAGCGTTCCGCCTCATACTGACATCAAGGAAACAAAGATAGTACTTGGACGCGAAAATTCGGCAAATTTTCCTTAGAGGACTTTTCATTCAGGCTTAAGGATCTTTTACGAGCCTGAAAATCTTCAGACTCGGGACCCACAGCTTAAAGTCCTTCCCGGAGGACTTGCTCCTTGGATTTTTCCATCCAAAAAATCCATCGAACCCGGCCGGGTTTGAACCCGTGACCATCGGGACCAGAGGCAAGGAGCATAACCACTAGTCCACCGCGGCCGATTGGTACACGTTGTGCATAAAATAATATAGCGATTTTAAAGGCATTTTTTAATGCCCCAGGTTGCCATTTTGGACATTTGTGGTGTTCTCTCCGGGCATTGGCGTAATTGCAACCCACTTCTGCGGTTAGAGCGCCTGGAAGGCGGGGTTACGTTACCCCGATTATATGATGGGTGATTATGATGATGATGATAGTGGTGCGCTAGTAGAGTCCTTAATCCTAAGCTTAATCTAAGATGAATATGAATGATGGTGATGGCTATAGCCATATTATATTCGGGGACCGTTTGGGCCTTAATGTTTCGTGACATTTGTCTTACAGGTGAGGAAAAACCCCGATAAAAACCTCACCCAGAAAAACTGCCCCGACAGGGATCGAACCCGGGCCCGCTGCGTGACAAGGCAGCACGCTACCTCGAGGCCACAGCGGTGGACTTGAAAGATTTATAGGTCTATATTTTCCTTAAAGAGTATAACATTTTTCTTTGATACATTTTACGTCTGTGATATTAATTTGTATTTAAGAGAAAAAAAAAAGGATAACGTAAAAGAAAATGCCTAATTAAATTACACCGGAAAATGTTATATTTTAGTAAAAAATACTTCCTTGCAAAACAAGGGCGTATGATGTCCTATCGTCATTGATGAAAACGCGGGTATGAAAACAGGGAAGACATAAAATTAGCAGATTTGGAGGATGAGGATAGGCTCAAATTCTGTTGAATCTACTGTCAAATCTACTATTCCATTTCCCTAGTAAAGAATAAAAAAAATGAAAAGAAAAATGAGGAAGGAGAATAAAAAAGTAGCATCCAGAGACGTCGGAAATGAGTGATGGGATACGAAAATGAAGAGGATGTTGAAAACATTGAATTTGAGTTGAGTAGATATATATGGTAGGGTTGGCGCCAACCAAGTTCATCCCAACACGTAAGTTATAAGTTCTATAAGCAAGAAAAACCTAGCTCTTGAGCGGATGTAGACTTGACGTGGATTCTCATTCATTGTAAGGCGACGGAAACGTGTATGTCGAGAGGGTGGGATGGATGAATTTACTCGCAAAAGTTCGGGGGGGGGGCAAAAGGACTGCAAGATTTTTTTATGTTGAATTTAGAGGGATGACTGACACAAGAACAAAAGATTCGGTTTGAGTTCTTTATAATAGTGTGTCTGTTTGTTTCTAGAAATCTTCAAAAACCAACGTTGTCGCTTTCTTTTTCTTGTAACTGGCCCCCTCCCTACTATCATTTTGGTGAAAACTCAAGTCTGTTATTTCGCTTGGTTTGGAGAAGAGATAGACTGACTCCGGATGGATGGTGTGGAGGATGAGGAAGTGGAAAGAACGCAGGAGTATGGGGTAAGTTACTCTGTCCGCATTCCAGCTTTGTCGTTCTTCTGATGGACAAGAGCTATGCCCACTCAACAATCCACAGGAACATAGGTATTTTCTAGCTTAAAGTAACTTCTACAATTAGCCTTGGACAAGAACAACAAACAAAACATTTTCAAACTTGTCTCTTTTAGGATAACATGGACTTTATTACTAAAGTGAAGTCCAGTTGCTTTTATCATCCCTAATTTCTTTGAAAGGTAATTTTATATAAGCTTATAGAACTGCAGTTCAAGCAGAACCTAATTAGAGTGGATCCATTTATGATAAAACTATCAATCTAATGAAACATATAAAATGTAATAAATTTGCTTGTTTGTTACCAATTCTTGATTTAATTAATCAATTAATAATTATTTTTAAGAACAATTAAGTCTCGTAGACTGCAAAGGGTAGGACATGGGGCACCAATGGGGAATGAAAGACGTGTATGGAAACTTCTTGAAGGAAAACCAGAGGGGAAAACGCCCAATTAATAGACCAAGAATGAGGTGGGAGAATAACATTAACCATGATTTGATGGAAACAGATTATACAGGGAATAATTGGAAAACAATAGCTCAGGATAGAGATGTATGGAGAGCTTACGTCCGCGCGGTCATGAACCATGAACATTAATTATGATTTCATGGAAACATTATACAGGGAATAATTGGAAAACATAAGCTCTCCATACATCCCTATCCTGAGCTAATGTCCGCGCGGCCATGAACCTACGGATTCAATAGTGCCAGTGAGTTAGTTATGTTGTTTTGACATTTTGCATTATCTTTACAATTTCTTCACTTATGTTGCTTGTATCATTAATTAAGGAGCCAATATGTACGTAGAAAACTAGAAACCCTCTGAAATTTATATTGACTATTTAACTGATGCCCCAAATGGCAGTCAATGACCTATCACATTTCAGTGAATTTTGATTTACAACCAATCGCAGTCTTTTTAACCTCGATTTTATCACTCTTATTTTATC
Source organism: Diploptera punctata (assembly GCA_030220185.1). Lineage (NCBI taxonomy): Eukaryota > Metazoa > Arthropoda > Insecta > Blattodea > Blaberidae > Diploptera > Diploptera punctata. Next base: position 105,140 of record JASPKZ010007258.1, read on the forward strand.
GCTTTCATTTTATCAAGTAGCTCCCAGATTGTGTGTGTATATATATATATATATATATATATATATATATATATATACTGTACGAATGTAACCCGATTCTGCTTGCGAGATATAATATAAAAACATTCGTAGCAATTAATTATACCACAAAAAGGAAACCACTGTTTGCACTCCCTATAACGTATTACTCCACAGGAATTAACGTTGCAGAAAAATATAATTGACATATTTACATGATAGGACATCAGAAATTAATTAATAACCTGTAATGATGTGTTTCATTTTTTTTCTCCACTAGGATGCATTCTTACAATACTGCGATTCTATTTGGCAATAAATATGATCTGGTTGGAGTGATGAACAAATGAAACATAACTTTTCTCATTTGTTTTCAAATATCGCCGTTTATATTAAATATATAAATATCTTAATATAAATATATTTAAATAATGATTTGTGAGTAAATAGCTTAATTATATTCGTTAAATAGTCCGAACAAATGTCACTCTTGATTTCCAAATTATCTAGACTATTTAACTCAAATGTCGCAAATGGTAGTCAATGACCAATCACGTATGAATGAATTTGTTTTACACCAATGACAGTCGTGTTTCACCTCGCTCTTTATCGATTTCTCTTTATCAGCTCCTGCTTTTGTGATAAAGAAACCTCCTCTTTTTTAATATTCTGAACAGGTTAGACCATTATTTTTCTCCAACAAATACAATGAATATAGCAAATAATGAATACATTCAGTGCTTTTACTGAGTTCTTTATTCAAATATAAATGATTAACCTATAATGTTGATTATAATAGTTTGATGTGTTTCATTATTTCTCCACTAGAGTGCATTTTTACTATATTGCGATCCTATTTGGCAATACATAATATGATCGAGTTACAGTGACTATTTAACTCATGCCCCAAATGGGAGTCAATGACCAATCACATTTCACTGATTTCTGTTTTACAACCAATCAGAGTCGTATTTCACCAAATATTTATCAGTGTTATAATTACCATATTAAAGAAAGCTCCTCCTTACAATATTGCGTTCTTTTGGCAATAAATAGTATGATCTGGTTGCAGTGATGGGAGACAATAAGCAGTAGAAGCGTACCTATCGTTTCGCATTTGTGTTCAAACATCGTCGTTTACATTAAATATATAAATATTTTAAAATAACTATAGTTAAATAATGATTTGTGAGTAAACAGCTTAATTTTATTCGTTAAATAGTCCTAACAAATGCCACTCTTGATTTCCAAATTCTCTAGATAAATTCACTCCTCACTTCGTGAGTCGTGAATTTATCGGTAATTTGGAAATCACTCGTGGCATTACTTATGAATATACATAACCTCACATTTCTAATTTGTTTTCAAACATCTCCGTTTACATTAACTATATAAATATTTTAAAACACCGGTAACTGTATTCAAATAATAATTTTTTAGTAAAGAGCTTAATTTTAACAAATGCCACTCTTGATTTCAAATTTCTCTAGATAAATTGGAAATCACTCGTGGCATTACTTATGATAAATTCGTTCCTCACTTCGTGAATCGTGAATTTATCGATAATTTGGAAATTACTCGTGGCATTACTTAAGAATAATATTATAGATACGATAATAATATAATAAAATATATGTGATATTCTGCAACATTCTATCATTTTATAACAAGTGATTGATCATTTTATGTGTGACACTGTTTATCTATCCTTCCTTTATTCACGTGTAAAAATATTATTAAAGTTAATCTCAACAAAATGGAAAACAAAGTGATAATAAATGATTAGGTAAACATGAAACTAATTCCCGTAGCAGTTTGTACGTTTTCTAAAAATGAATATTAATTAAACCAACATTCAATGATTTATATGAATATGTTATTACCACATGCATTTACATAAATTAATGATGTCAAAGAGGCTTTGTATAAAAATTTGAGAAAATCCATACTAGGTCAAATGAAATGTTGCTCGTTTCTCGAACTTAAAGAATAAAGGGATATCAAGGGGGAAGTACAGGTAGCACCTTTGTCAGCGGTTGACCCTACACCGGTCCTTACCCACTGAGGGTTAAGTGGAGGAGATATACAAGACCTTTATCTCTGATGAAGCTATAACCAAGACCGTCGGTACGTGGTGAAGAACCACATCCGGCAAGAGGTGGCCCGGCTTTAACGGAATACGGCGGATCTAGACATGGCTGTCAATAAAAAGCCCCAACACATTTTACCCCAAGTGTGAGTATTGGTAAGGGCGTAGGAGAAGTAAAACTCTAAAAATAAATCTCGTCAGCCGAGGAGAAGGCAACCATCTAAGGGAAAGGAACCCCAACAGAAAACCTCCGGTCTTCCAGGTTGGAGGTTGTGCGTCGGGTTGGAAAACCACCACGTAAAATGATCTTTCTCAAAAGTATCACACGAGTAAACCGGATTGGCACTGATGTATAATCCTGGACGACGAAGATCGATGGGAAAGCAAAGACAGCGCTAGGCTGAACAGATGTGCGATCGGAACAGGCAAAGACCTAATTCATGAAATATGATGATGATGATGATGATGAAGAATAAAGGAAAATAATACTCGATTTTTCTTGGAATTTAGGAACTGAAATACAGTCATGGGTCGCGTGTCTGATTTAAGCACTAACAAGGGAACTGTTAGCCATTCCATGCCGAAACCTACCTTGAAATTTCTCACAGAGAAGCGTTTTGATATACCAATATACAAAAAATATCTGCCGCTTTTAACTGCAAGACACATAAATCGAAGCCTGCAACAGCAACCACCTGTATGACGCAGATGGATTCCCTGCTTGACTAGAGCGGAGTGGAGTGAAGAGGGGCTGGCGCGGACGGCAGGTTGCGAGAGTTATCCAATCCACCGAAGTTAGGAGTTGTATTACTTTCTTTGTGGGTTAAATGATAGATTTGGCGCTAGATTTTAGTGTCTTGCAGTTAAAGGCGGTAGATGTTTTTTGGACACGGCTTTGGTAAATCACAGTGCAATGGATGGCAGTTCCCTTGTATGAATGGTTCAGGTATTTGTACTGTTTCGTGTTCATATTAAATAATTAGTAAATTCCGAAGGAGAGATTGTAATTAATACTTCTAAAATTCGTTTTAAAGCACCGTTGAGGTTATGTAATAAAATATTACAAATATAAAATTAGTACCTGGTATATCGGTCGTCCTCTACTAAAATAAAGTTCTGTAAGAAAACATCATCAAGTAGTTAAAATATGAAGGCTGTTGCGACTTGCTTCGCAACAGTTAGCCGGTACGGTTGGCTCAGTCGTACTTGGCGTGATCTGCATCGACTACCGATGTAGTTTACTTGCTCTCCACTTGGAGGCGCCTGAGTACAGCACCGGACATTTTATGTTGGTCACATTGCTTGCTGCAGCATTCGTCATGCTGGCAACATTGTCGGTGCTGTGTCCAGGTCTAGCGTGTCCTCGGATGACTCGCTCTCAGTGTGTGTCAGGCCGTCGAGGAAGGCGGTCCTGTTTTAGTTAAGAGGTTTAGGAACACCTCATTTTGTGTGTGCCTGGCCGTCTTGGGCGACGGTCTTATTTGTTGGAGGTTGAATACCTCGCCTGTTGCTAAGCCGTCTACGACGACGGTAGTGCTTGTAGGCCTAGACTTGGAATGCCTCGTGGTCCCTAGTAGAAAATTGTGCATATTCATATTAATATACGTAAAGTTATTTATAATGTCAATTCTGTTTAGTTATTACTCGTAATAAAACTTATAATAGTTACCAAGGTGTTCTACAAATTATTTCTGGACATAAAAATCCCAGCGACCTACCAGAGGACTTTTCGACTATTGAATCATAATTTAGTAGTGTTGCGGGTTTGTTAATTCGATCAACATTGTGGTCGTGTACTTACGCAACAAAGGCCTTTCAAAAAAATGTTTCATCTTCTGTATTTCAAACTTTGTACAACTTATACAATAACATTAGTACCAGTTTAAATGCAGAAGATGAAACATTGTTTGAAAGGCCTTCATATTTTAACTACTTGGCAAAGTTTTCTACCAGAACTATATTTATTTGAGACCGATTGATATGTTAGGTACTAATTTTATATTTTAATACTTTATTAGATTTTAATTATTCATGAAAAAATTTAAAAAAACGAAACTAGGAAACTGGAAGTAGTCACAAGTGAAGACACAAGTAAACATACATAGCAATTAATCGTTTCTTGAGGGAAAAAAAATCACGAAATAAACATCGTAAAATTGGCTATCTTTAACAAAACAATTTTCAATTTTTTAGAAATATATATAACTTAGTATCGCATTTGCATTTCATTGTTTCATTCGTTTAGGATAGACGAAAATCTTTCAATTATTCAATCTCGCAAAATCTTGCAAACCAAATAGGATTAGTACAAAGCAACATGTCCTGAGCAAAGTCCCTGGCATGTGGTATGATTAGAGCCCCTCTAATGGAATGATAAAATATGGATACACATACTACCACATTCCATGCACATGTATATATTCATTAATAGTTGAGAAAGATGAGGCACAGCCATGATGTCATATAGCATCAATCAAAGGGATAAATTCTCTGATTAGCTTAAATATTAATATACAAGAATGCATTATATTAACATAGAGCTGTTCAACCAGATTTATAATAGAGGACACTAAAGGATAGAATAGGTAATTATCACAGAATATAGATGCAAACTAAAGCCTTTATGAAGACAATTCTATAGCCATGCCGATTATAAACTGAACAGTAATCTGATTTAGATTATAATAATTCGAAACTACAGATGTGCTAACATAAACTTGGAAATCTAGGAAACAATAGTAATGGTATGTGCATTTGTAATACAGGGAAATTCAAAATTAATAAGGCAAAAGGGATGCATTCCTGTGACTATTAAATTGAATTAATTTTACTGAGTCTTACTTTAAGGGAAGAGAAAAATCCGACAATTTGAGAATATTAATAATAATAATAATAATAATAATAATAATAATAATAATAATAATAATAATACTTTATTTATTCTGGCCCTCTCTTCCACTCAACCAGCACAAATACAAATAAATATTTGACAAATATAGATGTACACTATACTAATTATAAACAGTTAAAGATACAATAATGTAGCAAAGTAAATGTCATGTACAAACAACATTTTATAGGGTAATAACAATAATGATACGATAATAATAATAATAATAATAATAATAAATAATAATTATTATTATTATTATTATATTATTATTATTATTATTATTATTATATAAATATGATACATTATACGAGAAACACCAATTAATATATATACCTTACACTGGATAATAATGAAGTCGAGTTTAGAGCAAATATAAATTTAGATTTCTTTTAAAAGATGCCAATGTCCGGCAGCCCCTTATTTCTTGTGGTAGGGAATTCCAATTGCGAGAAGTGAAGATGGTATATGACATGGAGTGATGTGATGTCCTATGTTGAGGTATATTAAGCAAGAGACTATGTTGTGATCTTGTGTTTAAGTTGTGGTTTGAGGATAGATACTGGAAACGGGATGATAAATAATTGGGAATCGAGAATAAAGTTCTTTGAAAATTGAACGAAAGAGAGATAAACAGACAGGCGAATGGAGAATACTACATAAGCAGGATACATGATATATCAAGAAAAGCAGATATAATAACACAAGTTAAGTCTGGTAGTTGCGATGGGGAGGACATGTAGCACGAATGGGGAATGAAAGAGAGGCATGGAAGCTCCTTGTAGTAAAACCAGAGGAAAAGCGCTCAGTACGCAGACCAAGAGAGAGGTGGGAGACTAATATTATACTTGATTTGAGGGAAATATATTATACAGTTAGGATTGGAAAACATTACCTCAGGATAGGGATGAATGGAGAGCTTATGTCCGCACGGCCATTCACCTACGGGTTCGATAGATTCCACTGAGTTAATATAAACGTAGCATGAAATGTTATCTCTCCAAACTTCGGTTTTCAACGATAAAAACAATTAAATATTGCCGATGTCATTATAGGAGGTACCAAAATGGCAGTTTGAATGTTATAAAAGGCATATAGTGACTTAATTTTTCTGCAAGGTGGTACCAATTGATATTAGCATAACCTCCTAGTCATCTCAACGAACATCTCCCTCAACACTGAATTCGCCGTGTTGGGCTAAATTATCTGCCATCGATATATACTCTATGTACACTTTATATATCCATCCATAGTAACTCTGTCCGAGGGCAAGTCTTTCATTGCAATCATAGTATTTTCATGCTACTTGTCAATAGTGTATTGACAACTCTGCTTCTTGCAGACGATCAAGTAATAATGACAGCATCAGAAAATGCTTTACAACAATTCCTTTATACTTTAAATAATATCTCTCTAAAATACAATTTAAGAATATCTACATCTAAAACAAAAATATTAGCTCTGAAAGGAAAATGTGCAATAAGAACAAAAATAATGATAAACAATGTAATTATAGACCAAGTTCAGAATTTTAATTATTTGGGATGTCATTTAGGTAATGACAGAAATTTAGATAAAACAGCCTAAAGTACAACGATTCAATTATCTATGTGGCACAATTAAACGTACTTTATTGAATAAAACTAGAAAATAAACTATTTTAAAATTGTATAAAGTATTGGCAGTTCCATCTCTTATCTATGGATATGAAACCTGGACATTAACATAGGCAGATAATAAACGAATAGAGGTTGCAGAAATGAAGATGTTGAGAGTAATTGCAGGGATACCAAATGACCGATAAAAAGAAAAAACGAAGATATAAGAAACAGAACTTATATTATATTTAATCTCTGTGAAAGAATAAAATACTATCAAAATGCTTATCTTCAGCACGTATTACGAATGAATGAACAGCGCATACCAAGAATAATGTATAATTATAAATCAAAAGGGAGAAGAATGTTGGGAAGACCATAGAAGAGATGGAAGAACCAATTCGACCTATATTAAGATCGGAACAGGCCATTGGGCTTAATCCTTGTTGTTGTTGATGATGATGATGATGATGATGATGATGATGATTACTTTCCAACTGTACTAGGGAATTATATGTGTGGCTGCTTCCTGTTGCTTTCCACACCGATGAAGGTCGATGATGATAATGATAAGGGTGATGATAACCGGATGATTTTCGGGGACCGTTGGACCCTAAGCGTCCTAACATTTATCTTAGAGGTGAGAAAGAAAACGAAAAATTCTCACCCAGGGGCCTATCCCGACTGGGAATCGAACCTTGGCCCGCTGCGTGACAAGGCAGCGCGCTACCTCGAGACCACAGCAGTGGACACTTTATATAGTACAATTTTGTGAATAGAATGCAAGAAGATAAATTTGTAAAAATAATATACAAATGGAAACCAATATGCACCAGAACAGCTAAACGCCTAAAAACAGATGGCAGATTAAACGAGACATCATAAATATATAATAGAAATGAAAATTAAAAATTGGCCAGTCTATATCCAGAATAGATCTGAATGGAGAAAAATAGTTGAGGAGGCCAAAACTTCACTAAAGTTGTCGTCGCCTACTATAAGAAGAATATATCATTTACAACATCATGTGGAGATATTTCGGTCACTTCCAGGAAAATGGCTTCCTAATATTTTAGTTAAAAGTTTGTAACAGAACAATTTAATGCTTATGTACGCGAGTGAAGAAAATTTTAGTTATCCAAAGTGAACAAAGCTTTAAATTTTACATCCGTGTTTCTTAATATTTTAAGAATAACCAGAATTTTACATGCTCACAAACAGAGACGTTTAACACCTAGCATATGCGCATTGTAAAATTCTAGATGATTTACAAGGCTGTAAATTTCGTTCTTAGTGAAAATGGAGATAATGTAAATACGCTTATGATATAAAGAGAGTCTGATATCAGCGTACTTTATGACCCCCAATGCAGCTTAAATCAATCTCTCACAGTGGCTCGACCTCCTAGAAGTCGTAAACTTGGATTAAGTCTTCATAAATATGCTCTAATATTCAACAATAAAAAAGCACCACCCCAGTGTAAGCATTCCCCCTCCCTTTTACGTTCTTTCACTTTATTTAACGTTTTAAAAATTAGCTCTCATTTTGATTCAAAAATATTTTTTTTTAATTTTTTTATTATTTTGAGAATTTTCCTCATCAATGAGGGTTTTCTCCAACCAATCTTAGTAATTACGAGTAACATGAATTTAAATAAATATAAATGACTACGGACTTATAGACTATCAGTTTGCAACAAACATTCACAATTTTCCCTTAATTAATGTTCTCCATTGTTCTCTGTCCTCTGTGTCTTCATCTGTTACACCAAATTTCCACATTGAATTTTGAATGTTGTTCTTCTAGGTTGTTCCTTCTTTCAATTTTCCATGCATATGCCGCCTTTGGTACTCTTCCATCCTGCATTCTTCTTACGTGTTCATACCATTTTAGCTTTCTGTGTTCAGTCTCGTCCATTATATTTCTTTCTACATTCATCCATTTTCTAATTTCTGTATTTCTAATTTTTCCATTCTACATTTTCTGGCAGCTCTTCTCCAAAAATCCATTTCGACTGAAGTTATTCTGTTGATATGTTGTTGTGTCATTGTCCAGACTTCCGATCCATATAACATTATACTTTCTAGGATGGATTTATAAATTAGTTGTTTTGTTCTGTTAATTATGTTTTTACTCCATAATATAGAGTTTAACATTCATATGGTTTTTTCATTATATTTCATCATCATCATCATCACTCCAGGGATTAGGCAATTGCCCGTTCCGACTTCATAATGCATCAGCCCAACGTCTTCTAGGTCTTCCAACATCACGTCTTCCTCTTGCTTGATAATTTCTTGCTAACAATGGATATCTCTCCTTACTCATTCCATCCATGTGATTAATCCATTTCTGTCTGTAATTTGTGACTTTATCCAATAAAGGCTGTACTTTCAATTCTTCTCTTATATCCTCATTTCTTATTCTATCAAGTCTTGTACATCCTTTTACTTGTCTTAGGAACCTCATCTCTCCCGTCTGTATTCTATCCTTCTGTCTTATATTTTTAAATTATAATTTTACAATTAGTTCAATAAGATAGCAATTTATAAATTAATTGTATTAATGACATAGCCCAAAAAAATAAATACATTAAAATTCAAACTAATCTTTGTAATTATAGTGGTTATAGTGAATATGCACTGTCTAACTAACTCACTGGCACTATCGAACTCGTAGGATCATGGCCGCGCGGACATAAGCTCTCCATACATCCCTATCCTGAGATAATGTCTTCCAATCATGCCTGTATAATCTACTTCCCTTAAATCATAGTTAATATTATTCTCCCACCTCACTCTTGGTCTACCAACTGGGCTCTTTCCCTCTCGTTTTCCTACAAGAAATTTCCATGCACGTATTTCATTCCCCATTCGTGCCACATGTCCTGCCAATCACAAGTCTACGAGACTTAACTGTTCGTATTTATCTGACTTCCTATAAAGACCGGGTAGTTCACTGTTATGTAGTCTTCTCCATTCACCTGTCTGTTCATCTCTCTCTAGGTTCCAAAAAAAATCCTAAGAACTTCATTCTCCAAATACTCGTAATCTCCTTTCCTCCCTTAAAATATGAGTCCATGTTTCGCATTCATATAATATACCTGATAGAATAATAGTTTTGTATACTTTCAGTTTAATGTTTTTGAAAGGAGAATATGTACTCCAAAAGTAATTAATATAGCCATTAAGAATAATATGGGCGGCTCCGTGGCACAAGCGGTTAGATACTCGCCTGTCTTCACTGGCGTCTCGTGATCGAGACTCAATCAGTTCACGTGGGTTTCGTGATTAACGAAACAGAGTCAGCGCAGTTTTTTTCTCGGAGTTGTCCGTTTTTCTTTCCTCCCTTTCAACATTCTCATCTCATTCATTTCGTCACATTCAATTCATGTGCCCCTGTGATGGTGCGTCAGGTGTGGTTGGCCGGTCCCCTTGTTATTCACAGACCTCTAATGTAAAGAGCTTCATTCACAACCAGTACCGCCCTGGAATTGGCAGGACTCGAACCAGGGATGCCAATCCAGGCTGTCGAGCGGGTTACACACGCATATACCGACACGGCTTGGTTTCTTGATTTCATGTTTTGCGTGTAAGTCAACTCCTGCCTTTTGTTTATGAGTAAAGCTAGGAATTTTATGCGCAAAATTTTGGTGAAAAATGTGCAAAAAATTTGCTTTAATTTAGCAGAAAAAGGTGCAAATAAGGTGCAAATTTTTAATAAAAGCTGCAAATTTCCCAAGTAGATAATCATTAAAGAGTACCAAAACAAATTACTTCAAGTAACTAACGACACAAAATTCACTAATATTGTCATGTATTAAAAAGTATGCATAAGACAAGTCCCAGAACATTGTGTTATTGAAATAACAAGACCAGAAAACTGTTAAACTTAGCCTACTTACTTACTTACTTACTTACTGGCACTATCGAACCCGTAGATTCATGGCCGCGCGGACATAAGCTCTCCATACATCCCTATCCTGAGCCAATGCTTTCCAATCATTCTCTGTACAATCTACTTCCCTCAAATCATAGTTAATGTTGTTCTCCCACCTCATTCTTGGTCTACCAACTGGGCGTTTTCCTTCTGGCTTTCCTACAAGAAGTTTCCATGCACGTCTTTAATTCCCCATACGTGCAACATGTCCTGCCCATCGCAGTCTACGAGACTTAACTGTTCTTATTATCTGGCTTCCTATAAAGACCATGTGGTTCATTGTTATGTAGTCTTCTCCATTCACCTGTCTGTTCATCTCTCTTTGGTCCATAAATTTTCCTAAGAACTTTATTCTCAAATACTCGTAATCTCCTTTCCTCCCTTAAAGTAAGAGTCCATGTTTCGCACCATATTAAAGCATATATTATTTAACTTTTTTTTTTCCACCCCAGTGAGGCTGCACCTTCGGTCACTAGGCCGGTATTCTTGAAACCAACTCTCCTCTCGAAGTGAGTGACATGTGAGTGGCTCCGCCTTACTATGACGTCGAGAGTATTCTTGAAACCAACTCTCGCTCAAAACTCTCGTTTTGGCCACGCCTTACTCACTTTTAAATGTCAAATTCTTAAGTCGGCAGTATACCTGTCTTTCGCTTTGTTCTGCTCCACAGTAGAAATGGCGGAACTCCAAAAGTGAATAATCTTTTGGGTTTGGAGGCACAGAAGTTAATAGAAGATGTGGAAATTGAACAAAATCTACGGGATCAAGCGAATCGCCGTCGCCGCCTGTACTTTCAGGATATTCCCCGATATACAGGTAAGTCATGTAATATATGCTGTATGATTCATTATATTTTAACTTTTTCAATATGCATCGTGAGACTTCTTAAAATCTAGTGTTGTTTATTACAAACGTGTATGGAAATACTATATAACCGATTACAAATAATTCATGTAGAGAGATAAAATATCACTCTCGTGTATAATCATTAACATGATCGTTTTTTGTTTGTATATTACACGCAAAAAGTGAAATTTTTATTAACTCCGGTCACATAACGAACAAAATTGGATAATAATTAGTAATTCAATAGTACGATATATATGTGTATGTATATATATATAATATAAGGAAAATGCAAATAATGAAACATCTTCATTCAAACTACTGTAGTAGAAATTAATAAAACAATATTTCTATTAATTTTTTAATACTTAACATTATTATTATTTAATTTAAAGAAATTAACTTCATTTCGTGTGTTTTTGTTGGGACAAGTTAGTATACGCATGATTAGTTTATTGAATAATATGCAAGCAATTTATTTTGTTAGGTTAGGAAGAGTGTAATGGGTGTATGTCAGTTCTCATAAACTGTTTGGGAATTTATTAAGAAAGGTTAGTTATTTCGATTTCACATTTATATCCTGCCACCTGGTGAAGGTTACATTAAACATTCGCGCATGTGCAGTGCGATTCTGTAGAACTTATTCATTGAATAGATGAGAGTCAAATACTAAAGTTTACCCATAATTTGCTTCACTCTTTAAATTATGCACATGAAAGATTATGTGATAATGCTTAATTTAATTTTATGCTAAGTTCCTCGATTCAGGAACAAATACTTAATCAAGGTGTGGCCAGACAAATATTAAATTTATTATGGCATAAATATTGTGTCATACCAATTGTGAATTTATTCAATTTGTTTATTAATTCTATTCACAGGAAGTATGCAGCTGTAGTGGCAGACCTCCCTGGCATCAGCCAAAGTACTGTGTCACCTGTCATCAGAAAAGTATCCACCTCTGTTGCAGAATTGAAACTACAATTTATAACATTCCCTAATGGAGATGAGGTTCGTCATCTCCATTATGAATTTCATAGAATTGCTTGTTTCCGTGGTGTAGTTGGATTCATCGATGGCACACATATAAAAATAAGGAATCCTGGAGGAGAATATCCCGAAAACTTCAGAAATAGCTTGGGCGTATTCTCCTTCAACTGTCAGGTATGTACAAAAACTAGTTAAGCAAGTATTTTGTGTGTTATTATTATTATTTTATTTCACTCCCTCTCTCCAAGCGCAACAGGCCTAGAAGGCCCTTATGCTCTTTAATTGACATCATTAGAGTTGTAATTCAAAACTGATAATAAGATCCAACTAATTTTTTTTAGAAGCTTTATTTTTAGAGTCAGGTTCTTCTACGTGTCGTAAATCTACGACATGTGATCCATGGCTTCAGTTGCCTTGATCAGTATTGTAAGAAAATTGAAATAAAGCCATTAGTTGCACTGTCTTAAATATATAGCACATAAAAGCAGAACTCCAAGCAGCATCTGTGAACCATTTTAGGTGAATACTTGATTTATGATGCTTTTTACCTAAATAATTTGTGCCAAGTAGGAGATTTTGTAGACCAATATCAGTGAGAAACATTTTGAAAATGTATTGTGTTAATATTGTTCTAGATTACTACCTCATACCATTTATCCCATAACATAACATAGATTTTTGCATAAATAACAAATAAAATATAACCATATTTTAATTTTTTTCATGTTTTTATTAAATTTACACTTTCCAAACCTTAATTTTTCTTCCTTAATTAATCTAGGTTGGAAAGTGTTAATTTAATAAAAACTTCAAAGTATGAAGCTTTACCGTTCAAAAGTAATGTATAAATGCTATGCCCCTCTTTCATTCTCAATTTGAGTCGCATGTCTGACCATCCCAGTTTCCGAGACTTGCCAGTTCTTATTGTATATGATTTAGCATAACCATTATATCCAGTGTAAGATATATATATATATATATATATATATATATATATATTAATTGGTGTTTCCCGTATAATGTATCATATTTATATTATTATTATTATTATTATTATTATTATTATTATTATTATTATTATTATTATTATTATCGTATCATTATTGTTATTACCCGATAAAATGTTGTTTGTACATGACATTTACATTGCTACATTTATTGTATCTTTAACTGTTTATAATTAGTATAGTGTATATCTATATTTGTCGAATATTTATTTGTATTTGTGCTGGTTGAGTGGAAGAGAGGGCCTTATGGCCTTAACTCTGCCAGAATAAATAAAGTATTATTATTATTATTATTATTATTATTATTATTATTATAAATTCTCAATAAAAGTACTTCTGAATAAAAGATTCCAATTGGCATGTTGGTATTGATGGTCTTCGGACGAACGAGAATTGTATAAGTAGAAAGAAATGTTGACATTCTTATCGGTGCTCAGATGGTGTAATTGGTATTGTACTAATGTACAGAATCAGAGATCCAGGGTTCAAGTCACAATTCAAGCATTATTTTTTCTTTCTTTATTAAGGTACAAGTAAATTTACAGAAAAACTGCACTTAAACTAGCATGAAATATTTTCAAAGTCCTATAGAATAACAGTGTGCATGCGCCAGAGTTTGAGAGCCACCAATAACCCACAATCGAACCATATTGATTATCATCCTCGATTACAATCCATCGCTATGAAATTTAAATGACCAATATTTTCAATAAATCCCCAAATCTATGTTAAAAAGATATATTAATAATATTAAAATTACCAAACGTTTATTAAAAATGGGTGTACACTTACTTATCGCTCCCTAATGCTGATCCAACCAGCGATAACCCAAAACAGCAATATAAAAATTATAGACTAAGTAATATACTCTGTGGAGAAAATAGCAGTTAGCATCACAATATTTCTAACAGTGTCATAAAATTGTGATTTGCACATTTAAATTAAATACTTCGAAACTGTCTAATAATGTTATAAAAATTGTTTGAAAAAGTTTAAAATATTAGGAAATACAAAATAAGTGCTATAGTTTACAATAATATAACTGAAAAATCAAGCGCTAGTAAAAGTGCAGTTGAGCCAAATTTACTTCCAATAAAACAATTGACGAAACCATCACAATTTTAACGCAATGACAAAACTGAAGTGCTTGTAATGGCTATGAATAAAAAATTAATAGTTTTTCATTAGGAACGGCATAGTTTATAGTAAGAATTTTGAATATGAAAAATTGAATATATATATATATATATAATCAATTGAGTTGGTGTTTACTTGATGAAAATCCATATTAATTAATTAAATAAAAATAAAACTTAGTTTCATTCAATTTTCATATTTATTAAGATATAATTCAGTGACAGCTGTTTCGGTACATGTCTGAAGAAAGTACAGTGTACCGAAACAGCTGTCACTGAATTATATCTTAATAAATATGAAAATCGAATAAAACTAAGTTTTACTTTTATTTAATTAATATATATATATATTTATTTATTTATTGCATTGAGAGTTGCTTTTTATATCTTGGATTTTTTTTTAATTTGCAGGCCATTGTGAACTTCACTATGGAATTCATAAACATCGTTACAGGCTGGCCAGGATCTGCACACGACAGTCGTATGTTCAAAAGTAGCATGATCTGTGGCCAATTTGAAGAAGGAGAAGTGTCTGGCATTCTCCTGGAAGACAGTGGGTATGCGTGCCATCATATTTTAATGACACCTCGCCTCAACCCACAAACACGAGCTGATTTCAATTATAACTCAAACTTGAAATGACGACGACTGTTATAGTTGCAACAACTGTGTTACACAATATAGCGAGGAGGGCAATCGATGCCGAAATAGAGGATCTGCCACCAATAATGCTATTCCAGTTGTGAATGATGTTTATGATTTGCCAAATGGATTGACAGCCAGAAGGGCTCTAATAGATGTCCACTTTTAATAATAAGTAAGGTGAATACCGAGTCATCCTTCCTCATAACTGGTGTTCTATTTGAAGTAGTTTTGATATTTCACGTATACCATCGTCAGCTTTTCCAGACTGTTGAAATTTAAGTTGTCAGCTCTAGACATCGAGGGAACGACAATGTTAATTTCAACATTCTGGAAAAGCTGACGATGGTATACTTTATATACAGACACTAGTTCAAATAGAACACAACAAGTTATGAGGTAGAATAACTCCGGATTTACCTTATTTGTTATTAAGAAGGACCTAATAGAGTTACTTACTTCCCATTGTATTTTTACTTGTAATTTTAGGATTGTGATTGGACAAAATTATATGAACACTTTCTTTTCACTACACTATCATGTATTGTGCATTTTTTTTGTCTTCTATACTTCCTTCCTCTGCTGTAAGGCTGTGAACATATTTGTGTTGTGTATATAGACCATTATGTGTTAAAAATGCAGATTTCCTCGTCTAAATTGTTGGTGCATCTGTAACACTATATCATTTTGTCTAATCTTAAATTTTATTTGTTCTAATATGTAATTTAAATAGGGCCCTATTCCATGTGACGACATATCAGCTATAAACTTTGTAATTGTCCTTTAAGTCACTAACACTATCATTTATTGGATAACATAAGTTAAAATGCGTGCACATTTATTCACATTTCTGGTATAGCCATTGTGAACATGTTTATTTAATTCAGTTTGTTTGTTTTATGTCCCGCACCATAGCTGAATGGTTAAGGCAAGATGCTTTGTCAGAGAGTTACCGGACTTGCGCTGGTTCGGGTCTCCATGGGGAAAGCATTTTTTCTTGTGATTTTGGCCAGTATTGGGCCATTGCTCACTCAGCATCATGAGGCATTTGGGTAGCTACAATAAGTAGCAGCTCAAGTTCAGAAAATCAGCTATAATGACTGGGGGACCTGACATGCTGACCAATCCTACACTGGGTGAATGATCTTCTATCTCTGTGATCAACTCATGTGGAAGTGAGTCCAACAGCCAGCTAGTAGGCCAAGAGCCTTCTAGGCCTTTCAAGCCATGGGTTTTTTTATTATTTTATATTCCGTTAAGTGAGTCAAATAAGTTATTACATTTACCTCATAAAACTCCGTGATCTTCACAGGACTGGTTTCTGAAGCTATTGCTTGTATCATCAGCCAAGATTCCATTAACTCTATAGTCTGAGTTTCTGGTTGACGATAGAGGAAATAACTTCAGAAACCGGTCCTGTGAGAATCACCCAGTTTTATGAGGTGAGATGTAATAATTTGACTTACTTAATTTATTTGCCTGATAATGTAAATTCCCATCATAAAATTTCATTAAAGTAATTTAGATTTGATTAAGTAGGTAGATCCTTGGCAAGCTTTATTGTTTTGTTATCTTGTTTTCCGTAAGTTGGGTATGGAAACTTAAAAGCCTTATGATCCATCCATCCATAGTAATTCTTGCCCAAGGGTAGGTATTTCACTGCAATCATAGCATTTTCATGCTATGATTTTGCTGATTGTAATTATAGGTGATGGTAGCTTCCCGTTGCTTTCTTTCCACATCGGTGAAGGATGATGATGAGGACCGGATGATATTTGGGGACTGTTGGTCCCTAAACTTCCTGACATTTGTCTTACAGGTGAGGAAAACCCCAAAAAAACCTCTCCCCGGAGCTTGTCCCGACCAGGAATTGGACCCACTGCATGACAAGGCAAGCACGCTACCTCGAGACCACAGTGGTGGGCACGATGAGGGATTATATTCTAAAAAATGTGTGAAAATAGTAATGTTTCACAATAATATATGAAGGTATTAGTGTTACAAATGTGTGTGTTTATGTACATGATAGCTGTGTAATGTTCGTGTATGTAAATCCATATTGATTCTTGTATATAAATGTTATGAGTAATTAGGAATGCTGATAATAATAAAAAAGCAATGTTTTCAAATGAAACATATTTTGTATTTATTTCAGGTGTCATACATATTAATTCCACAATAAAATATAAGTATGGACTGTTCTTTAATTTCATTTTCCTGCATTGTCCAAGTACTAGAATTCACTTCTGTTTCTTTTATCATGACATACAAAACTCATGTCCACCAAAAAACAGATGTTTATTTCCAATATGCAGTTCCCTAAGATTCATCCAAATATCCTCCCTTCTAAACCTTCCTAATGGTATTTTCTCAATAAAATAAATACATTTGTCGCTATAAGTTTTATAAGTTTTTTTATGGGTTGATCATGTAGATTGAGTAGACAGTAGAAGAAAATTTTTACTGGATTAAGTTCGTTGAGGAAAAGGTTCAGTGGAGGGCTTTAGTGAAGGTGCCATTTATCTTATGTATTTCGTAAAGCCCTAGAGCTTGCAATATAAGTAGTTAAAACCAATTAGCTATTCAAGGGGACATATTTGAAAAAATCATGTTGACGTGAGGATGAGGGTAAAACAGTAAACTGAAATGATGTTTCATGCAATGACTACATATTTTTAAAGAATGGTTGTTTATATAAATGCCCTTATAGGACTGTAGGGCAAAGTAATTGGGCATATATATAATACATATAATGTTTCATTTTTTGTTTTGATATAAATTTTAGAATAACACTGATAGAGTAATCAAAGTTTTATAAATTATGGACTATAGTCTTGTAAATCAGGAGAAGCATTAATGACCATAAGAGAGAAGAGACAATACTAATAATTTACATAACATGGTGATTAAAGATTTGTGGTAAATTACAGCAATAATTTAATACATAGTTACTTAACAGTGTTTCTATAAACGGAAAAACTGCACTTAAACTAGCGTGGAATATTTTCAAAGTCCAATAGAACAAACAGTGCGCATATGTCAGGTTTTATATAGCCAGCGATAACCCACAATCTAACCACATATCGATTACTATATGTCGCTGTGAAATTTAAATTACTAATATTTGCAATATTAAGAGAAAATAACATCATAATATTGTCTACCAGTGTCATAATATTGTGATTTGCATATTTAAATAAATACTTCAAAATGCCCTAATAATGTTATAAAAATTGTTTGAAAAAGTTTAAAGCATTAAATAATGTTAGTTAATACAGAAGAAGAGTTTACGACAATATAAATGAAA
This sequence comes from Diploptera punctata, assembly GCA_030220185.1. Lineage (NCBI taxonomy): Eukaryota > Metazoa > Arthropoda > Insecta > Blattodea > Blaberidae > Diploptera > Diploptera punctata. The sequence goes on from JASPKZ010007258.1 coordinate 123,602, forward strand.
AATCAAGCGCTAGTAGAAGTGCAGTTGAGCCCTATACCATATGTATATTTTTTACCATAATCACAACCTTGAGGTTATGGAAAATAAAATGCACCATCAAAAATTGATTAATAACTTTGTATTTATTTGATGTATTTACATAACGTGGTGATGGTAATTTCTTACCATGTTCTTAAAATATTATCTTCATAGTGTAATTTTGATAATGTTTTCTATTAACAATTACAACAATAAATTAATACATAGTTACCTATCAATGATTTTATAAACCATAATAATAAATTATTATTTTGCTACAATTTCGACTTTTAAGGTTAGGCCTACAAAATTATTAGAACCTATAGTATTACCTGTTATGCATAAAGGTATACCTATTATCCATAAAGATAACATAATAAAATAAAATAGACCATCTCAAATGGATCACTAATACTGTTTTTAATTTGATATAAAATAGATCACGTATATTATATTAATTTGGTTTGTTGATATCCCATAACGTACATATAACGTACGCTTTTCTCCATCACAATACACATGTATAAAATATAAAAGCTGTGGAATGTTACAATTTGACCTTTTATACTTTTCTTACTATATTTATCAATAATATAAGCCTATTCAGATAACTAATTTTATAAGGGATAACTGGGCAATATATATTTTTTACTTTCATTGTTGGACATTTCTATATGTAGGAAATCCTAATTTTGCCATGAATACGTTTTGATTACACACATATATTGTATGTTTAACCTCAATCAGATTCTATTTCCTCATTTTTGTAATAAGTTTAATTTATTTTAGGCAAACAATCACATTCCCATAACCTATACAATTGCAGACGATTTTTAAAAGACGCCATATTTCACAATATCATATGGATTATTTCTCTATGCACTTTTAAAAACATTGCCAACATACGCATTTTTCCATCTCGCCTGAGATAGAGATAAGATCGGATAAGATGGTTTCAAGAAAACCATCTCTCACTCTCGTGGTCAGACTCAACTTACGAAAGTGAGAGAGGTGGGGGAGAGGAGAGTTGGTTTCAAGAATACCGGCCTAAATGAATACTTGTAAGTTGAAAAGGAAAGTTCCACGTCAACAGAGACAAGTGGTGCGTTGCAACGTCCTCCTCATCAGGGTTCTTGGCTATTCTGCTTTCCAATCCCCTTCAGTGCTGACTTGACATCAATCAAAATAGCCCATTGTGAATCTTTCTCCGGACATTGCTCCTCCAATCTTGTAATGGCAATTGTCAAAACAAAAGAGTAAAGATGCACAATAAGAAGTTCGTCTTGCAACTCCTGTTTACCTGCTACTTCTCTGGCCTCTTTTACACATCATTAAGGATGGTACAGGCATTAGGTTAAGCGGATCAGCTGGTAGAGTTTTGTTTATTAATATTGTAAGATCTTAGATTAATCATCAAATTACCAAATCAGCCCCTTAAGAGTCTCAAGTTCCTTCCGAATTTTCCGCCATGTTGATATTTCTTTAATCGAGTTCCACTAGTTTTTTTATAAACAATTCCCTGAATTCTCCAACACTCTATTAATCCATCTTCTAGTTGATCTTCCAAGACTTTGTCCTTTCTGGTTTGTTAACAGTAATTTTAACAATGATTTCAGTTTTCATTTTCTATAGATATTCTACCTGTCTTAATATAGCCATTTTATTTGAATTAACTATGTCAGGTAATTTTTGCTTATACATAAAAATAATGTAAAAATTTGAGAGGGTCTAAAAAAAGACTGGCATGAAATGATAACGGATCCGCCAAAGTCCATAATATGAAGCATATAATGACCTGTGTCAAGTGAGTTATATTATTCGTATATTTTATTTTTCAGGTACTATTTTCATTAATTGGTTCATACATTCTACTAAGAATTTTTCTTGCAGCATTGTTCTATTTATTTTCATCATATTTAGTTAATACTCAATTTCACTCCCATACTTCAAGATGCTTTTATCAAAGCTTTATAGTGTAAATTTAATATGTAAGGAATTTAGATTTTAAATATTTTACATAACACCTGTTTGCACTCTGAATTCACTTATTAATTTCTTCAGATATTGTTATTAAGATCCCAGGTTTTATAAATATTTTAATAACCTACTCGGAGTACAGATTATTTACATTTTAATACCTTGAACGTATTTATGATACATATTATTCTAATATAAAAAATTCTCAATTTTTGTAGAGAATGTTATACTATTGAATGTGTTCACTCTTTAAATGAAGTAAACTAATGATTTTTATCTAATTACATGTTGATTACAGGCAGAAATCTGAGATAAGAAAATCTGGGTGTCAGACATTTAAAAAGCGCACTCTAAAACTGATGAGTCCATGATGTCATTATCGCACTTGGGGAAATAAGATGTGAATTGGTACTTCTGACTGACTTAAAAATATTTACTCATTTATTATTACTGAACAATCATTTCAAATGTGAATTTGTACTTAGCACACCGCTGTGGTCTCGAGGTAGCGTGCTGCCTTGTCACGCAGCGGGCCCGGGTTCGATCCCCGGTCGGGGCAGTTTTTCTGGGTGAGGTTTTTATCGGGGTTTTTCCTCATCTGTCAGACAAATGTCAGGAAAACTTTAAGGCCCAAATGGTCCCCGAAATCATATGGCCATCATCATCATTATCATCACCCTTATCATTAACATTATCGTCATCATCATCCTTCACCGTTGTGGAAAGCAACGGGAATCTACCACACCTACAATTCCCTAGTAAAGCTGTAAGCATAGCATGAAAATGCTATGATTGCAGTGAAGGATCTGCCTTCGGGCAGAATTACTATGGATGGATGGAGTAATTATAAGTTTAAGCCATACTGTCAATATTTCAAATGAATATGTAGAATTATACATAAAACATCAATGAACAAACCAAGAAGAGATACTAGATTGAAGTTTTATAAAACATTGGCAGTTCCTGCATTACTTTATGGGAGCGAAACTTGGGTAATGACCAAAAAATTACAAAGTAGAATACAAAGTGTAGAAATTAACTTCCTTAGAAGAACAAAAGGCTGCACAAGAATGGATTGGTTAAAGAATGAAGATATAAGAACAGAGTTAACTACATATCCATTAAATGATAAAATCAAAGGATATAGAGAAACATGGTTCAGACATGTTGAAAGAATGAACGTTACAAGATTACCAAAAGCAGCATTTAACTACAAGCCAAGAGGTTCAAGGAATGTAGGAAGGCCAGTGAAAATTTGGACAGAACAACTGTGAGGCGGAACAGGCATTTTGCCTAGTCCGTCAAGTGAAGAAGAAGAAGAAGAAGAGGAAGCTAAACATATAGCTGATTATAAAATTATTATCTCAATACTGATACAAACAACAGCGACAGCCTTTTCTTTCAGATCTATCTCATGGGTTTAATGTAGAGTGAGGGACTTAGGCTATAAGACGAGAAAGAAGTATCGGTTCCCACTCGCCAATTTACAGTGCGCGAAGTATAATTGTTAAAGTTGTTTACATATAATATGTACAATCATATTTTAACTAAAAGGAGGATGTCCACTCAAAGAACATCTGGATGGTATTTCTATTGAGACCTAAAGAAGTAAACAAATGGTCTGAATTAGTGAACGGTCAATGATGATGATTATTATTTCTTCTTCCTCTTAATCATAATTTGTAGGATTTTCATCCTGTTTATTTGCAAATTCACTCATCGGAGGAAGACATATTGGATGTGCATTCACTGTCTATCCATCTCTTGGCTGGTCTCCGTCTTGTTCTTCTCCCGTCCATTGGTCTATCTTCTTTAGCTCTTTTTTGCAAGTAGGTTGTTATCCATTCTTTCTATGTGACCCTTCGAATATTTTCGTTATCTATAAAAAATTTGGTTATGTCTTGAATATGGCATTTGTCCCTAATTCCTATGTTGTGTATTTTATGAAATAATGTTTTTCCCTGAATAGTGATGACTATTTCGATTCTAAATATATACAGATTCAACACGAATGCTGTAGGTAATTCTATCTTAATATAGTTGATTTTGTATTTAATTATTTTTTGTCTTAATGTTAGTAGCGTCCATCCGATATTGTCGGATTCCATCCCTTCTATATCGGACCATAGCCCTTCCGAACTAGTCTACTTTATAGACTTTTTATTCTAGTGGCTGTGATACTCCTTCCATCTCCATTTAGCTTTTCTTGCGAACAGAATCCCATCAGTCATTTAGCTACGTCCGACAATTTATACCTTTCTAGACCTATTTATCTTATCGTTCTTCACAATATTCTCCAACAAGTAAATGCAATGCAACTTCATTATTATTAGGTAGGCCTATACTAAACCGACTCATTGTTTCATATTTATACACTAATGTTTTTAAGAATCATGGGAAAACGAGAAGAAATAGAATACAGAACTTTGGTAGATGGAATTTTGTTTATTATTTAGATTGTATAAGGGGTAGAGTGGAAATAGAACTGATAGCTCATGTTGTCATTATCTTCTAACAAAAGATAGTTTTGCTTCTTTATAAATGGGGCTTAAATCCATTAAATGTTGATAAATTTAAAGTTGGTTACAATACTAGATGAAATGGAAGATAGTGGAATAAAATGGTATTGCCACGTTAAAAGAATTAATTATGAAATGGATAGCAAGAAAAGCGCTGGAATTTAGATTAGGAAGGACGAGATAAAGAGGTCAACCGAAAAGAGGATGCGAAGAATATGTTAGGAAGAAAGTCGAGGAAAGGGGAGATGAATCGATTGAAATGATGGAAGAGAAGACATGGCATTATCGAGATAGATGGATGATTTTGTCCAAAATTCGACCCCCGGAACGGGTACACGAGACTAGATTTGCCTTCCTTGGAAACTGGAACAAGCGCACGGTATTTAATAGGTGGACAAGGAAAAATTCTAAGAAGAATATATGGCCCCATTCTGGAAAGAGATGAATGACGAATACGATATAATCAACAATTATATCAATTGTATAATTCACCAGACATTGTTCAAGAAATTAAAATAGCTAGATTGAGATGTACATGAAATATGCAGAGAATGAATAATAGTGAAACGGTTAAAAAAATGGTGGACCATCCAGATGGAAGAAGAAATGTTAGGTGGATTGATGGTGTTTTGGAACTGTCTAAAGACTTCTTCTTCTTCACTTCAAGATTTAGGCGATTCGCCTGTTCCGAATTCACAATGATTCCTTCCATCTCTTCCTAGGTCTTCCTACATCCCTCAAACCTTTTGATTTATAATAATATGCTATCTTGGACAATCTTGTTTTTTCCATTCTCTAAACATGTTGTTCTCAGCCGACACGGTGTTGTTGAATTATATAATTTATTAAATATATTTCTAATTCACTTCTTATTTATTCATTTCTTATGTGGTCCAATTTTGTGCATTCTTTGGTCCTTCTTAGAAAAATCATTTCTGCACTTTGTATTCTACCCGAACTCCTCTTATTTGTTATCCAGGACTCACTACCGTATAAAAGTACCGGTACCGCCATTGTTTTGTAGAACTTCAATCTTGTATCCATCCTTGTTTTATGTTTTAGTGTTCTATGAATGGTGCCACATATGTTGATAATTTATTGTCTCTATTATTTCTTGGTCCACTGCTGTGGTCTCGAGGTAGCGTGCTGCCTTGTCACGCAGCGGGATCGGGTTCGATTCCCGGTCAGGACAGGTTCCTGGTTGAGGTTTCTTCGGGGTTTTTTGTCACCTGTAAGACAAATGTCAGGAAGCTTAGGGCCTAACGGTCCCTGAAAATCATCCGGTCATCATTATCATCCTATCATCATCCTTTACCGGTGTGGAAAGCAACGGGAATCTACCACACCTATAATTCCCTAGTACAACTGCAACGCATAGTATGAAAATGCTATGATTGCAGTGAAATCCTGCCCTCGGGCAGAACTGCTATGGATGGATGGATCGTTTCGTGTTCCATACCCAGAAGACAATTCATAAACTAGATTATTAAAATTTAACACTTGTGATAGAGGTTTATTTTTTATTATTATTTTCGACCTTATTGGCGACTTTCTTAAAAAGTCATTATTTTTGTCTTCTCTGTAGATATTTTTAAATCGTACTCTTTACTTATTTCATTTAAACAGTGTAGAGAGAATTGTAAATCGTGTTCTGTATTTTGCGTCTAAAGACAAAAAATTCGAAATGGGTGGACATTCGCCAGGAATAGAGAGGTTAGAGGAGAATGCTAAGGGAAACCAAGACTCGACCCGGGTTCTTATACTAAATATGATGATGATAGTTTCATATAGACTATTTGTCGAAATTCCATGAGAAAATGTGTTCTCCCATGGAGTCTCGAATCAGCGAGTGTCTCGTAGCAGATGGACAATGACCCCATAAATTGAGTGTAATTCTACGAAAATATATATTCTTCCATGGAGATTCGAACCAGAAATTATTCCATAGATCCTCTCCAAAGCACTCCCATAGAGTTCATCAAAATATTTACACGTTGGAGCTTATTTCAACTCGCACACTTCTAGCTTATCCGTAATAAATGAACACACTCAGGTCGTATATTCCTCTCTCAAAATTATCAGAGATTATACGGTCTACCAATTAATTTGCTAATTTAGTTCCCTATTTCCTGTTATTAAAGCGGCCTCCATCATGTGTCACCGACATCAAACATGTGGATATGAAAGAGTGATTATTCCAATATCAGCGAGATACTACAAATTAAAGATACCATCTCTTATAATCTACTGTATAGAACACATAATCTGACAAAATCCGATATAGGCAGATTTTACACTAACGAACCCCGCATTATTTAAAGAATTGCGGTAGCTAAATTTAATGTCCGAACTTTTAAATTAACAAATATTCAAACTAGCGGACCCGACAGATGTTGTCCTATCCGAATTATTCCCAGAAAGTTAATTACTCTTGTAATTCTTAGAAGGTGTTAACAGCCAATTATTATTTTTTTCATTTAAAAATATTGGGGGTGGTGGGGGTGAAAATTTGGGGGGTTATATATTCTGATATACCAAAATTCTTTTAAAAAATCGTCAAAAAATCCTATAACTCGATCGTAGCACCAACTACCGGGTCCAATTGTGAATCTAAACCATCCAGGAACCCACTAGTAGTAGTAGTAGGACTTTATTAGACAAAAAAGTAAGATATTTACAATATTATTTACAAATATGGGTCGCACGGGCAGTAAGCCGTATGTGCTGTTGACAGTCCGTTACAATAAAGTAATAATTGGTACTAGTGTAAAGAAAAATAAGCAAAAACAGCAATAACATTACAATTACATAAAGAAAACACAATAAAAATATTACCATTAAATAATAACACAATAGCATTATACACTAAAAATATTAACATTACAATTACATAAAGAAAACACAATAATATTACAATTAAGTAATAACACAATAGCAATAACATTACAATTACATAAAGAAAACACAATAATAATATTACAATTAAATAATAACACAATAGCATTATACACTAAAAACATTAACATTACAATTACATAAAGAAAACACAATAATATTGCAATTAAGTAATAACACAATAGCAATAACATTACAATTACATAAAGAAAACACAATAATAATATTACAATTAAATAATAACACAATAGCATTATACACTAAAAACATTAACATTACAATTACATAAAGAAAACACAATAATATTACTAAAAATATTAACATTACAATTACATAAAGAAAACACAATAATATTACAATTAAGTAATAACGCAATAGCAATAACATTACAATTACATAAAGAAAACACAATAATAATATTACAATTAAATAATAACACAATAGCATTATACACTAAAAACATTAACATTACAATTACATAAAGAAAACACAATAATATTACAATTAGGTAATAACACAATAGCATTATACACTAAAAAAACATTAACATTACAATTACATAAAGAAAACACATTAATATTACAATTAAATAATAACACAACAGCATTATACACTAATTAATTTATATATAATTGTTAATAATTAATGGTATTGCATTTTGATAACATATATTTATTCATGAATGAGTGTTGTCCATATTTTTCGCGTTTTGTCCAGAAATTTACCGAGGTTAATCCAATTTTCTGGATTTACCAATAACTCGTAGCATGCCAATCTTTCCCGATTTGAATTTACAAATCTTTCCGGTAATAACTGACGTCTCCAATATTCTAAATCATTACATTTTCCTAATATATGTATCTCATCTTCAAAGTTTCCGCACATTGGACATATTCGCATATCGTGATCGTCGCTAATTTTTAGAAATTTCCATGCCCCTAGCCTAAACCAAGCAAGCCCTGATCTCTCCTTAAATCCTAGGTTGAGTATATACGATTCTTTTCCCCAGACGTGTTTTAGGTCTCTTTGTAAACACAGTGAGCGTTTTCCTGTACTTTCGGCGAAGGTATCTTGTTGGTTTACATCTAAGTACCTCCTCCTTATTTTTCTCCACACGTTCTTGCGATTTTCAGTCCCTTTTTCCCATATCCAGCCCATCCCAATCTTTTGGAGTTCTCTCCTAACCTCGCTGCCCAAAATTTAACATCTATGTTTTTAATTTGGTGGTCGTAACAAATTGCTCTAAGCATTGTTTGTTCACCTTGGATTACTCGCAACCAGTATTTGAGTACACGAATTTTACAGTTAATGTCGTCCTGGAATGACCCGAATTCATATAAAATTCCACAGTTAGAAACGGCCTTACTAAGTCCTGTAATATACTTTAGAAAATGCGTATATACCTTATTTAGTATTTCCGTTCTTTGGAAACCCCAAATCTCACTACTATAGTGCATTACTGGCCTGACCATCGCTCCATCTATTTTTTCTAATGTGCTGACTGGAATATCAGGCACTCGACCCAGAATACCGAGTACACTGTTAAGTTGTCCCCTCCCTTTAAATAATGCTATATCAATGTGTTTTCCTATAACCCGATAGCAGCGTCACTTACCTGGTCCAATTGTGAATCTAAGCCATTCAGGGGCCCACTCACAAACACACAAAAAATTAATCAAAATCGGTCCAGTCGTTTAGGACGAGTTCAGTGACAAACACACGTACAGAAGAATATTATATAAAGATAACTTAATCAAAACATTTTAGCTACAATAATATAAACTAAAAACGAAACTAACTCTACAATGAACGTTTAAAATTCTTGATTTGTATTAATGACTACCTTGATATTGGGTAACGTATTACAGATTAATATGATATTGTGTGCCAGATGAGTAATTAGGACTGGAAGTAAAAATCAATAAAACTAAATATATGGTCACACGTAGAAATACATTATATAATGGAAATGGACAACTAATGACAAACCAGGGACATTTTTAAGAACTGGCTGAATTTGAATACCGATGAACAATAATCACAAATAGGAATGAGGTGCACAAAAAAATTAAACATAGGCTCAATTCTGGAAATGCGTGTTATTATGCATTGCAGAGACTTTTGATGTCCCAACTCCTTTCAAAAAACGTTAAGCTGAAAATATATAAAACTATTATTCTACCAGTTATATTATATGGGTGCGAAACATGGACTCTTACTTTAAGGGAGGGAAGGAGATTACGAGTATTTGAGAATAAAGTACTTAGGAACATTTTTGGACCAAAGAGAGATGAACAGAGAGGTGAATGGAGAAGACTACTTAACAATTAACTACATGGTTTTTATAGGAAGCCAGATATAATAAGAACAGTTAAGTCTCGTAGACTGCGATGGGCAGGACATGTTGCACGTATGGGGAATGAAAGACGTGCATGGATACTTCTTGTAGGAAAGCCAGAGGGAAAACACCCAGTTGGTAGACCAAGAATGAAGTGGGAGAATAATATTAACTATGATTTGAGGGAAGTAGATTATACAGGAAATGATTGGAAATCATTAGCTCAGGATAGGGATGTATGGACAGCTTATGTCCGCGCGACCATAAATCCGCGGGTTCTTTATTGCCAGAGAGTAAGTAAGTAAGTAAGTAAGTGTCAGATGAGTACTTGTCCCTTGGACATTAGTAGGCTTACTAAAGCAACTATTTGTTAAATTTTATATTCAACTTGTAAAACAATCACATATCGTACCACACTGTATGACCGAATGTACAGGGCTGGGTGAATGGTACTGCTACAACCAAACGATTAGCTTCACATTGGTTTGCTTGTTGGTAGAATGTTTTGTACTCTTCATTATTTCAAATAGTAGCGACATAGATATATATGCAGAATGCAGTGACTTCCCAGTGACATAACTATAAGTGATTCTCTATCCAATAATTTTATCATAAGTAACGTCACGAGTGATTTACAAATCATCGATAAATTCACGAGTCACTTCATGACTATTTAACGAATAAAATTAAGCTGTTTACTAAAAAAAATCATTATTTAAATACAGTTATACGTATTTTAAAATATTTATATATTTAATCTAAACGGCGATGTTTGAAAACAAATTAGAACTGTGAGGTTATATATATACATATATATATATGATATGGGGGTTCGCCGTAGCGTAGTGGTTAAGGCACTGCGCTACAAGCCGGAAGGTCGAGGGTTCGAGTCCCGGTGGGGTCAGGATTTTTAAACTGACCCAAACCTTCTGGCGGCACTATGGCCCTGGGGTCGACTCAGCCTCTAATGAAATGAGTACCAGACGTTTGTTCTGGGGTAAAGGCGGCCGTCACGCAGGGCTGACAACCCGGCTGACATCAAGTGCCGATTGTCAAGAAAAAGTGGGAGCCTTAACCTCCTACTACCCCAAGGGCCTCCTGAGGCCTGTAGTGGGATCACTTTACTTTATATATATGATATGAAAAGAGAAAAGAATGCTTGAGTCGGGATTTGAACTCGAGTCCCTAAAGTCTGTACCTTTAGCGCTCTAACCAACTGAGCTACCCAAGAATTCCAAGACAAACATACAATTTTCTTATACATGTATAAGAAAATTGTATGTTTGAATACATGTATAAGAAAATTGTATGTTTGTCTTGGAATTCTTGGGTAGCTCAGTTGGTTAGAGCGCTAAAGGTACAGACTTTAGAGACTCCAGTTCAAATCCCGACTCAAGCATTCTTTTTTCTTTTCATGTCATATTTGCCTTCATTGCCAAATGTCAAAAATATATTTATAATATCTATATATACAAGCGTTACTGCTATTAAGTAAATATTCTCTTTGTAATTTGCTTAACTGTTAGGTTAGCCGCTAGATGGCAGTTGAATAATATTTCCGCTACCTCTTGTGTGAATTGAGAATACTACATGTATAAGAAAATTGTATGTTTGTCTTGGAATTCTTGGGTAGCTCAGTTGGTTAGAGCGCAAAAGGTACAGACTTCAGAGACTCGAGTTCAAATCCCGACTCAAGCATTCTTTTTATATCATATTTGCCTTAATTGCCAAATGTCAAAAATATATTTATAATATCTATACACATATATATATATATATATATATATAAGTACAGAGTGTCCCAAATTGGTGTATACACTCTTTGAAACGTTATTTCTCAGCAACGAAATGAGACAGAAATACAATTTTTTGTTGTGTATGATCCACAGGGCACTGGAAAAGAATAGTAACGCGTTAATCGATCTTCACGTCTTTATAAACAACAATAGCGGCGAGATTATCATTCGATGAACGTAAGTGGAACCTGAAGTGTTATTGGAAAGTGGAGAATGTTATTGAAATGCAACGACGTTGGATGGTTGAATTTGGGACACCGCCACCAACAAGGGTAACAATAACAAGAACCTGAGACAAGTTTGAAGAAGATGGAACGGTGCAAGATGTGTTGAAAGGTCGGTGCGCGGAAGAAAGAGACGTTCGACTGATAACGAGCGTACTGTTGCAGTCATGCATCATCTTCAAACTTGTCTCGGATTCTTGTTATTGTTACCCTTGTAGGTGGTGGTGTCCGAAATTCAACCATCCAACGTCGTTGTACTTCAACAACATTCTCCACTTTCCAATAACACTTCAGTATCCACTTATGTTCATCGAATGATAATCTCGCCGCCATTGTTTATAAAGACGTGAAGATCTATGAACGTGTTACTATGCTTTTCTAGTGCCTTGTGGATCATAGCCAACAAAAATTGTATTTCCGTCTCATTTCGTTGCTGAGAAATAACGTTTCAAAGAGTGTATACATCAATTTGGGGTATATATATATTATATATATATATATATATATATATATATATATATCCATTGCAACTTCAGCATATTATTTATTTCCAAATTCGATCGCAATATTGTAAGAAAGCACCCTAATGGAGAAATAATGAAACACATCACACTGTATATCATAATCAACATTATAGGTTATTCGTATATTTTTTAGTAAACAACTCAGTACAATCACGAGATCTGTTCATTATTTGCTATATTCAATGTATTTGTTGGAAAAAAATAATGCTCTCAACTGTTCAGAATATTAAAAAGGATGAGCTTTCTTTATCACAAAAGCAGGAGCTGATAAAGAGATATCGATAAAGAGCGAGGTGAAACACGACTGTCATTGGATGTAAAACGAAATTAAATGTAACGTGATTGGTCATTGACTACCATTTGGAGCTTGAGTTAAGTAGTCAGAGAGGTTTCATGTATTTTGAAGCTCCCAAAATCAACCATCTGTAATGCTAAAACATGGAAACGTGATGGTAGAATAAGGTTTCTATAGTTGGGCAGATTGCATATATGAGTCATTTCATTATATCCACATGTGTTAACTATTATACTCCGATGGCCTTTTTATGTACTTTGTAATGATTATGAATATCCGTATTATTTGAGGGAATATAGGCTATATTGAGAACAAGGAGTTGTTTGTTGGTGATTGGCAATTCAGAAACATAATTTATATTACCTTAGTCTAATAGCGGCATCAGAGGGTGTGTTGCTGCTATATCGGAACTTGGAGGCAGTGATTAGATCAACGAAGGCCTGACATTTGGAACGAAACAACGACACCGTACACGAAATAAAAAAAAATAATAATCAAAATATAATTTGGTGAAAGAAGGTAACAAAAATGTATTACAAATAAGGCCCTTACCTATGGAGTGTCTACAAGGGCAATGATGAATTAAATTGACACCAAAATATGGATGTTAGAGAATTAATAATAGGTCACATGACGTGTCACAAGCTTCTTTACATTGTTTTCTTGTTAAACTCAGGTACAGGGAAATCGAAATTAAGAAAGCAACAAGAATAAAAGAGTGAAGTTTTTAGGAACTTGAAAGGAAGAAATAGCGCTGTCATTCCTTTGTTGTGTTTCATATCTTAAACCAACATATTTAATATAAAACAATAATGTAATTATTTATTTTACGGGTAACTCCGGTGCCGAAATCGAGCGGTTTAAAGCATCATGCCTTAGTGCGGAGATAAGGGACTTGGCTCGAGTATCCATGAAGGAAGAAATTTTCTCATGGAATTCTTCTTCTTCTTCACTTCCTGGTTTACGCAAGAGTTACCTGTTCCGTCTTCACTAATAGATCTAAGACCATCTCTTCCGAGGACGTCCGACATCTCTTCTTCCTGTTGGAAAATAATGGAAGATTTTATTTGGTAATCTACTTTCTTCCATTGGTTAAGTCCGTCCGAGTTTCCATTGTGAAGAATACGAATAATATGTTTTCCTCTGATCGCGGTACCAACGCTATGCAGAGTAGACCATTGGTGGGGCTGCCACTTCGAAGCTTTAGGTCCAGCTCCTGGATGTACCAACCCCATCTAGAGGGTTGCCACTACCGCCAGATCCGTCGTGATGAAGGACTCCTTCTGCGCCGATTCTGCCGTTGAGGTATCTCATGGAATTTCGGCCAATAATTGATAGGCAACCACCAACATTGTAAGGAATTTGAGCATTTAAAGAAATGAGGAAACTAGCTATAACAGCTGAAGAACCGACATGCTGACCACAATTCTGGCTATATGATCGTTCACGTCTATGTTTAACACACATGGATGTGACTCTGAGGATGACTGATAGGCCAAGGGCCCTCTAGATTTGTCGCACCATGGAAATTATGCTATGGATGAATATGGATTAATTATAATGATATATAATAATATACTTATTTTCCGTAGCATAATTAATGTCTTAAGACCTTGTCAACCACGTAACCAGGTTAGAAAAAATACAGAAATTGTCTTCTTCTTCTTCTTCACCTCCTGGTTTAGGCTAGAGTTGCCTGTTCCGTCTTCACTAATAGATCTAAGACCATCTCTTCCGAGAACGTCCAGCATCTCTTCTTCCTCTTGGAAAATAATGGAAGATTTTATTTGGTAATCTTCTTTCTTCCATTCTTTCTACATGTTCTTTCCACTGTATCTTGTTGTTAAATATATTTTCTCTTATGGAGTAGATCTGCAGTTCTTCACGGATATCCTCGTTTCTTATCTGGTCCATTCTAGTGCAGCCTTTTACAGGAAACTCGGACGGACTTAACCAAAGACGACCTCGCATAGAATTAAGGACAAACGATTTGGTATAAAGGATCAGAAATTAGTCTTACATCTAAATAACTCCGTACAATTAACATGAATGATTACACGCTATATCTATCTACAATACAATTGTTATTTAGAATATAAATTGAATTATTTTATATTTAACGAACGAAATATAAAATTTACAATAGAAAAACTGAACAAAATATTACTAATGACGTAGAACAAATTTATTTCTGGAGAAAAATTAATTACTTTGAGCAACAAAAAACGAAACATTTTTTGTCTCATAAAGAAAAATATGTGATTCAGATAGTATTTTTTCTCCTGCATTCAAATATGGTATCGGGTTTTCTCCATCACGCAAGGTTTCCGAGAGAAAGTGATTTATAATTTCAAACGCTTTAACATTTTCTACATTTGTAACTACATACGTAATATTCGAACATTCTGACTCATCTAGAAAGTAAAAAATTACTATTTTCTGCTATATTTCGCCTGTGGAGCATCCCTCTTGATGGTCCAACAATAATCGGCCAGCATATTAGAATTCCATTTGCCTTGATATCTCTTTTCCATAGCTGAAACCATTTGAGTTAGCTTATTTGGTTTTATTTTACAATGGACAAATGGACGAAAAAACGTTTATTAAAAAAATAATTATTTAAATCCATTAATTAAATTTGAAATAAAAAAACTGTGGGTGATAGAGAAATTCCGAATATACATTTGAAAACTCGATAAAAAAAACTGCATCAAGTACAAGTATTTGTACTCATGAGATAAAAATCATATTGATCAATGTTATTGAACAAGCAGTAATTGTATAAGCCTAACTTAATAGTGTCACGTGTGCGGCAACCCCTGATATCTTGAGAGGGGGAATTCCAGGAGTGGGCAGAGGGTACTGAGAAATAAGTAGAATAAGAAGAGCTATGAAGAGGGATTGTCAGCAGACTTATCTAGTGGCCTGGTGTCAATATTGTGGTAAGAAGATAACTTCTCAATTCTGGTAGCCAGGTAACTAGGAGTGTAGGAATTCAGTAGTTTGAAAAGAAGTGAAAGAATGCAATTTACGTCTGTGGCTAAGATGGAACCAAGAGAGATTACAGAAGTGTTCGGAAATATGATCATAACGGCGGATGTTGAAGATGAGAATAATGCAAGAATGTTTAACATGCTGCAGTCTCTGCGACAAGGCGTAGTATGTGTCGGACATAAAGTCACAAAAATCAAAATTGGTTTGCACTTTTAGAAGTTCAAGTTAATTTTGTTTTACATTTTTTTTCGAGAGAGAAGATTAGTGATAACAAAATATTCTGCACAAAGGTTTGTTTTAAACAAACTGGGAGATTTTTTAAACGTATAAGATAATGTAAGATGAAAAAAAGTCTTTACCAAAACACTTAGCAATGATCCTTGAAAAACATCTGAAAGTTATTGGTAAAGCTCGATTCTATTTTGTACATTAAATTATCTAGTGATTCATGCACAATTTAGAAACCTCCTTCTGTTTTTCTTCTTCTTCTTATACGCATTTCCCCCACTTGTAGGTTTGCCCTCTTCAGTTTCCATTTATTTCTATCATTCTAATCTCCTTCTTCCAAATTCCTATCACGCATTATAGTTCTCACATAAGTTTTCCATTTCCATCTTGGTCTGCCACGTTTAGTTCTTCCAGAGGTTGACCATTGGTATATATTTTTTGGCCATACAATTTAAGAGCTTGATTTTCAATCCTCTTAACAACATGTGGTGACATTCATTTCTCTCCAAAGGAATTCATTTCTTATTTTACCTGTCTTCATTTTTTGAAGGCATCATCTATGATAATCAAATTCAACTGTTCTAATATTATTTTGTTTTTAAATATCTGATTTTTTTCCATAATTCTGGAATTATTTTCCTTTGTACTTGCTATCTGCAACACTTAAATGTGATTTCAATAATGCCTTCTCAGTATTATTTTATATTTCGTAGAAATGTTCTGTTCTTCCAGTTTATAAATTTCCAATGTTGAACGTTGAAGTTAAATGGTATTATTACTTGAATTTGTGGTTTTAACATTTGAACTCGTTGTAAACAATAGTGATCTATAGTGAACTATATAACCATGGATATTGAGTGTAGCAGAGGAAAGCTTTGTGCAAGTTACAGTGAGATGAAGTAAAAACGCTAATAACCAACAGTCCAGGTTTGCAAACTCCCAGGTGCTGCAAGTGGCAGGGATAAAAATCAGCCCACAACCCAGTGCGTCTGACACCTTGTGGATTATGTTTTCCTCATTCTACTATTTACAGGCTGGTACATTCAGATAAAGCCCCAATATAATATGCCTTGTCTGCCCTGCCCCAAATTCCTTTCCATCTGGAGTCAATATAACTCATATCAAACGAATGCTTTTTCAATAACGAAACTATGTGCGCTAAAAGCCTTTTTTTTGTGTTTAAATGTTTAGAATTCGCGAGATTGAAATTCCATTTTGCAAAACGATTTAAGCAACCAAATGAACTCAAGTACAGCCTTATTTTTGAAACTATATAAAGCCATGGTAGCGTGCTGCCTTGTCACGCAGCGGGCCCGAGTTCGATCTCCGGTCGCGACAGTTTTTCTGGGTAAGGTTTTTATCGCGGTTTTTCCTCACCTGTAAGACAAATGTCAGGAAAACTTTAAGGCCCAAACGGTCCCCGAAATCATATGGCCATCAACATCATCATCCTTATCATCATCCTTCACTGGTGTGGAAAGCAACAGGAAGCTATCACACCTACAATTCCCTAGTAAAGCTGCAAAGCATAACATGAAAACGCTATGATTCCAGGCAGAATTACTTTGGATGGATATAAAGCCATATAAAACTATATAAGTTTATTTTTGAAACTACATAAAACAGTAATTCGATTTGGAAGTTCAACTTCAACATGAAGGTACAATTTAAGAGGGTCGCGGAAATCCCTTTTAGGAAAACCAGAGACAAAGCTCTAAATAGGAGGCCAAGAATGGGGTAGGAAAATTACATTAGCCATGATCTAAGGTAGGTGAATTATTTAGGGACTGATTGGAAAATTTAACTCAAGTACAAAGACTTTACGACCATGCGATCATGGTGCTCTGTGTTTGATAAAGCCAGGGAGTTAGTTAGATATGAAAAATTGAGTTTCGCCATTTTAAGAATTAATTAAGAATAGGTGAATGAGATGCAGAAAGAATTAAATATAGACTCAATTCTAAACAATTGTGTATATAAATACGAAAGACAGAAGACAGATTTCCAACAAGATTACTAGAATGGATGGTGGAAGAAGAAATGGAGGGCCAAAAATAACCTGGATTTATGTTTTGAGCAGCATGAGACAAACATAATTGGACGATAGAGATTGGAATGACAGAGATGTGGAGGAGAAATACAGTAGATTAATTGGGAGCAGGAATATATTGTGAAACATTGTAAAATCTGCTAAATAAATAAATACAATTATGCACTGATTGTCCACCGCTGTGGTCTCGAGGTAGCGTGCTGCCTTGTCACGCAGCGAGCCCGAGTTCGATTCCCGGTCGGGACAGGCTCCTGCGTGAGATCTTTTTCCGGGTTTTTCTTAACATGTAAGACAAATGTCAGGATGCTTAAGACCCAATGGTCCCCGAAAATCATCCGGCCATCATCATCATCTTCCTTATCATTATCATCATCATCCTTCACCGGTGTGGAAAGCAATCGGGAAGCTACCACACCTATAATTCCCTAGTAAAGCTGCAAAGCATAGCATGAAAATGCAATGAATTACTATGGATGGATATAGGCCTACTAATGCTATTATTGTTATTATTATTATTATTATTATTCATCCGGTATCATGGCAGCTACCGCAGTCTTCCGAAAACCAAACGCCATTCCTCTCTGTCCATCCATTGATATACCTCCATTCCTCTGATATTCATAGCTGCTTGTACCCCTTCTATCCAAGTTTTCTTCAGTCTTCCTGCTTTACATTGGGATCCATTCCATAACAATTTTAGACAATCTTAGTTCTAGCATTCTTTTGACATGGCCACACCACTGTAATCTTTTATTTGCTATACAATGTCCTGCTACTCTTCTACACCCATAATTCCCCTTATTTCTTTATTTCGTGTTCTATCCATTCTAGATTTTCCAGCTGATCTTCTTGAAATTAATATTATTATTATCAACAGATATTAAATTAATTGAATCGCATACTATTATGCATTAAAGAGATTCTTTATCATCCCAACGTTTCTAACAAAAATGTTAAGCTAAACATATATAAAACTGTCATATTCTTCAAGTTATATTATATCGAAGTGAAATATGAATTCTTACTTTAAGGGAGAAGGAAGGTTTACGAGTATCTGAGAATAGAACTTTTACGTTATAATTTTTGTTACCAAAGAGAGAGAGAGAGAGAGAGAGAGAGAGAGAGAGAGCAAACGGACAGGTGAACAAAGAAGACTACGTAACAATGAGCTACATGATCAATATGGGAAATCTGACTTAATAAAAACAATTAGGTCTTGTAAACTGTGATGGGAAGAACAAGTGGCATGACTGGGGAATGAAAGAGGGGCAATGAAACACTGTAGAAAATTGAGTGGGAAATCGCTCAGTAGGTAGACCAAGAATGAGATGTAAGAATAATATTAATAGTGATTTGAGGGAGATAAATTAGAAAAGTAATGATTGGAAAACATTATATTAGGATAGGGTTCTAAGAAAAACTTATGTTCGTGCTGCTATGAACACCCGGGTTCAAAAGATCAGTGAGTTAGTTATTTAATTAATAATGAACAGATATTCAGGAACATAACTGCAAAATGTTACAGCTAAATTCACTTGAAAACTTTCTTTTGAAATGTCTTAGATTGAAACTACGTGGAATTTGAACTCGTGATTGCTCTCTTGTTTTGGGAAGTACTTTCAGAAACCCCTCATGGATCTCAGAGTATTACTGCAAAACAAGAGCACAATTTAGGATTTCTGACGAGCGACCCCATACCTATAAAAAGTCTTTCTCTCGAACTAGCTTGTTCAACTTTTCACTATGTATGGTCGGCTTTACTGCCACAACCCTTCTCCTCCCTTCCCAATGGAATTATTCACGTCCCCTCCTCCCTCAGGGTGAGAGAGAGTGTGTGTACTTCTATTTGGTCCGTCGCATTATCGGGTGGTTTCGGAGGTAAGCGGCTTCTGGCTTCCGTCGGCCTCAGCATTCCCCCTTCATCCCTTTACTTCCATTACATACTCAAAATAATTCCCCCACCAATGAAATCCTATCCCCGCGGATCCATGCGTTAAAACCCTCGTGAGTGTACAGTGTACGCGAAGTCCCTCGCTACTTGACCATTCCCTGCACAATATTACGTACAAGTGTTCTCCTAGCTACTGTTCTTCTCAAGAGGATAGCAGATTCATTTTATCATTCAGTAGTCTATTTCTACATTCATATCAATTTATCCGCGGTGGACTAGTGGTTATGCTCCTTGCCTCTGGTCCCGAGGGTCGCGGGTTCAAACCCGGCCGGAGTCGATGGATCTTTTAGGACGGAAAAATCCAAAGAGCAAGTCCGGGAGGGACTTCAAGCGTGGGTCCCGAGTCTGAAGATTTTCAGTCTCGTAAAAAATCCTTAAGCCTGAATGAAAAGGCCTCTAAGCAAAATTTACCGAATTTTCCCGTCCTAGTACTACCTTGGTTTCCTAGATGTCAGTATGAGGCGGAACGCTGACCACGGACCACTCAAAATTACATCTATACGAAAACAAGTGTAACTAAATTAGTATGGTTCAAATTCTTCCCTGTAGGGGGAGAGCGCCTAAATCTCTGTAAAGGGAAAACATGGGCTTACAATACATACATATCAATTTATTTTTCACGTTCATGATCTACGTATGGGCGATGAAAGAGGTGCATGGAAGCTTCTTGTAGGAAAACCAGAGAGAAAACGGCCATTTGGCAGACCAACAATCAGGTGGGAGAATCACATTATCCATGATTTGAGGAATGTAGATTATACAGGGGATGATAGAAAACATTAGCTCAGGAAGGGATGCATGAAGAGCTTGTGTCCGCGCGAACCTACGGGTTCGACAGAGCCAGTGAGTTAGTTATGATCTAGATTTAAGGTCGCTACAGGCCTAGATTCGATCCCTATCGTGACAAACCTCCTGGATGATAGAGTCGGCTCTGTCATTTAGCTTACACGATCTTTGCTTTGTGGTTAGGTTGGTCTATTTTGCAGGCATAAGTATTTGAAATATCAAGCGGCGTTGTCACGTTTTACTCACTAGAATAAATTTTTACCAACTAAAAATACTGAAAAAGACAAATGTTGCAACGCTGTTAAGACATTTGAGAGGTTTGGTGAGAAAGGGAGCTATGCCACTTTGAGAAGAAATTGAAATTATCAATGGCATTTATATTAAAATTTATATTTTTCCTTTTGCATAGTTTACATAGCAGTAAGTTAAACAAGAAACAAGTTATCTCTTTATTGTACAAATAATTTCGTAATATAATCCTTTAGAAAATCCAATTTATATCCATTTCTTCTTGAAGTGGTATAGCACTCTCACACCCATCAATTAGTTCCACCTGGAGGAGACATGCAAACGTCATCTAAAAATGCGAAGGCATTATTGGTAGAGAACTCTTTTCAGTTTTTGGTTATTGGAACGGCATCTTAAAAGTCTCTAACAACAATTCTCCGGCTCTACCTGGCAGTAACAATGTATTTTTTTGAACCAGAGGGAAACAGTTGCCTTCGATTCCGCCTGTAAACTAAATGACTCTATGTATATAGTACAAAAGTACAACAATAGCCAACATTTTTTTTTATTTAAGAGCCTCACCACCATTCCCCTGGGTTTCCTCGGGCTTAATTCCCATATCCCCAAGTCTGCTCTTGTCCCTATTTATTATGTAGTGTAGTTTCTTTATTAATTAATTAGTGTATAATGCTATTGTGTTATTATTTAATTGTAATATTATTGTGTTTTCTTTATGTAATTGTAATGATAATGTTTTTTTTAGTGTATAATGCTATTGTGTTATTATTTAATTGTAATATTATTGTGTTTTCTTTATGTAATTGTAATGTTATTGATTTTTTGTTGTTTATTTTTCTTTACACTAGTACCAATTATTACTTTATTGTAACGGACTGTCAACAGCACGTACGGCTTACTGCCCGTGCGACCCATATTTGTAAATAATATTGTAAATATCTTACTTTTTGTCTAATAAAGTCCTACTACTACTACTTATTTAATTCATTATACTTTTACAGAGTGCGGTTAGTTGAAACTTAATCTAAGGTGTTTACAGTTATATTACATTATGGTTTCTTAATCTAATTTTGTTTCTAATACAATGTAATAATAATATACATAAGATGGAAGTATTAATCTTATATCTACTTAACCTAAACTTAATATTACAATTTATCAGGTATATATATTGATATATTCTAAATTCAAATTCTACTTATCCTATCGTTGATTTCCTCGTCTTCTCTTCTCTTCTTCAGCTCGTGTGCATAGAGCTTTTTTTGTGTATACTCTGCGATCAACTTGTAGTTATCTTTCTGCATCCAGAACCGCAAAGGAGGAGGCCACGCCACGTTGCTGACGTGCACGGCTATTTCTAGTTGTCTTCTGATAGCCGCGTGCTTGGCACATGTGGTGCACGTAGTCTTCCTCTGCGATCTGACAGTTGCATAGAGGGGAGTCGACAAGTCCTCTGTCGTGCAGTTTACCTCTAAAATGTCCATATCCTGAGAGCAATTGAGTAATCATGTGTGGCGGCCTTATCCATGACATTTTCATGCGAGTTTTCACGTTTGGCAGGAATTCGTATGTTGTTCTGCCATGTATTTCGTTGCGTCAGCGCTGTTGCCATTTTTCTTGGAGATGGTTTTCAAGCATTCTTTTTGTGGCTTCTCGCCCCTCTGGCTCTTCGTACATGTGCGGTGTAAGGATAAGGTCGTCAATGACTACTGGTTTATTGCGACTCAGGAAATAAAGGTGTATCCTTTTTTTCCATATATATATATATATATATATCAATTGGTAGGACACCCGCTATTACTGGCAACGCTGCTGTGGACGTAGTTCTACAGGCTTTACTGACACGAATAAGGACATAGACAACAACATGGCAACGCTGAAGGAAGCCAGAAATAAAATTAACATTGTCATATTTCTTCCTTTGATCTGCCGCATGTTAAAGAAGAAAACGCCGCGATAATACATACTCAAGAATATATGCGCACTCATGTTTATCAATTGTATTTTGATAATGTAGATTTAGTAAAACAATAAAATAATTATAAAATAAAAAATAAATAAATAATTTTGGGAATTTTGTAAAAATTATTAGGTTATTTTCTTTGAATTTTTTTAGTCATTTTAGAGGTTAGTTTTCAAGCAATTTTAGGTCATCAAAATGCTGGTCCTGCTTATAATAATACATATGATACTGTATAATGCAACACGCTTTATTAAAATATACTGAGAAGAGAAAAGTCAACCATTACATGCCGAAACCTACCTTGAAATTACCCCCAGAGAAGCGCTGTGATGTACCAAGGCCGTGTAAAAAAAATGCCGTTTTTAACTTTAAGATACAGAAATCGAAGCCAGAATACAATAATGGCAACCCATTGAACGGAGTAGAGAGAGTGCAGTGAGATGGGACCTGAGTAGATGGCAGGTAGTGAAGATCAATGTTTTTAAAATACATTACGAAACTCCGTTCAAGTTACTGTGTCAAAGTTTTAATAATTGTAAAACAGTACCTGATATCTCAGTCGTCCTCAATAATTTGCAGTGTTGTTTTATAGGAGGCCTTTCGATAACTTATGTATCATCTTCTGCTTTCATTTTGGTACCGACTGTTGTTGGTAGTTATTTTGTACAGAGGATTTATATTGCTGGGTATGTTCTCGTTCAGCAGGTGTTTATTTGTGGTTTCCTTGATGATATCTAATTCTTGAGAACGTTGATTTTCGATAGAGAAAACGATGTATCAAAAACAACGTTCTCGAAGAATTAGAAATTATCAAGGAAACCACAAATAAACACCTGCTGAACGAGAAAATACCCAACATTATAAACCCTCAGTATTATCGCCTCACTATGATGCTTAACAAGCGGCTCGCTTTGTTTCCCCGCAGCTGTTATGTGTTATTAAAATACAAAGATCCCGACTGCCGCGACTACGACGATGTTGCCACATTGCTATTCTTCCCTCAGTTTCAATTAAAACTCGGAACGATGTGGAACATTCGATCTAGTTATAAAATTGTGTACCGTAATTAATTGTATAATTATCAATGATTTATTATGATATATAGCTAGAATAATAATACCATATCCACATAGGCATATTAATTTTTTTTTTTTTTTTTTTGCTGTGTCATGGCGGCTAGCTACTAACACGCACAAGTTACGCTCCAGGTTTTAAGTTATTTTTCAGCAGGTGCCTTCGTTATTTCATAGCTAAAGTTGTATATTCGTAGTGAGTTTAAGTTTAAATTTATATTAGTTAGTGTCAAAAGTGTGTACATTTAACAACATGGGAAAAAACACACGTAATTCTAACAATGATTCGACAAGTTCTACGGAGGAAGCTGTGAAACGTGTGGTGAAAGAGGCGCTACAGGATCCCGGCACTCTGCAGGTGTTTGTGTCCATGTTGCGGGACCAGGTAGTGGCGGAACTGCAGAAGACCATCCAGGACAACACTAAAGTAATTGAGGATCTGAAAAAGACCCTCGATGAAAAAGACAGAAAGATTGAGGTGTTAGAAAATAAAATAGACGACTTAGAACAATACCAGAGACGTCAATGCCTCAGGATTTTTGGTGTAAAAGAAGAGGCCGGAGAGGACACTGACCAGAAAGCCATCGAGGTGGCCAAAAAAATCGGTGTCGATTTATCAGTGACTGACATTGACAGAAGTCACCGTGTTGGTGTTAGTAATTGCTGAAAGACCGCGGGCTATAATAGTGAAATTTGTTAGTTACCGCAAGCGCAGTGAAGTTTTTCTAAGCAAGAAAAAGTTGAAAGGAAGTGGGGTCACTGTTCGCGAGGACCTAACGAAGTGTCGCTATCGCCTGCTACAAGAGAGTATACAGAAATACGGTATTCAAAATGTATGGACAATGGACGGTGCCGTCATAGCTAAAGTGAATGGCGAAAAACGCAAAATTAGATCTTCTACGGATATCAACTAGATAGGACCTGAGTGTAAAATATGTTTACTTTGTCTTTTCTTTGCTAACAATTATATTGTTAATTTATTTCTAATTTAGGTAAGTTTTAAGTTTATTATTTTTTATTTAGGACAACTTACTTGTTTTATTTTAATTTAAGTTCTTTGTTTAGCTAAATTATTTTAATTTTATTAGAGTTATTACAGTACATAGTTTATTTTTACTTTCTGCTATTGGCAACATTGAGCTGACAAATGAAGACATGTTTGCAAACCTCTGACTCACTCACCTTCTCCAATCACCCTCTTATTGTGCAGACAACTTTTAACGCAGGTAGCAACATTCCTCAATCCCAACCATCCCCTCCAACAACAAATACTACTAGTCTACTTAAGAATGCATTTTCTATTGATAAATCATCACTTAAATCGCTCACGTAAATTCACAAAGCATTCTGTCCCACTTTGATGAGTTTGAAACCATATTTTCATCTCTTGGACTGAGCGCCATTTTAATTTCGGAAACCTGGCTGACCCCTTCCATACCTTCGTCCCTTGTTCACCTAGACGGATATACATTGCTCAGAAATGACAGAATAGATAAAAGAGGTGGAGGAGTTTGTGCCTTTATATCAAATGAGCTTAATCCAAGAATTGTCCACAAGTCCCCTTCTGTATATTCCGCTCGCCCCGAGTTCTTATTCGTAGAAATTCAAGCCAGTCTAAAAAAATGTCTCTTATGCATTGTATACAAACCTCCAAAAATAAGGCACCTTTCGGATCTAGAAAACGCTCTGAACGATTCATTACCTCATTATGAACACGTTATTGTCGCAGGCGATTTTAATACAAATCTTCTTCAGACTGACTCACCAGCCATACAACTTAAAAATATGTTCCAAAGCTTAAATATGACAATTGTTCCTTTCTCTGCCACACATCATACTGCTAATACCGACACTCTACTGGACTTAATAGTGACTACACATCCACAGAAAGTACTGTCATATGGACAAATTCCTGCTCCCGGCATATCTGCTCATGACATTGTATTCGTAGAATACTCACTCCAATGTCCTAAAAGACGCTCTAAATTGATTACGTACAGAAATTTACAAAACATAGACGATACTAAACTAAAATCAGACGCTTTAGAACTACCTTGGTACACAATATGGAATCTTAGATCAGTTGATGAAAAAGTAGACACATTTAATACACTGATATTACAACTATATGATAGACATGCACCAGTAAAAACCCGACGATTTTCCCGCCCCCCTGCACCCTGGATGAATGACTCAATACGTGAACTTATGTCAAAACGAGACAAAGCATACCGAACATACAGACGACATAAAAATGACGAGAACTGGCAACTGTACAAACAACTTAGAAACACAACTACACAAACTATACGCAATGCCAAACTACGACACGCCCACAGTATAATCGGACCTGAAATAAGTGCACGGGACACTTGGCGAAATCTCCGTGCAATGGGACTTAGACAGTTGAATCCCTCAACTGACTCTATAGACATTTCTGTAGATGACTTAAATGAACATTTTACCTCAATACCCATGACACCTCCAGACAACAAGACTAAACAGACATTCTTAAAGACTTATCCCCATCCCCCCATATAGGAAGAGATAAATTTCACTTTAACGACATTTCGCCTATAGACGTTAAAAAAGCACTCAAGCGGATTAAATCCAATGCACAAGGAACAGATAACATCAGCATTTTAATGCTAAATAAAATCATTGACATTATACTACCCACAGTGACTCATATTTTTAATGCTTCCCTTATAACTTCTATCTTCCCTACTGTATGGAAACAGTCTAGAGTTCGGCCTATACCAAAAATAAGTACACCTGCTAACTGTAATGACTACCGACCGATTAGCATCCTTCCGACATTATCTAAAGCCCTGGAACATATTGTACATAAGCAAATGACTGAATATCTCCAAGAAAATCACCTCCTTGATCCCTATCAATCCGGCTTTAGATATGGTCATAGCACAACCACAGCTTTGCTAAAAATTACTGAAGATATTCGTGAAGCCGTGGACAGACGTCAATTGACTCCTTTAACCTTACTTGACTTCAGCAAAGCTTTTGACACAGTAGACCACGACTTACTTATGATAAAGCTCAAGCACCTACACTTGTCTGACAGCGCTGTATCCTGGTTCGACTCATACCTGCACGGTCGTCAACAATACGTTTCATTAAACTCTAGATCTTCGTCTTGGCGCAACGTGCCGGCTGGAGTCCCCCAGGGCAGTGTTCTCGGACCTCTTCTTTTCTCAATCTACATAAATGACTTGCCAACTGTACTAAAGCACTGCCGTTATCACCTCTACGCTGATGATCTCCAAATTTACCTACATTCACCTCCTCATTCTCTCTATAACAGCTTGACAAAAATGAATGACGATCTCATATCCATCTTTAACTGGTCTTCAAGTATCGGTCTAAATCTAAATCCTAACAAGTCACAAGTAATTCTAATGGGACAACAAAGACTGCTTACAACCTTTGACATATCTACACTACCAAACATTACTATAAATAATATAATCATCCCTTATTCTTCTTCAGTAATAGATCTTGGACTACATCTAGACGCAAATTTAACCTGGCAAACACAAGTGAAACACATATGTAAAAAGACTTTCTCCATCTTACATTATCTTAGACGTTTAAAGAATTTTCTCCCAGTTTCGTTAAAACAAATCCTTGTGCAGAATCTTGTGTTACCACACTTCGATTATTGTGACATTATATATAATGATCTAAACTATGACTTGTCGCAGAGACTGCAGCGTGTTCATAATGCTTGCGTTCGATTCATTTTCAATATCCGCCGTTATGACCATATTTCCGAACACTTTAATAACCTCTCTTGGCTCCGTCTTACTGACAGACGTAAATTGCACTCTCTTTCACTACTTTTCAAGCTTCTGAATTCCTACATCCCTACTTACCTGGCGTCTAGATTTGAGAAGTTATCCTCTTACCACAATATTGACACTAGATCACAAGATAGCAGTCTGCTAACAATTCCTCTTCATAGCACTTCCTCCTATTCTACTTCCTTCACAGTAGCCTCTGCCCGCTCCTGGAATCTCCTTCCTCAAGATATCAGGGGTTGCCGCACACTTGGTACCTTTAAGTCACGCTATACAGTTACCTGTTGTCTAATAATTAATTTTTCTCTATTTATTTAATTTTATACTATGTCATTAATCTTTTCCTGTTTTTTATATATATTGTACATATTATATATTTAATTCGTTAAATTTAGAGTAAATCAAAATACATTATAAATATTAATTGTATTGTATTCATAACTTGTAATCGTTTATATATATATATATGTATATATATAGTAATTTAGATTTAAGACTATTTTTTGTTTGTATTTTTTTTAAACCTGGTTGAGTGGTAGACAAGGCCTTAAGGCCTTAACTCTGCCAGGTAAAATAAAGCTATTATTATTATTATTATTATTATTATTATTATTATATTAGTTTATATATAACTGATTTCAACATGTAGCGGCCGTGGGAAAAAAATTCAGACCGAACAGTTAATAATAATAATAATAATAATAATAATAATAATAATAATAATAATAATAATAAATATAATATTTTCAGCATGATTTTGTAATAATGTTGGAATTAAATTATTTAATAAATAAATACGTGTATAATTTTAAAACGTAAACAATACCAAATAATAACATAAAAATAAAATAATAACATAAATAATCAGTAATAAATGTTCATAGCGCTATGAGAAACGTGACAACACCGCATGTCAAGCATTGCCGCGCGACACCCGCTTTTATATAAACTGTTAACCATCAGAGTGAGGCGATAATACAAACTAATTACCAACAACAGTCTCAGTACCAAAATGAAAGCAGAAGATGATACATAAGTTATCGAAAGGCCTCCTATAAAACAACACTGCAAATCATTGACGACGACTGAGATATTAGGTACTGTTTTATATTTAATAAAACTTTAAGGTAATAAGGATTATCCAATGTAATGTATTACTTCCCTACAGTTTGAATTGGAGATTTGGCGCTGGATTTTAACACCTTCCACTTAAAAAGGCAGAACATTTTTTTGGACACGGCCTTGGCACATCACTACGATTCTCTGGAAGAAATTTTAAGGTAGGTTTCGGGATACAATGGTAGACAATTGCCTTGTTAGTTTAATTTTTTGTAGGAAGGAATTATAATTTGTGTGTGTTTGCCTATTTTATTAATGTGAAACTTCTACTCATGTCTTGGAAAATGCCAGGTAGAGGGATGGGATAAGATGCAGCACGTATTAGTGAAAGTATGTGACATACACGGTTGACGACTGATCGGGCCTATCGCACTTTCATAGGTGCAGGTGAAATTAAATAAAACTAGGACTTTATTAGGCAAAAAGTAAGATATTTACTATATTATTTACAAATATGGGTCGCACGGGCAGTAAGCCGTACGTGCTGTTGACAGTCCGTTACAATAAAGTAATAATTGGTACTAGTGTAAAGAAAAATAAACAACAAAAAAAGCAATAACATTACAATTACATAAAGAAAACACAATAATATTACAATTAAATAGTAACACAATAGCATTATACACTAATTAATTTATATATAATTGTTAAGAATTAATGGTATTGCATTTTGATAACATATATTTATTCATGAATGAGTGTTGTCCTTATTTTCCGCGTTTTGTCCAGAAATTTACGGAGGTTTATCCAATAAATGAATGACATGGATATGGAGAAGTGGTGGAATGAAGTTTCTGACAGAAAAAACCAGAGAAACCTTGTAAAAAAACCTTCTGTGGCTTCCGATTCGTCCACCATGAAATCCACAATTACATTTATTCGTTTTCAACTTTTATAAGATTCCAGATATGTTCCGTCGAGGTATTATTCAAAATTAAAAAATAAAATTATAGAATATTCACCTGAAAGATCCGTCTCCTCAACTTTATCGAGGACATGAAAAGTATGAAACCGTTCATAACAACGACCGTCTCATAAACGAAAACGAACCCAGTACATGTAACCCCCTCTACCAGATCTTCAGTGAAACAGTTTTGAATCCTGCCGATGATGGGACTAGTCCCGAAAGCGCTACAGTTAAATAACTAATGAAGTTGAGGGGACGGACCTTTCAGGTGAATATTCCATAATTTTATATTTTAATGTATTCGTATTGCTATTACTGCTACAGATTTTCTACATTCACGAACAGTGCCAAGTCTAGGAGTGATAGCGGAGTGATAGAGAAGCGAACTCAACATCCCGAGGAGGAATATTTTATTAATAAATATATATTTTTATCGGACATATTCTTTAATTTCTACTCCTCTTTGTTAGAATTGCTGTAAACAGAAAAATTAAACCATAATCAATCAGTACACTGATTTAGGGGTAGCTAAACATATAATTTTCTTGAATAATAATTATTGAACTCGGGAATTCACACCATATGAAAGTAGCTTATCCTTTCGAATTATCTGAAAAGGTTACACTAGACAGAAAACTTGTGATGCTCTTCGAAAGTAGAGTTTGGTATGTCGGCCAGTTAGAAGTTGTCTCGTCTGTATTCACACCTTGTTCGTACAAACAGATTCAAGTTCTTGTCTGCAGGGAGTTCTCAATCTTGGACGTATGCACGTGATACTCGTCCTTCTCTTTTCTCAATGTCTATAGACAACTGATTTAAAAAAGACACGAGAATTCGCACAAGTTGCTTGTCACCTATTTTAACGTTGTAAATCGATTGCTTAAAACTCTTAGAACTTCATACCCTCCATAAAGAAAATTTTGAGTGATTTATAAATAATAATAATAATAATAATAATAATAATAATAATAATAATAATCAACCTGCAGGAAGAAGAAGACCAGGACGTCCACTCAAAAGACTTCTGGATGGTGTTTCTCTTGAGACCAAAACAGGTCAACAAATGGCCTAAATTCGTGAATGTACTATGATGAATAATAATAACAATAATAATAATATAATAATAATATAATAATAATAATAGTAATAATAATTATATAATAATTTTATTTTATTTATATACAGATTTTCAATGTTTACACATCTTTCTGTACCTAAAGTTTTTTTTTTTTTCTCCACTCGTCTCTATCCATCCATTCCATTTCCTCAAGTCCTTTTGTTCTCATTCCAGTTCTTATATCTTGCATCCACGAGTTTCGAGGACTTCCTTTCCTTCTTCTTCCAGGTGGACACCATTCCAATGTTTTTCTGGGTAACCTTTCTTCTTGCATTCGTCGTACATGCCCAATACCAATTTAATTGCTTGAATTGCTTGTATTTTATACGATCTACTATTGAATATCTAATATTCATTTCTCCTCGTATGACGGTTTTTCTACTTTTTTTATAATTTTGAACATATTGCTGCTCTTCTTATGAAATCCATTTCCATCAACATAAGTTTTTGTTGAATTTCTAAACTTCAGCTCCACATGTGACAGTACTTCTCACTATTGAATTATATATTTGTAACTTATTTCTTCTGGTTATATATCTGTTCCGTTAGACTCCATTCATCATTGCTGTTATGGCTATACTTCTGTTTGTTCTGTTCTTAATATCACTTTCTTGTTTATCCTCTTTATCTACTTTTACTCCCAGACACCCAAATTCTTCACATCCTCTGACATACCCCTTCTGATCTTCTAATATTAAATTTTCGATTTCTGCCCCACATCCCATAATAATAATAATAATAATAATAATAATAATAATAATAATAATTAATAATAATAATAATAATATTAATAATAATTATATTAATATACTTCTTCTTTTTCTTCTTCTTCCTTCGAAGTATTAGGCCAAGGCCTGTTACGATCCTATAGAAAATTTTCCCTCCAGAGTTTCGTAGGACGGCCCACAGATCTTCGTCTTCTTGGTATATAATTATAAACAGCTTTGGGGATCCGATTTGAACTGATTCCTACAAGATGGTATTAATAATATCAAAATAATAATAATAATAATAATAATAATAATATAATAATATTAATAATAATAATATATGATGCTTCATTTAAAATTTTATTATAGTGGAAACGTCTGGATAATGTTTTACTTTAATAAGTTGATTACAGTTTCGGAAAGTGACTAGTGGCCTTAGGTCTATGAGACCCGGCATCAGCGCTTCTTGTTCCCGCCCAACGGGGTTCACTATATTTTGCTATTTAAGTTATAAGGTTAATATTGTTTACTAACTGCAGGCAGGGAAGGAGAGAGAAAAAGAAGACAATGTAGTGTTCGACTGCAGCGGAACCCATTGTCCAGAATGATAAGTCCTGACGTCGGACCACTTGCCACCAAGTGGCGTAGTGAATGTCATAGATGCATATCTATTAATTACTGCTATAAAGTAATTTTTCTCATTAAAATGCTTTCTTGTTATAGAAGCTGTAAGATGTCACTGCGAACGATATCCCGCTGCCTCTTAAGATGGAGAATGGTATATAAGGAAAGAAAAACAAATATTTGCAGTGGAAGCCACCGTGGAGAAGTGATGGTATCTCACTACGTATAAAGTTATATATATATAATATATATATATATATATATATATATAAGTAAAGTAAATTAAAGTGATCCCACAACAGGCCTCGGGAGACAATTGGGGTAGTAGGAGGTTAAGGTTCCCACTTTTTCTAGACAATCGGCACTTCATGTCAGCCGGGTTGTCACCCTGCGTGACGGCAGCCTTTACCCCAGAACAAGCATCTGGTACTCAGTTAGAGGCTGAGTCGACCCCAGGACCATAGTGCCGCCAGAAGGGTCAATTTAAAAATCCTGACCCCCACGGGACACGAACCCTCGAGCTTCCGGCCTGTAGCTTAGTTCCATCACCGCTTCGCTACACGCGTCCCATATATATATATACAGGGCAAGTCAAATGTTGTGCAGGTTTTCAGAAATTTATTATGTGAAATGTAATGAACATATAATATCGTGAGACATATTGTATGAAAGGTAAACTCTCAAAGTTTAGTTGTCCACTTCTAAAGTTCCGCGTTCACCCGCAAGATGTCAGCAGCAGAGCAGTAAAGGAAAATGGCGTTGACTGGGGATCAGAAGTCTTCTGTGGCTTGATTACCATGTAAACAACTCTGTGACTAGTGTTCAACGACATTTACGTACCAGATACGATAAAGACCCGCCGGATGGAGATCCATTCGTAAGTGGTACACACAATTTAGGGATTCAGGCTGTATCTGTAAACGAAAATCGACTGGCCGTCAGTCGACGAGTGAAGAGGACAGTCGAACGCGTTCGCACATGCTTCGTGCGGAGTCCACAGAAATCACCTACCGGGAGCGACAGAACTTCAACTACCACAAAAAAACTGTATGGCGGATTCCTCCGGACACGTTTACAGATGAAACCCTACCACTTGCAACTGGTTCAAGCCTTAAAACCCGCCGATTATGCTTTGCGAGCGTCCTTCTGTGTTGATTTTCTCGCATTAATGGAAGAGATGAGTTCCATGAGAGGGTAGTTTACAGTGATGAAGCGACTTTCCACCTTTCAGGAAAAGTGAATAGACACAATGTAAGGATTTGGGGAACTGGTAGCCCCCATGCAACTCTGGAACATCAACGCGATTCTCCGAAAGTGAATGTCTTTTTTGCCATTTCCCATGCAAAGGTTTATGGGCCCTTTTTTCTTTCATGAACGTACTGTGAACGGACATGTTTTCCTTGATATGCTACAACAATGGCTCCTTCCGCAGCTTGAAGCGGATAGTCCAGATTTCATTCTGCAGTTGGATGGTGCCCCTCCACATTACCATGGCAGTGTTCGAGACCATTTGAATACGGCTTTACCACAACGCTGGATAGGCCGTGCATCTCAGGGTGATCAACAACTCATTCATTGGCCACCTCGTTCACCAGATCTAACCCCGTGTGATTTCTTCATGTGGGGTCTTGTAAAGGATCATGTTTACGTACCACCACTTCCAACAACACTGCATGAACTGCGTGCCCGCATCACAGCAGCCATTGCTGATATCGACCGCGGACTGCTACAGAAAGTTTGGCAGGAGATTGAATATCGGCTTGACATCTGTCGTGTAACAAAAGGCGCTCACATAGAACATCTGTGAATATTTAAAAAAAACTTTGAGAGTTTACCTTTCATACAATATGTCTCACAATATTATATGTTCATTACATTTCACATAATAATTTCTGGAAACCTGCACAACATTTTGACTTGCCCTGTATATATATATTTATATATAGTCTGATAGTGTATTTGATGTCTGCAGGGACGGGGGGGAGGGGAGTATGAGCGTGCGGTGTGTATATGTGTGGTGGTGTGTCGGTGTATGTGTGTGTTTTTTTTTAATTTGTTTTCTAGCATTTTTTTAATATTAATGTACGGAATGGGACTTTTTTTCATTTATTTATACACTTGGTCCTTTCATGGATGAGTCTAGAAATGTATTATTGTGATGTAGTGTAGACATAGATTTTACTTATATGTAGCCTGTTATTGTTTTTTGATACAGGTGTATTTGTAGGTATTTGTTTATATTATGATTAGTATTATTTTTTATTCATGGAAAAATAATACACGTACGGCCAAGCAGGCCCGTGCGCAATGTAAATGCATATGTATTTTCTTTCTTCTGAAAAAAAAGGCAATAAATTCCATTTATCTATCTATCTATGTGTCTATATATATATTAGTGCTCTGGGATATTAATACAGAGGTCCGGGATCAAATTTCGTCCAGGCACTTATTTTTCTTATCATGTCTGATATATATATATATATATATATACAGATATATATACAGAAAACACTTAAAATGGAATTTTACCATGACAACATTTTCAAATTTTCAAAATTAACTGTGAGTGGAATGTGTCGATAGATTTAAAACTTAAAAACCAAACAAAAATAATTCACCTTAACCTTGAAAATGCTTGGTTTAATTACTCAACCAAAATTATTAGTTTGAAGAGAAAAATTATACGCTCAGACCGGGACTTGAACCCGGGACCCTTGGTTCTCTAGACAAGTGCTCTACCAACTGAGCTACCTGAGCAAGTACCGATCTAAACGCAAATCTTTCTCTATATACATTGTAATTCCCATCCACCAAATGCTGTGAAGCCATGCTTCTATCTTGCAAATGGCGGCTCCTTTATTAAGAAGACATATTTGGGAATTATACATTACAGCCAGTACGGCTTTTTCCAAGTTTTATATTGATTTCGTACATCTCAATGATGGATAAATCATATTTGAAGAGAAAAAAATTATACGCTCAGACCGGGACTTGAACCCGGGACCCTTGGTTCTCTAGACCAAGTGCTCTACCAACTGAGCTACCTGAGCAAGTACCGATCTAAACGCAAATCTTTCTCTATATACATTGTAATTCCCATCCACCAAATGCTGTGAAGCCATGCTTCTATCTGCAAATGGCGGCTCCTTTATTAAGAAGACATATTTGGGAATTATACATTACAGCCAGTACGGCTTTTTCCAAGTTTTTATTATTGATTTCGTACATCTCAATGATGGATAAATCATATTTGAAGAGAAAAATTATACGCTCAGACCGGGACTTGAACCCGGGACCCTTGGTTCTCTAGACCAAGTGCTCTACCAACTGAGCTACCTGAGCAAGTACCGATCTAAACGCCAATCTTTCTCTATATACATTGTAATTCCCATCCACCAAATGCTGTGAAGCCATGCTTCTATCTTGCAAATGGCGGCTCCTTTATTAAGAAGACATATTTGGGAATTATACATTACAGCCAGTACGGCTTTTTTCCAAGTTTTTATTATTGATTTCGTACATCTCAATGATGGATAAATCATATTTGAAGAGAAAAATTATTAATGTAATGTAATGTATAATTCCCAAATATGTCTTCTTAATAAAGGAGCCGCCATTTGCAAGATAGAAGCATGGCTTCACAGCATTTGGTGGATGGGAATTACAATGTATATAGAGAAAGATTTGCGTTTGGATCGGTACTTGCTCAGGTAGCTCAGTTGGTAGAGCACTTGGTCTAGAGAACCAAGGGTCCCGGGTTCAAGTCCCGGTCTGAGCGTATAATTTTTCTCTTCAAATATGATTTATCCATCATTGAGATGTACGAAATCAATAATAAAAACTTGAAAAAAAAAGCCGTACTGGCTGTAATGTATAATTCCCAAATATGTCTTCTTAATAAAGGAGCCGCCATTTGCAAGATAGAAGCATGGCTTCACAGCATTTGGTGGATGGGAATTACAATGTATATAGAGAAAGATTTGCGTTTGGATCGGTACTTGCTCAGGTAGCTCAGTTGGTAGAGCACTTGGTCTAGAGAACCAATGGTCCCGGGTTCAAGTCCCGGTCTGAGCGTATAATTTTTCTCTTCAAATATGATTTATCCATCATTGAGATGTACGAAATCAATAATAAAAACTTGAAAAAAAAGCCGTACTGGCTGTAATGTATAATTCCCAAATATGTCTTCTTAATAAAGGAGCCGCCATTTGCAAGATAGAAGCATGGCTTCACAGCATTTGGTGGATGGGAATTACAATGTATATAGAGAAAGATTTGCGTTTGGATCGGTACTTGCTCAGGTAGCTCAGTTGGTAGAGCACTTGGTCTAGAGAACCAATGGTCCCGGGTTCAAGTCCCGGTCTGAGCGTATAATTTTTCTCTTCAAATATGATTTATCCATCATTGAGATGTACGAAATCAATAATAAAAAATTATTAGGTTGGCAATACAAAATATAATCTTAGAGATTAGAGAAGAATCACGGATATACCTTGGCCGAAAGAATGGCTATCTTTCACTGTAAAATTACAACTATCAAGAAACGCAGATATGCGTTCCACTGGAGTAATATGGGCCGCAGATAAAATTCAAATTGGATGGTCCGACAAAATTGGCTATTATGAATCAGACGATGTCAAAGACATTAATCAGCCGATGATCTATCTATCTATTATTATCATTATTGTTATTATTATTATTACCTTTATCACCATTATTATTATCATCATCATTTTTATCTTTATCACCATTATTATTATTGTTATTATTATTATTATTATTATTATTATTATTATTATTATTATCTTTATCAAAAGTAATGCCACGAGTGATTTCCAAATTATCAATAAATTCACGACCCACGAAGTGAGGAGTGAATTTATCTAGAGAATTTCGAAAATAAGAGTGGCATTTGTTAGGACCATTTACTTACTTACTTACTTACTTACTCACTGGCACTATCGAACCCGTAGGTTCATGGCCACACGGACATAAGCTCTCCATACATCCCTATCCCGAGATAATGCTTTCCAATCATTCCCTGTATAATCTACTTCCCTCAAATCATAGTTAATGTTGTTCTCCCACCTCATTCTTGGTCTACCAACTGGGCGTTTTCCTTCTGGTTTTCCTACAAGAAGTTTCCATGCACGTCTTTCATTCCCCATACGCGCCACATGTCCTGCCCATCGCAGTCTACGGGACTTAACTGTTCTTATTATATCTGGCTTCCTATAAAGACCATGTAGTTCATTGTTATGTAGTCTTCTCCATTCACCTGTCTGTTCATCTCTCTTTGGTCCAAAAATTTTCCTAAGAACTTTATTCTCAAATACTCGTAATCTCCTTTCCTCCCTTAAAGTAAGAGTCCATGTTTCGCACCCATATATGTTAGGACTATTTAACGAATAAAATTAAGCTGCTTACTCACAAATCATTATTTAAGTATAGTTATTTTAGAATATTTATATATTTAATGTAAACGGCGATGTTTGAAAACAAATTAGAAACGATTGGTACGCTTCATTTGCTTCTTTTGTTCATCACTGCAACCAGATCATAATATTATTTACTGCCAAAGGATCGCAAATGTTGTAAGAATGAACCCAAGTGTAGAAATTTATAATCAACGTTATAGGTATTAATTAATTTGATGTCCTATGATGTAAATATGTCAATTATATTTTTCTGCAACGTAATTTCCTGGAAAATAATTCGTTTAAGACAGTGCAAACATGTTTTCTTTTATTGTGGTATAATAAATTATTACAAATGGTTTTATATTATCTGTCGCATGCGCTTTCTGCTGACATTCATGCACTATGTATACAATCTGGTAGCCGTATTTCTTAGAGAGTCAGTCACTGCAAAATAATGCTACGACCTATTCAGAATTTTAAAAAGGTGGTGCTTTCTTTATTATGATAAACTTTAGTTGGTAAATTTTAGGCGAAACACGGCTGTGATTGGTTGTAAATAAAAAATCATTGAAATGTGATTGGTCATTGACTCCCATTTGGGGCATGAGTTAAATAGTCACCATTATTATTATTATTATTATTATTATTATTATTATTATTATTATTATTATTATTATTATTATTATTGTACTTAATGGAGACAATTACTACTAATGAAAAAGTCAATCTAGCAGAGACGCAAATTTTAACAATATTGTAGCAAAGTGTTGCAGAATAAACAGTAATTGTTGTATAGAAAACGTCCGAGGGTGAGTTTGTGGATGCCAGAGGATATTTAGAGAGCCTCACATTTAAAATGTTATACATGTATGGTTGTGCATTCAATTTTCCAGCAGTCACTTTCATCTGTTTTACTTAATGCATGCATTATACTTTCAACTGTTTTAAAAAACCTAAACACAATTAATTCATTACTTTCCCCTTTTTTTCTGCAGTGTGTCGCTGTTCATTTTCATTGATTCTAAATAAAATTTATATCTAACATAAAATCAATATTAATTATTTAGAGTGTCTTTCGAAATATAAATATCTCCTTGATAACTTTAAACTTTTAAAATATTTATTCTAAGAACATCTCAGTTGTAAAGAAAATTCCAGGAAGATCTGAAGAACTTTATAGAAAACAGTGAATATTCCTATATATGTTTATATATTTATAAGACTGGGTTCCATTTGCAGATATTAAAACACGTCCACTACTTAATAATTCGGTTTTTTCGACATTAAACATGCACCGTTATACTAGCACCGCTTTTATGCTATAACTTACCATCAAGCATAAATTCGGCTATGCATGCAAAGTACCCAGAGAATACTTAAATATCGTCGGCTTATAATTCTCTTTCATGAATGTAACCAACAGAACCTTAACGCTACTCCCGAAACGAACTTGTGGGACCCACAAGTTATCACGCAGTCTGCAGCTGGGCCCAAATACAGACTTGATTCATCTTTCCAATAGTGAAACACCTCTAGTATTTTACTAATCATAATACAGTTGAATGCTAATCATATTTAAATTTCTTATAATATCCTTTACGGCAATCATGAGAGGACAAAAGGGGATCGGTTTAGCATAAAACTTAGGTTTTAGTTTACACAGTAATAATTGTAATGAAGTATATTATACGAAGTAGAAATTTTGTAAAGATGGTTTCTTAAAATTAAAATTGACCCTCTAATGGCAGCAATGGCAATTTTAGAAAGATACACTATGTCCAAATCTAAGGAATTCCAAAATTTAGCTAAGAATCCTAGTATATACCTCTTGCCCCGATACTGTATGGTCGTGTATGACTTGGAAGCCAGAGAGAAAATGACAACTAAATAATTGGCAAATATGCATATGAACAAATAACATTACAAAAATACTTTAATACGAGGCTATTTTATCTGTTCCTCTTCTTCTTCTTCTTCTTCACGGCAAAATGCCTGTTCCGCCTCAAAGTTGTTCTGTCCATCTTTTCACTGGCCTTCCTACGTTCCTTGAATCTCTTGGCTTGTAGTTAAATGCTGTTTTTGGTAATCTTGTTACGTTCATTCTTTCTACATGTCTAAACCATTTTTCTCTACATCATTTGATTTTATCATTTAATGGACTGTTCCTGTTTATTTATTTATTTATTATATTCTACAATATTTTTGAAAACCCTAAAAGGTGGTGTTTGTCCATGGTCACGTCTGGGTCTTCGCATATGACACATCTGTCTAATTGAAAAACGTGTATTCTGTGGAGATGGTGAGCCAGGCAGTCTAAAAAAAAGACACTAGTGTCACAGCTCTAACAATAATAGGTCTAAATAATATAGTCCACCGCTGTGGTCTCGAGGTAGCGTGCTGCCTTGTCACGAAGCGGGCCCGTGTTCGATCCCCGGTCGGGGCAGTTTTTCTGGGTGAGGTTTTTATCGGGGTTTTTCCTCACCTGTAAGATAAACGCCAGGAAAACTTTAAGGCCCAAACGGTCACCGAAATCATATGGCCATCATCATCACCCTTATCATTATCATCATCATCATCATCTTCCTTCACCGGTGTGGAAAGCAACGGGAAGCTACCACACCTACAATTCCCTAGTAAAGCTGCAAGCATAGCACGAAAATGCTATGCAGTGAAAGACCTGCCCTCGGGCAGA
Source organism: Diploptera punctata (assembly GCA_030220185.1). Taxonomy (NCBI): domain Eukaryota; kingdom Metazoa; phylum Arthropoda; class Insecta; order Blattodea; family Blaberidae; genus Diploptera; species Diploptera punctata. Next base: position 163,886 of record JASPKZ010007258.1, read on the forward strand.
ATTACTATGGATGATGGATATGGTTATAAATGTATGTTAAAATTAAATCTTTATAATGACTATTTAATTCACGAACATCCAGTTGTATATCCAAGGAGCAATATTGTAAGAATGCACCCTAGTGGAGAAATTTATAACCAATTTACTAGTACTAGGACGGGAAAATGTATCGAATTTATTTGGCAATAAATAATGTGATCTGGTTGCAGTGATGAACAAGGGTAACAATAGTTAATATTTAATTCTAGGAAGTGATATTTTGAGGTTATTTTAATTATATTATTTTTAGTCTGATCATCTTACCTCAATATTAATGTTCATTTGTTCTTGGACATGTTTCAAAACAATTCTGTTTTTCGTCAGCTTGTCTGGACCTCAATATTACCTTAATATTAATGTTGTTTTGAAACATGTTCAATAACAAATCAGCAATAATATTGAGGTAAGATAATCAGACTAAAAATAACATAAGTAACAATCGTTTCTCATTTGTTTTCAAACATCGCTTCTCAATTGTTTTCAAACATCGCCGTTTACATTAAATAAATAAATATTAAAAATAACTATATTTAAATTATGATTTGTGAGTAAACAGCTTAATTTTATTCGTTAAATAGTCCTAACAAATGCCACTCTTGATTTCCAAATTCTCTACATAAATTCACGACTCACTCACTTCGTGAGTCGTGAATTAATCGATAATTTGGAAATCATTCGTGGCATTACTTATGACAATATTGTTCTTAACATTTTTTTTCACGTATGAATTTAGAATTATCACATCAGACTAAGTTCCTTCAAAATGTAGAGGAATCAAATTAAAAATACTTCTGTCTTTATATCAACTACCGGTACTTAATAATCACTGCCTGAATTAATACTGAATCTCATGAAATAACTTCCAAATAATATTGTCAATGTCCATTCATAAATTACGTTAAAATCAAATTTTATGTGAAATATTTCATATTTGATTTGTAATGTACTATAGAAACGAGTTATTCAGTCAAAGAATCATTCGTACAGCGTATCCGCAGGTCATTCAAACAAATGAATATTATATAGTACTAAATGGTACATTTAACATCTTCTGGTTCTTCTTCATCCATATAAGTCCCAGGCCTATAAGGCCTGTTACAATCTCACTGATGAATTTTGTATCCAGCGCTTCCTTGGACAGCCCAAAAATTTCTTCCCTCTAGGGCAAAATAACAAACCATGGCTTTGGGAAATATAATATAGATGTAAAATCTATAATTTAGTTCTAGCAATGCTATTGATTTACTTCATTGGACAGCACGTCCATTTCTCATATTTTCTTGGAGCCCTCGTATCCTACGCAAACATAAATGGTCTATGCAATCTTTAATATAATTTCTAACTTGAACATAGTATGAGGGTAGTAGACTGAAGGGCAGCCTGAGAGTCACTGGATATCCGCACACTATATTTGCGTTTAAGACGCCAATGTACTGCCTTCTTTTGCATTATATAAAGCTTGATACACAGAAGTTATGGGGGATATTTTAAAAAGTTTAAATGAAACCTCATTTTCTTCGTAATAAACGACGCAAGCGCCCTACCTGAACTCTCGTTAGTAACTCGTGATACATCTGTGTAGATAGTTGCTGTTGCCAGTTGATGTTGGGATTGTTGACCGAAGTCATTTTTTCCACAAGCTTCCCAATAAAGAGCTTTCAAGTTTCCTGTTTATTTTTATCCAGTTTTCTTGTTTGGAATCACATTATAGTTGCAAAAGAATGGACAGTATCTGTCCACTGTCAGTTTTGTCCTTAATAGATATTCTTGAAAGTAGTCTTCTTCTCTTCTTCGTCACGGTTTAGGCTTATTTACTAGTCTGTTCCGGCTCCAAATTTCTGCTGTTTCCATCTTTTCTTTGGTCTTCCCAAACTTCTTCTTCCTCACGGCGAATAGTTGTACGCTTCTATTGGTAAACTATTCGCATTCATCCTAGCTAAGTGTTCTTTCCAGTTCGTTCTGTATTTCACTATTGTTGTGAAAGTAGTAATGTCTTAAAATTAGCCAAAATTGAACTGCTCCAATTCTTCTGCATACGTAGTGTTCTACCCAAGAGCAGGTCTTTCACTGCAAATTCAGCATTCTCCACTCTTTCCTTAAACTCAGCCTTCCTTTTTGTATCTGCATACAAACCATTTATTTTAATATTGTCTATCATCTTATGTATTTTCTGCCTCTAACCTTTCTCCCGTTGACCATTACTTCTAGGGCATCCGTCTGCAGGCAGTTTCTTCTTAGGCCGGTGGCCAATATACTTTCTGTACTCATTTACTCTTCTTGTTCTTGATGCATCAAACTGCTTTTCAATTAGTTTAAATATGGATGGGAGTTCTAGTTCAGAATCTGGCTTCATCCTAACTGTAAGTGCTTTTTCTTATAGTCTATCTTCAGTTTTATTTATTTTCAAGACTACATGTCCAGGTATCCATTGAAGTTCAATTTTATCTGAATTTCTATTTTTAACTGTGTAGATAGTATATGTTCGTATTTTGGCAATGCATTTTTTCATATCAAACTTTAACAATATCGCGGAAGAACAACGTGTCTTGACATACTCTTTGAACCCTTGATCCATACAATATGAGCATTTTGTATGTTTTGATTTGTAAGAAAATAATACTTGAATTCTCTAAGTTCATTCTTATAAATATCAGTCAACAGTCATAAGATACACTGGAAAGTTATGTATAAATGCAAATGATATATTCAGAAATACCCAGCTTTTAAACTTAATACTCTTTGAACCCTTGATCCATACAATATGATCATTTTGTATGTTTGGATTTGTAAGAAAATAATACTTGAATTCTCTAAGTTAATTCTTATAAATATGAGTCAACAGTCATAAGATACACTGGAAAGTTAAGTATAAATCCAAATGATATATTCAGAAATACCCAGCTTTTAAACTTAATATTTGGCGGCGTTGAATTGCTCTGATATGGAAATCGCGGTAGTTACACATACGTCAGAACTGAGCGTTGCTAAACAACCATCATCAGCGGAGAGACAGTTTCTCTTTTATCTTAGTTTTCTCTGCATCCCATAACGCGCAGAGTTACAAATTCAAATAATATATCACCATGTAGCATCAATTAGCTCTTATATACATATCGTTAGTTAGAGAACAAAGTATGTAAGCTTGCGCTCTATGTTAACTTGTAACTGGTATTCTACAACTAACTAACTCACTGGCTCTATCGATCCCGCAGGTTCATGGCCGCGCAGACATAAGCTCTCCATACATTCCTATCCTGAGCTAATGTATTCCAATCGTCTCCTGTATAATCTACTTCCCTCAAATCATGATAATGTTATTTTCCCACCTCATTCTTGGTCTACCAACTGGGCGATTTCCTTCTGGTTTTCCTACAAGAAGCTTCCATGCACGTCTTCCATTCCCCATTTTGCCAAATGTCCTGCCCATTGCAGTCTACGAGACTTAACTGTTATTATATCTGGCTTCCTATACATATCCTGTAGCTCACTATTATGTAGTTTTCTCCATTCATCCGTCTGTTCATCTCTCTATAGTCCAAAAAAATTCCTAAGAACTCTATTCTCAAATACTCGTAATCTCCTTCCCTCGCTTTGAGCCTATGTTTCGCATCCATATAATATAACTGGTAGAATAACAGTTTTATATATTTTCAATTTAACGTTTTTTGAAAGGATTTGGGACAATTAGAGTCCCTGTAATGCATAGTAGCACGCATTTCCAGAATTGAGCCTATGTTTAATTTCTTTGTGCATCTCATTCCAAATTGTAATTATTGTTCCTAGATACTGCTTCAAAATTTCCTTCATTTGTGATTAGTTGTCCATTTCCCTTGTATAAGGCATTTATTAATGTGCGATTATATTATATTCTACAGATTAATAAAATATGACAACATGGAGGAAGTACTTAAAGAGTAAAAAAAAGGGCAGAGTGGGCCAACTCTGAGTGTTGTGCTCCCTTTCGTGGACACGGACTCAGTACAAATATAGTGGTATTGGTCATGGGAACAGAATCTGATGGTGCATACCTAGATGACGGCATACGAATTACGTAAGACCCTTGAGTAGACTTCCATTCCACTCAACTCCATAACACTGGGAAAGCGCAGTAGATATTTGAAGTCAGGGGGCTCAGGGCAGTCTGCTCTCCTAGTGTTAATAAAGAGTTAAAGAACTAAACTAATCATACCATTGTCAAATGCATGGGACAATTAAGAGTCAATACTTATAAACTGGGTTTTCTAGAGTCTCTTGATTTCATTTTAAAAATTATTTCCATAAACCCCTATCATTAGCTAATGATTTCCAATCATTCCCTGCATAATTGAATTCCCTCAATTCATTGCTAATGTAATTCTCCCATCTCTTTCAAGGAAGTCCAATAATGATGTGAGATAATAACATTAATCAAGATCTGATGGAGGTGAATTATACAGGCGATGATTGTAAAACATTAGCTCAGGATATGGATGTATGGAAAGCTTATGTCCGCCCGGCCGTGAATATCTTTCTTTGATTGTATACTAGTGAGTTAGTTAAAAATTAACGCCCTTATGATGTGCTGAAGGCGGCTCCGTGACGCAAGCGGTTAGACGCTCACCTCTCACCGCTGGGGTCTCGAGATCGAGTCTCGGTCACTTCACGTGGGCTTCGTGGCGGACGAAACGCAGCTTGGGTAGGTTTTTCTCGGGGTTTCTCGCGTTTTCCTCTTCCACAATATCATCCCACCGTTTCCCCACACTCATCTCATCCATTTCGTTCATCTGCCCCTGTGATGGAACGGCAGGTGTGGTCGGCCGGCACCCTTGTCGTTCACATACCTATATAAGGGACTTCATCTAATCTCATCCCTCGATCCCGACCCTGAGTTGGACACGAGTTGATATTTATATTTTATGATTTGCTGACTTTTTATTTATTTATTTTTTTCCTGTGAGTGTCAATGGAAAATTTGATCCATAATTAAAATTGTACTACGGAGTATGACATTCTACAAATCTGGTAAAATGAATCTCAATACATTTCATTGATGAATAGGCTATTGTTTATAAAAATGCAAAGAAGAGTTAAGAATCGATGTTTTATAAATTAGAGCTTACAAAATTCCCTCCATTTCTATTTAAAAATTGTTCCATTTTTTCTGACTAATAAAAATTAAATATGTATATATATGTTTGTTCACATAAGTAACATTGCCCTATGAAATGGAATCATAATGTAAATATTTTTAGAACAGAATAGATTTATTTAGCCTGGTGGAGTATACTCAACAATAATAAAAGAAATTAACAATTATAATCCAGTAAATACCTCAATTATTGAGAAATAAGAAAACAAATAAATGAATGTCTTGTTTGTGACTTTAAACCTGCTTCCATGCAATATAAAAAGTTCAAAAATAATTATATGTTTTAAAACTTAATAACCTTCTGTATTTTAAAGGAAATCTCATAAATTAGCTTTATATTAGATACATTTTAGAATAGACATGTTAAAATGTTTACAAATACTATTTTCAAATTACTTATTTTGTTTAGGATTACATTAAAAATAATACATTTTATTATTTTCACTTTTTTAGTATATTGAAGATGAATTAACGTAAAAAATATAATAGCAAGTTAAATGTTGTAATTTTTTACACGGCAGTAATAAAATACAAGTAAAGTAAGATATGTGTATATTACTATATATAGCTATATATAAAGAGAAATATTGTATAACATTATTTTAAAAAAGTAAATAAACTCAATTTTGAATCAGGCGCACTTACTCAACATGAATTCTAGTGGAGAAGATTCCATGGTATAAAAAATTGTCAGTGGACTTACCTGCAACAAGTAAACAAAAAGTTAATTATATTATTTGATTGGACATAGAATTAGATTAAAATGAATAATATACTGTAAGTTTCATTACTAATATAAAAGCGATATTATCAGCAATAACAATATTATTATTAATAAAATTACCAATAATAATACATTAAAACTTCTATTCTACAGTGTTCTGTCCTAGGGCAGGTCTTTCACTGCAACCATAGCATTTGCATGCTATTCTTTGCAGCCTTACTAGGGAATTATAGATGTGGTAGCTTCCCGTTGTTTTCCACACCGGCGTATGATAATGATGATGGCCAGACAATGTTCGTGGACCGTTTGGGCCTCAAAACTTCCTAACATTTGTCTTACTAGTCAGCAAAAGCAACGAAAAAACCTCACCCAAGGAGCTTGTCCCGACCGCGAATCGAACCCGGCTCACTGTGTGATAAAGCAGCACGCTATCTCGAGACCACAGCGGTGGACATATATTAATAATAATTGTAATTTTAATACTATTATCAAGGTTTTTGAGAAAAGTGCTCTCGGCCTCAAACTATTGCTACACCAAGCCAGTTAGTCTATAAACTAGGAAAACATTATTTCTAAGACTACTTCTGCCAACCACGGCAAATTTAGAAGAAGAAGCACAGGAACAGAAGAGTAAGAGAGCCGAAATTGACCCAGACTTCTATGGAATAGTAGCAATGGTGGAAAGACATTAGATGGAAGCTAACGCCGTCTTGAGGCACTCAATCACGCGTCTTGCAATCTACGGTTTCCACGGGAAACTTTGCGCAAAGAATTAATGACATTGTCCGGGGTAAAATTGTGTATGCGAATTATGAATAGATAGAATAGAATAGATTTATTTAGCCTGGTGGAGTTAAGGCCATGTGGCCTTCTCTTCCACTCACCAGGACAAACATATGTTACATAATATACAAAAAATTACAATAATAGTCATACTAAACAATTAATTATCTGTCAAATTGAATAATAATGAAAATAATGTATAATAATACAATAAAATTAAATACAATTAAAATTAAATTAATGAAAGAATGTATACTCAAAGGAATAACACCTCGAATCTACTATACATAAAAAGAAAAGTAAATAAATACAAAGAAAGTAATAAACTATAATGAATTATATCTATCACTTATATATAGGCCTACAAGGCATTAGGTAAATATATTGACAAATCTTAATACCATTTTTATTAAATAATAAAAAAAAACAAATGATTAATTGTTAAAAAATAATATTAGTGTGTTGTTTCTGTTAGTAATTTTATTTTCAATTCGTTCCTGAAAGATGGTAAAGTTTGGTAGTCTCTGACATAGGGTGGAAGGGAATTCCATGTTCTAGCAAGAGAAATGTTAAAATATTTCGAATAATAGGTAGTATGATGAGGAGGGATATAAAGGATACTTTGCTCAAGGGATCGGGTATCTAATTTATGTGTATCAGAGAGTCTAGTGAAGCGGTGTGATAAATAATAAGGTAATGATGTGTGTAATATTTTATACAGACTAAAGTATACAGACATTTACGTGCGTTTAGCAATGTATTAACCATAGGGGCAGATGAATCGAATTAAGCAAAATTAATGAATGAATGAGAGAGATGGTGGAACGAAATTTGTGGCAGGGGAGAAGGGGATAAACCCCGAGTAAAACCTATCCAGATGCCATTTCGTCCACCACGAAATCCACATGCAGTGACAGAGATTCGATTTTGAGACCCCAGCAATGAGAGGCCAGCATATAACCACTTGCGCCACGGAGCAGTCATTGAAAGGTTGCTATGGTAATTTATTTCTGCAAATATCCATTGTTAAAAGTTAGAATTTGAAATCATTGTGCATCCCTGTCCTAACCCTGCTATTTGCCAGCCCTCTCAACCTCCTCCCTTCACAGTTCTCATTTGTTTCATCCTGTTTTTCCTTCCTGCATACTGGAGGTTGCACTCTTTCACCATATATACTGTATGTGCTTCTCTCTGGCATTTGCAAAAGCGCTCCTCCTCTTTGCCTTTCACTGTTATACTGAACATCCACGACATTGAAACATCCGCTAGTGTAATTTTCTCAAAAATGGCTTTCCACTTCCTGTTTCTTTTCAGTTTTTTCCTCCATTTCTTTATTTTTTTTCTCCTTTCAGCATTATATTCCCTCCAACTTAGTCCTGACATCAATAAACAACCACTATTTCTCTGTTCTTGGATTTTTTCTAACAGTTTTATACACTTGTACCCCAACCCCTACTAAGACAGTGTTTCTTCGTTATGTATGAAGGGATAGATGTAAAAGATGCTGCTGAAGTAAAGGAAATACTTGACTTCTGATACGCCCAGTACGTGCATTAGCCGGCCCAAAAATAATGTTAAAAGAAGAGTTATTCTTCTTTGTAAACAAAACTGAATTATCTAATGGAATGAAAAGTAAAATAAATAAAATATATAGCTTACAATAAAATTCATTTCTCTATTCTTCATCTCCACCTATCATTTCATTGCTCTGTTTTTGGAGGAAGTAGACAATTTGAAGTAATAATGAGTTTTTTAACTTTGTAATTTGCTGAATTAGCTTTTTACCATCGTTGAACTAATGTTTCATTTAGTGTTTTATTATTTTCAATGGAGGGGGTAGCTCCACTTTTATCAGCAGTGGAATTGATAAACTTATGTATAGATACAGTTGACTTTAATAATGAAAATAATCTTTCGGTAATAGACTTTAAAACTTACGTTTGTGAATTAATTATTTTCATGTTTTTAAGTACGTTTTTCAGTTCCTAATCCATTTCTTATCCCAAAAAAATACGAGTAGTTGAAATGTGAACAAAAAAAACTATTTAATTGCGTATATATATAGTAATAAAATAAAATAAGTTAAATATATCTTCTTAGGTAAAATCTGTCGTCCTCAACTTATAAAATGTGTATTCTTTATGCCTGCAGGCCTTTCAGAACATCAATTCCATCTTCAGCAGGTCCCTCATCGCTACAACATCCAGTATGATGGTTGATGCTGCTTGTCCTAATGTGGTGTTGTCGTGACAACATTAGGACCAGCAGCATCAACCATCATACTGGATGTTGTAGCGAAGAGGGACCTGCTGAAGATGGAACGGATGTTCTGAAAGGCCTACAGGCATAAAGAATACATATTTTATAAGTTGAGGACGACAGATAGTACCTAAGAAGGTATATTTTAACTTATTTTATTTTATGACTCTCCACCTCAACGGTTTTAACAATGAATTTTATTAGTATTGACTATATATAGTAAGTTTAAAAAATCAGCATCAAAACGACATTCTGCTGAGGATTGGATTACTCCTGAAAGGGCTAGAGTTATTTAAATGTTCCATTATTAGAGGAGACTGCAAATACAAGGTACGTAATTTGGTAAATCTATATTATAATTTCTATGTTATGATAATACCTCAACGGAATTAGACCATGACGTTAATTAGTATCGGTTTAAAAGTTAAAGCCAATCTCTTTAAATGCAATATTTTGTTAATTCCTATCAACCTCATAATGCCCAGTGATTATTAGAGTGAACACCATAAAAAATTCAGTTTTTTTCGGGAAACTACCACACGTATAATTCCCTAATAATGGTGCAAAATATAGCATAAAAATGCTATGATTGCAGTAAAAGATCTGCCCTAGGGCAGAACACTATAGAATATAATCTACAAATTACGTACGAATTGTCTGTTAAAACTGTTCTTAAAAATACATTTCAATTCTGTTTGGCACTGTTGAAAGAACCCTTAAAAACACAAGAAAAGGAACAAAAATGAAATTTTATAAAGTAATGGCTGTTTATTGATGTATGGATCAGAATGTTGGGCGATCACTAAAAGACAACAACAAATATTGGAAACAGCTCAGATGAGATTTTTAAGAAATATAGCAGGGTATACTCTGCTGGATAAGAAAAGAAATGAAGTTATAAGAAAGGAACTAAATATACATTCAAACTTACAGACCGAATAATTAAATAAAGGAACGACTGAGAAAAAGCATATTGATAGAATGCCAGAAGGAAGATTTCCAAAATTATTGCTAAATTTTAAACTGCACGGAAGGAGAAATGTTGGACGCCCACACAGAAGATGGTTTGAACAATTTTAACAATTCTAGCTTTCATGAAACCGGAACGGCTTAATCCCTGGATGTTGATGATCATTTCGATTCTGCTGTTATGACTGTGAAATATTTGAAGTATATATAGGAACATATAACCCTTCATAGTACAAAAACTCTAAAAAAATCTGAAGGCTTAATTTTATACAATTTTTTAATGTGTACTTGATATATTATTTAATTTTTTTATATAAAATTAAGGTTGAGACCGAAACATAAACATTTAAATGGTAATGGCAATTAAATTCAGAGAAAAGAGATATTGAGATATTGATTTGAATATTTCGCTTATTGGCAAATATAGATTTAGTTTGTGTATATCCTCTTCAGTCTCTAAGTATTCTATGAGAGGATTAAAGCTTTCTTTCTCAAAATCGCTGAGATTAGTTTTATCATATATCGCGCAATTATGATTCAAGATCATACTTTATTTTTACTTCTAATGGTTGAGATTATGTGACAGCGCTTTATAAATAGTAAAAAGCTAATAAAAATCTACTGTATGACAAATGATAAATACTCAATCTTCTTAAATTTGCTTCCCAGTTTATTTTGTAAAAATATAAACATATTTGGTACTTTAAAACTCATGTAACACAAAAATAAAGTTACAACTTTCAAAATAAGTCCATCGCTGTGGTCCCCGAACGGCATCTGGCCGTCATTATCATCAACATCATATTGACCTCATTAGAATAAGTTTAGGTTTAAGGCCTCTCCTGACGCATCATTACCCATCGTCATCACTCATATCATTGGAGCAACGTAACCCCGCCTTCCAGGCGCTCCAACCTCAGAAGTGGGTTACAATACGCCAATGCCAGAAGAGAATACCTGAAATGTCGAATGACAAACAGGTGGCATTGGAGACAAAAAAACTTTCAAAATAAATTTCTGACTTGCATAAAGACGCGTAAATTTCGAGCTCAAGAACAAGTTATGATTTCAAAATTTATATTAATTTACATTCAAACGATCCATTAAACACAAACATACAATTTAACTTTTTAATTTCAACTTTGAGACTAAACAAGATACGAGAATACCATTTATGTTGATGTTCTCAAATGTGCTGGATCTAACACTGAAGCCATTAGCACTCTCGCTCTCCAATACTTTGAGGTCTTAGAATCTTCAGGCTTGACAACGATATGGTTTTTCAGGTGACCTTCGTTCATTTCTTCGACTGGGTGATTGCATAAAAATGCATTTTGGTGAAGGCAGAACATTAATTCTGTAAAAGTGTTTTACCAGGCAGTCGTGGCCCGTTATCATTCTAAAATGTGCTACTTCTGTTTTTCTTGGCATGTCTGGAATATCAGTATTTTTTTTAATAGGCATTCCCATTTTTTGTTTCTGGCCACTGTTTGAAGTCTATTGTCATTCATAATTTTGGATTTTAACTTTATGTGGCGTTTCTACTTGTGATTTACTCTTTTTTTTTTCTAAAATTAAATTATTAATTTTAGAGTTAAAATATATAAAAATAACAATACTAATATATTTTTTTTAATGTTACCAGTTTGTCATTTCGTCATTTCTGGTATTCTCTCCTGGCATTGGCGTATTATAACCCACTTCTGAAGTTGGGGCGCCTGCAAAGCTGGGTTACGCTGCTCTAATGATATGATGGGTGATGATGATAATAATGCGTCAGGAGATGTGTTAAACTTAATATAATGAGGTGAATATTGTAATGATAATAATAATGGCCAGCCAGATTATCGTTCTAAGGATTTTTACGTTCTGAAAAGACAATTTGCGCCGGCCAGGTTTGAACTCGCGAACCTTGAAATAAGAAGCGAGTATGGAACCACTAGTCCAAGACCAACAATGTTTTTATAAAATAGAAATACGTTTATGTAAATAACTGATTAAGAAATTTTCATATTACGCAAGAAAATGGAGTTAATTTTATTTACCACTTGATGAAGATTTAATAACAAAAAAGTAGCAACACAAGGAAAGAAAATGGGGGGACGCCTTTAATGTGTAATATCCCCCAGCTGCGACTCCAATATGCCTGGAGCTCTGGCAGAGCTTAGCTCTAGTTGAGCATTAGGAGAGATACCGGGGAAATGAAGCCATTGTGGCTTCAAGCTAGAACAGCGAAATGCCTTGATTGGATCACAAAGCTCGTCACCAAATGAAGAGAATTAGAAAGAGCAGCAGGACTAAGAGATCGCCCGAGATCAGCCAAGACTATTTGCTGTCTCAACTAATCACCAAGCGATATTGACTGTAGCTACCCTAAATGAGGCCCAGGGAACTGAATGCTTCCAAACTGTTTCGTTTATAGAACTCATAGAAAAGTAATGTACTATGAGACATTCTGTAGAACTTGTTTCAAATTTTATTAATAGTATTTATGTATATAAATAAAACTAAGTATATGGTCACACGTAGAAATACATTATATAATGAAAATGGACAGCTAATGAAAGATGAGGGAAATTTTGAGGAAGTGGCTGAATTCAAATACCTAGGAACAATAATCACAAATAGGAATGAGATGCACAAAGAAATTAAACATAGGCTCAATTCTGGAAATGCGTGCTATTATGCATTGCAGAGACTCTTGACGTTCCAGCTCCTTTCAAAAAACGTTAAACTGAAAATATATAAAACTACTATTCTACCAGTTATATTATTTGGGTGCGAAACATGGACTCTTACTATAAGGGAGGAAAGGAGATTACGAGTATTTGAGAATAAAGTTCTTAAGAAAATGTTTAGACCAAAGAGAGATAAACAGACGGGTGAATGGAGAAGACTGCTTAACAGTGAACTACATGGTCTTTATAGGAAGTCAGATATAATAAGAACAGTTAAGTCTCGTAGACTGCGATGGGCAAGACATGTGGCACGAATGGGGAATGAAAGACGTGCATGGAAGCTTCTTGTAGGAAAACCAGAGGGAAAACGCACAGTTGGTAGACCAAGAATGAGGTGGGAGAATAACATTAACTACGATTTGAGAGAAGTACATTATGCAGGGAATGATTGGAAAACATTATCTTATGTCCGCGCGGCCATGAACCTACGGCTTCGATAGTGCCAGTGGATTAGTTAGTATACCTGTATGTATGTATATATAGACTCTATATCAATACACTACAAGCCAGAAGATCGGGGATCCAGTCCCGGTTTCTGAAAAAAGAAAGTCGAATTTTTTGCGTAAAACCGGCGTGAAAATATTAAAAGAAACCTTACCTGTTCCAATGACACCGCTATTAGCGACGATATTATCCAAATCATGATGACAACGGTTACCTGCTGATATCTTATCACTAGGTCTAGGATTTTTATGTACTAAAAGTTAAGATTGCAACATGGTATAATGAGAAGTTAGACTTATGACCTTTTGTTTTGGCTTCACACACAAACAGTTGAATAGTATATTGAGAAGTTAGACTTCTGTCTTTTGTTTTGGTTTCACACACTAATAGTTGAATAATGATATAATTATTCTAATTTAAAATATAAAATTATAAAATATTTACGGTACCTAAAAGATCCGTCTTCTCAACGTTATTAGGTATTTATCTGTAGCGCGTTCGGGACTAATACGATCATCAGCAGGATTCAAAACTGGTGATTTACTGAATATCTGGTAGAGGGGGTTACACGTACTGGGTGCGATTTCATTTATCAGGTGGTCGTTGTTGTTAACTGCCTTCAAAATTTCCATCTCCTCGAGTACGTTTATCTTGGCTGGATCATTTTGTCTGTGCATTATTGTTAGGATGATGGAAATTTTGAAGGCAGTTAACAACAACGACTATTGATAAATGAAAATGCACCCAGTACGTGTAACTCCCTCTACCAGATATTCACTGAAACACCAGTTTTGAATCCTGATGGTCATGGGACTAGTCCCGAAAGCGCTACAGATAAATAAGTAATAAAGTTGAGGAGACGGAACTTTTAGGTAAGTATTTCATAATTTTATTTTTTAATTTGAATAATACCTCAACGGAACATCATGAATCTTATTAATCTTGAATAATATTTTATGCTATCTGCATTGCAATCTTATATTTTAATAAATAAAACTCCTAGCCCTACTTATCACATATATTATTTATTTCATTATTAAACCATACAAATATCCTACAACTAATAATTATAATATCTAAACAGTGCGAATCTCGATCCGCTGGTATTTATGTTAATGCGGGTGACAGCGAACTAGGTCGGATATTCAGACATGCAAATCGGATATAGCCGGATTTTCATTAACGCTTTGATAGAATCATGTTACTCTATTTCGGTAGGTTGCACCAACTGAGCTTTTGCTTTAGTATCGCAAACTGCAGAATCATGCTTAATTAGGATACGCAAACGTGTTGATACGCGTGGTGTCAATTAATAGCAGAGACTGTATTTTGGTTTCATAGCACTGCTATAATGAGACTCCCTACTACGTACTACTGAAAACTGATACGTGGTAATATGTGCACAGTGCCAAACAAAGGGAGTACAGATTTAATTTGCAGAGATTTACATTTAAGAAAATCACATAATGCTTTTCAATTTAATAATAATAATAATAATAATAATAATAATAATAATAATAATAATAATAATAATAATAATAATAATATATTAATGATAATAATAATGATAATAATAAAAATAATGATAATAATAATTATCATCATCCAGGGATTAAGCCTGTTGGCTCGTTCCGGTTTCATGAAAGCTAGAATTGTTAAAATTGTTCAGACCATCTTCTGTGTGGGCGTCCAACATTTCTCCTTTCCTGCGGTTTATAATTTAGCAATAATTTTGGAAATCTTCCTAATGATGATAATAATAATAATAATAATAATGATAATAATAATAATAATAATAATAACAATAATAATGATGATAATAATAATAATAATAATAGCTTTATTTTACCTGGCAGAGTTAAGACATTAAGGGCTTGTCTAACACTCAACCAGTTTAAAAAAATACAAAAAGTATCTTATATCAAGTTACAATAAAACTTAAACAGTATGACTACGATATAATTATTATTTACAAAATAGTTTGATTTAATCTAGATTTAACGAATGAAATATAAAATATACAAGATAAAAAAATTTGGGATAAACAACTATCAATGACTAGAACAAATTTAACTCTAGAGAAAAATTAAATTAATTATTTGACAACAGGTAACTGTATGAGCGTGACTTAAAAGTGTGCGGGAACCCCTGATATCTTGAGGGAGGAAATTCCAGTTGCGGGCAGAGGCTGCTGTGAAAGAAGTAGAAAAATAGGAAGTGCTATGAAGAGAGGTTGTTGGCACACTGTTATCTTGTGACGTAGTGTCAATATTGTGGTAATAAGATAACTTCTCAAATCTGGACCGCAAGATAATTAGGAGTGTACGAATTCAGTAGCTTGAAAAGAAATGAAAGAGAGTGCAATTTATGTCTGTCAGTAAGAAGGAGCCATGAGAGATTATTGAAGTTTTCAGAAATGTCATCATGACGGCTGATATTGAAAATTAATCGAACGCAAGCATTATGAACACGCTGCAGTTCGTTGCATTTAAGGAACAGAGATACGTATCAAAAGTGAATGAGTAAGTACGTATGACAACTAGAAGACAAATTTTAGTAATTTCGAATAATGTAACAGTCGTCATAGACTATACATACACGGTTATACATTTATAGAGTGGAATAATTTTAAATAATCGATCGCTTTGGACTAGTGTCTTTGTTCCTTGTCTCTAGTCCCGAGGATTGTGGCTTCAAACCTGGTCAAGTTTGATGGATTTTTGTATGATGGAAAAATCCTAAAGAAATTCCTCCGGGAAGTACTTTAAGTCATGGGGGGTCCAAAGCCAAGATTTTCAGGCTCGTAAAAGTTACTTAAGCTTGAATAAAGAGTCCTCTAAGCAAAATTTACCTACCTTTTTCATCCTAGAAATACCTTAGTGTCTACTAGATGTCTCATTGGGTCAGTATATTGACCGCATACCACCCATGGCATCTGTAGGAAAATAAGCGTAACTAAATTAATCTGGGCTAGTAATTCCTAACAAAAGGAGACGCAAAGTCCTATATTGGGTATTACGCCATTTTAGATTTTTTTATTTTACACCAGAATATTATTTATTCTCCACCGCTATGGTCTCGGGATATCATCGGTGCCTCGTAAGCAGCGGATCCGGTTTCGATCCATGGCCGGGACAAGTTTTCTGGGTGTCGTTTTTTCGGGTTTTTTTCCCTGAATGTGAGACTAATATCAGGAACGTTAAGACACAAATTGTTCTCGAACATCTGGCCTTCACAATCATCATTACATTCATCATGTTTAGTATGATGTGGGCGTGTTCAATAAAAATAATGATAATAGTAATAATAGCTTTATTTTACCTAGTAGATTCTTTAGGCCTAAGACACCACACAATGAGGTTAGAAGGTTAGATTAGATTAGATTTATTTAGCCTGGTGGAGTTAAGGCCATGTGGCCTTCTCTTCCACTCACCAGGACAAACATATATTACATCAGAATATAACAATCTCAATTAACTCTAATATTAAATACTAAGTAAACATTTATCAAAATGATAATATCTATTATATTACGATCTATAATGCAACCAATATTAGTTAAAATTAAGACTAAAACTAATAATAAAATGTATACATTATTAAAGAAACAAAATTAGTCATATCAAAATTACAATCAATTATTACATGCTATATCTACAATACAATTATTATTACGATATATGTTGATCTATTCTAGATTTAACGAATATAGGCTAATATAAATTGTACAAGATAGACAAAACAGTGTTTTTCCTTCAACCTAAAGTGATTTGTCTAAAGCATCTTCTTCCCTCAAATCTCTAGCTTCCATACTTTTCTTCACTCCATCCATCCATCCATCGTTCTCTAGGCCTGCCTCTTCCACTTCTTCCATTAGCTTTCCAATTAAGGATCTTCTTTGGTATTCTCTCTTCTTCCATTCTTATGAAGTGTCCGTATCATTTCAAACGTTTTTATTCTATTTTTGTTAATTTTTTTTTCAACTTGCGTAATTCCCCTTATTGTGCTGTTTCTGACCTTATGCCTCCTTGAAATTCTTGTCTATCGCCTCCAAAAATCCATTTCTGCTGCTAGCAGCTTGTTGGTTTGTTTCTACTTACTGTCCAGGTTTCGGACCCATATAATAAAATGCTTTGTAATATACCTTATAGCTTTCTTCGTTCTGTATATTATATTTCTATTCCAAAGCACTGAGTTTAACAAACCAATGATTTTTTCTTCCATCTGTTATTCTTCTTCTTTCAATTTCAGTAGTTGAATTCTCACTTTTATCTAAAATAGATCCAAAATATTTAAAAAAATTTAACATTACGTATTCTTCCTGAATTACATTTTAGCTCATCTGTTGTATCCAATGAAAGATATTCTGTTTTATTATAATTCATCTGTAATCCCCATTTGTTATATTCTATCTCTAATGTCCTTAACATGAAAGATACATCATCTGGATCCTGAGAAATCACCGCCTGATCATCTGCGAAGAGTAAATGGTGGAGGTAATAAATTATCTTCTATTTGAATTCCCATATACTTGCATTGTCTTGACCAATTCTTTGTACAATTTTCAATATATATTTTGAACAACGTTGGTGATATGCAACATCCTTGTAGTAGACCTTTTGATGTTTGAAATTTGTCTGAAAGTCTGTTTTAATAATAATAATAATAATAATAATAATAATAATAATAATAATAATAATAATAATAATAAGAAGAAGAAGAAAAGAAAGTTTTAATAACTAAGAATAATTAAGAATTGTAAAAATGCACAAGGTACTAATTAATTACAATAATTTTCCCAGAGGTGGTCCCGGCACTAAGCTGATTACTCAGTCAGGGACGCCCTTTATTGTCCTTATATACGTGTGTGATCAAGTGTCTAAAATTCTCTTTCAGCATGTCTGTGTGGCGTTTGGCATGCAAAAGTACGTACAATAGGCGAAGTTAAACTAAGGTAAAGACATAAACAATCATATTGTGATGATAAACCATTCTAATGGAGTTAGTCAAATTGTTAATGCATGTAGATTACTTGATAACAAGA
This sequence comes from Diploptera punctata, assembly GCA_030220185.1. Classification (NCBI taxonomy): domain Eukaryota; kingdom Metazoa; phylum Arthropoda; class Insecta; order Blattodea; family Blaberidae; genus Diploptera; species Diploptera punctata. The sequence goes on from JASPKZ010007258.1 coordinate 182,014, forward strand.
TTATTTTTAACCCTTAAGTAGGCAATGTATGCTACAGAATACATTGACTTAATTTGTTTAATGTTTTAATACAATAATTAAGAAACAAATGAGTTGATATTTCTTACATTTGTGCTGAATTTAACAAAATACAGTGATAAATTACAGTTAAAATGAATTTTGTTTTCACTGCGGTCCGACACATTTAAGTGGCACGAGAAATTACGAATCGTAATATGGAGCAGGGCGATTGACCGACTAAAACACACGTTCTTTGACACTATTTATACAATAAATCAATAAAAATCATTAATAATACAGAAATCTCATTAAGATCACATATAAACCATAAAAAGTCCCAATAATGTGATAATCTTCTTCTTCTTCGGCTATCCCCCACTTATAGGTTTGCCGCTTCAGTTTCCAATTATCTCTATCATTCCAATCTCCCTCTTCCAAACTCCTATCATCCATTATAGTTCTGACGTAGATTTTCCATTTCCATCTTGGTCTGCCACGTTTATTTCTTCCAGGGGGTGGCCATTGGTATATTTTTTTGGCCATAATGTGATAATAATAACAAAAAAATCACGCAAAAAATAACTCAAACCCCATGGCCGTGAAACAGTATCCATGAAAACAATCTGTAATCACATAAGCAACATTACATACACAGGAGCCGTCGAGCTGGTTATAATTATTCTTAATCGTTTTAATATTCAATCGGTTTTAATTATCAATTTTCAAAATCACCACCGGGACAAATGCTTCAGCAGGAACCAGAGGTTCTCCTATTCAGGACTTCGAAGGAGAACTGAAAGGATATCTCATCGCTAATCATTAACTTGGCTATGCCCTACATTCTAGTTACACTCTCATGAATCGTAATAATAAACAAAACCCCTAATCAACGGCGGAAAGTAGAAAAGGGTATAATATGTGTCTCTAATCTATTGATTCTCCTTAAGGGTCCTCAAATATGATGATCTTGTCCGTATTTCTCCAATTTAAAACACAATTTCAAAATCGAACAACAAAAATAACTTTTCTTTTTGTCTCAGAAAGAAAAACATGTGATTCTGATAGTATTTTTTTCTCCTGAATTTAAATATGATATCGGTTTTTCTCCATGACGCAAGGTTTCCGAGAGACAGGAATGTATAATTTCAAACAATTTAATATTTTCTACATTCATAACTACACAATATTCGAACATTCGGGCTCACCTAGAAAGTAAGAAATGGCGATTTTCTGCTATATTTCGCCTGTGGAGCATCCCACTTGATGGTCCAACAATAATCGGCCAACATATTAGGATTCCATTTGCCTTGATATCTCTTTTCCACAGCTGAAATCTCCTGATGAAAGTGTTCCCCGTGCCTATCGCTCACTGCGCCAAGTTAATAAATGGACGAATAACGTTTATTAAAAAAAATATTATTTAAATCCATTAATTTAAATTGAGATAAAAAAAACTGTGGGTGATAGAGAAATTCCGAATACATATTTCAAAACACGATAAAAACTTGCATTAAGTACAACTATTGGTACTCATGGTCATGTTGACCAGTGTAATCGAATAAAATCATGAGAAGTTAAACTACGATGGAGAAGAGAAGTAGAAGGAACTCTCTATTCTTTGTTTACAGTGTAAAACGTAGTAAACCTTCGATTATAGCGTCTATTTGCTGTAGCAGGTATCAGATTTCATTTCATCGCGATGACAAATCCATTAGATAAATTAATAATTTACATGACTGGATGTGAATTGGTACAAAAACACTAATTAGAAAATGGAAGCGTAATCATTGAAGTGAAAAAGTGAACGTGTCATTGGTGAGATTAATAATCGGCTCATTGGCTAAAACACAACAAAGCTCTACGTGTGTCCAAACAAAAGTAATGGACACGAGAGATCAGGACTTCCGAATATACAGTGCTCTGATTGACGCTGATCAGTTTAATGCCCTACCCATTCTGTGTTAAGCTTAGCGGGGAATCCCACCACTTTCATTAAAGGGGATATCCGCTTTTAAAGTTCTAAAAACTGTGTATCCTACATACCTCAATTCCCAATTATTTATCATCCCGTTTCCAGTATCTATCCTCAAACCATAGTCTCTAGCTTAATATACCGCAACATAGGACATCACATCACTCCGTGTCATATACCATCTTCACTTCTCGCAACTGAAATTCCCTACCACAAGAAATAAAGGGCTGCCGGACATTGACATCTTTTAAAAGAAATCTAAATTTATATTTGCTCTAACCTCGACTTCATTATTACCCAGTGTAAGGTATATATATTAATTGGTGTTTCTCGTATAATTTATCATATTTATTATTATTATTATTATTATTATTATTATTATTATTATCATCATCATCGTAAGTATTATTATTGTTATTATTCTATAAAATGTTGTTTGTACATGAAATTTACATTGCTACATTTATTGTACCTTTAACCTTATGGCCTTAACTATGCCAGAATAAATAAAGCATTGTTATTATTGTTATCATTATTATTATTATTATTATTATTATTATTATTATTATTATGTTTCAAAATCATATACAGTAGTAGCTCATCTAATACGTATTTAAAAACAATTCTTAGCGTTATTAATTAATCCATATTACTCCTTCATTCTAGAGACACCATTCGAATACTTCTTTTACAGTTTTCACGTTTAGGTAGAATTAACCATCGTCATCATTACTTCAAGGTTTAGAAGAATAATCTGTTCTGATCTACAGTACAGTCAATTGAACTCTTTTCCAACGCTTCCTTGGTCGTACCAGATTCCGTCTTCCTGGTACTTTATAGCCAAAGATTTTTTTTTCATGGAGGGAAAAATGTTGCACGCACACACTATTGAGTAACTCTAAGAAATTGGGACTGGAAGTAAATATGAATAAAACTAATTATATGGTTACACCTAGAGGACTATCGATAAACCCTAAGTGATTAAAAGTTCAATTTATAATTATATTCACAGGAGTGAATTTAAAATGCTAATGACAAATGAGGGAAATTTTGAGGAAATGGCTGGCTTCAAATACCTAGGAACAATAATCACAAACAGGAATGAGATGCACAAAGAAATTAAACATAGGCTCAATTCTGGAAATGCGTGCTATCGTATTATGCACTGCAGAGACTTTTGATGTCCCAACTCCTTTCAAAAAACGTTAAACTGAAAATACATGTAACTATTATTCTACTAGTTATATTATATGGGTGCGAAACATGGACTCTTACTTTAAGGGAGGAAAGGAGATTATGAGTATTTGAGAATAAAGTTCTTAGGAAATTTTTTGGACCAAAGAGAGATGAATAGAAAGGAGAATGGAGAAGACTTCATAACAGTAAACTACATGGTAAGTTATTTATAGGGAGCCAAATATAATGAGAAGCAGTTAAGTCTCGTGGACTGCGATGGGCAGGACATGTGGCACGAATGGGGAATGAAAGACGTACATGGAAGCTTCTTGTAGGAAAACCAGAGGGAAAACGCCCAAATGGTAGACCAAGAATGAGATGGAAGAATAACATTAACTATGATTTGAGGGAAGTAGATTATACAGGGGATGATTGGAAAACATTACCTTAGGATAGGGATGTATGGAGAGCATATGTCCGAGCGGCCATGAACCTATGGGTTCGATAGTGCCAGTGAGTTAGTTAGTTAGGGAAAAATGTTGATGTTTGGGATATCTTCGTTAGATAGAATTTAGATACACAAATGTCATCTCTACATTTCAATTCTACATGTTGGTCGAATGTTAATTTTTGTAGCGAATTTGAAAAACTATAGCGATTGAGGTTATTCTCATGAAAATATTAATTTACAAATTCATCTGTCTGCATTTATCTACTTTCTAGGCACTGCAAATGATTACGACAAACATATGGATAATCACTTTGATATATTCATGCGGGTGACTAATTAGGTTATGAGACATTTGGCTGCATTAAGGAAATCATAATCGTCATCGACATGAAGCATTAGGCATCGACATTAAGGATTACATCTTGTCTGTTCCGCTTCAAAGTAGTTGTTAATGTTATCTACTCAAAGCTCAGCTATATTCCTTTTTACGCGCTTTGGAATAAATTGTAGAATATCTTTCGATATCCTCTAGTCTAACATTCGTAGGATGTGATCTATCCAGTTTGTTATATATGTTTTAACAACAGATGTAAATGATTCGATAATGAATTCTTCTTCTTCTTTTTCTTCCTTCCAAGTATTAGGCCAAGGCCTGTTACGATCCTATAGAAATTTTTCCCTCCAGCGTTTCATAAGACGGCCCAGTGATCTTCGTCCTCTTGGTATATAATTATAAACAGCTTTGGGGATCCGATTTGAACTCATTCTTCCAAGACGGTGTTTCCAATTTAGTTGGTACTGTTTAATATATTCCAAAATTGGCGTAGTCTTCAATTCTTTTAAGATATCGGTGTTCCTTTTCCGATCCCATCTGGTGTAATCCACTGTTCTGCGCATGAAGCCGTTATTCTGCTTCCATGTTGTCTTTTTTAGTGTCCATGCTTCACTGCCATAGGTCAACACTGGTCTAGCCAAAGTTTTATATAAACGTAATCTGGTGTTTTTTTTTGTACAAGGGATTGTTTCATATCTTGATTAATAATTCGCAAACTTTTATTATAACTAGTAATTTTTTCAGGGATATCCTTTTCATCCCAGATAGAGAGATAATATCCAAGATATTTAAATTGATTATATCTCTCCAAAATTTTATTCTGGAGACAGATTTTACTTTGTATGGGGTCCTTCCCATGAAATGCCATAATTTTACTTTTTGTTAATTGATATTTCCATATTAAATTTGGCACCTATTTTTTGTAAATTATAAATTGATCGTTGCAATTCATTTTCGGAAAGTGCCAGAGGAGCTAAATCGTGAGCAAAAGGAATAGCATCGCGTTTGAGGTTCCTATTGATGGGTATATATCCTCGTTGTGTTTTCCTCCATTCGTTTATCAATTTATTCATATATATAATGAAAAGCACCGGTGAAAGTCCACATCCCTGTCTTACTCCAGTGCTGATCTTTTCCCAAGAAGATAATTTGCCTTCTTGTTTAACAGATATTTCATTATCTTTATAGATGTTGAAGATATTAGTAATATATTGTTGTGGAACGTTATCATCAGATAAAATTTGTAGTAATATAATTCTGTCTACTTTGTCAAAAGCCTTTATGAAGTCAACGAAGGCGACATGAGTTTCTATATTGAATTCCTTGTGCTTTTCTAATAGTAGTTTTAGAGTGAAGAATCCATCTGTACAAGATCTACCCTTTCTGAATCCATTCTGCTCTTATCCAATTATATTTTCATAATTTTTTTTCAATTTATTCTTAACTATATTAGCATAAATTTTATATCCAGAGTTCAACAAGCTAATTCCACGATAGTTATCTTTGATTTGGCGACTTCCTTTTTTGAAGATTGGTATTACAATGGATTTGTTCCAGCTTTGTGGTTGTTGTTGTCCTTCCCATATCATATTAAGGAGAATAAGAAATCTGTCTAAAATTTTTTTAGTTGAAAATTTAAATAATTCTTGATTAATGTGGTCTTCTCCGGGAGCTTTGTTACTTTTTAATGTTAATTCATCTATAGAAATTTGTTCCAAAGCAGTGTTATTAGAGATTGGTATTTGTAATAAATCATCCTTTTGTGTCCATAAATGATGAAAGTAGTTAAGCCAAGATTCTTTAGATATACAATTTAAATGTGCATTTTCTCTTGACTCATTATTTACATTTTTTAAAACTTTATATATTTTTGATTGAGGCCGAGTGATGAATTCTTACTAATTTTAATGTAAGTTATGTTTCTTTATAATATATAAATTGATACAAATTGGATGAATATATTTTCTGATGATTCGATTTATCTTCACTGTACTGATATTAACACCCAGCATTCACTTCCATGTAGTAATAACGACAATGCAATTACCGATACTTTATGCATTAGAATTTGAACCCAAGATTTCTAGTTCTACTTACTAGCGCATTAACCATCTATGCTATCGGGCATCTCCCTTCAGATGGAAATTTCAGAAAAAAATATCACTTCACAAGGAAATTTTAGAAATATTTCCGTACGAAATGAGATGCCAGGTTAGCATACTTTTTGAATGCGCTGGTATGTTAGACTAGACATATTGGGTTCAAATCCCTGTTCGAGCAAAACTTTTTTTTCTTTAAAATTAAACAGATAATTTATAATTGGTAATATCTGTATAAATGAACATTGGTCAAGTCACAGAAAAGACCTTACGGTCTTAACAATATCAGTTTAAATAAACTATTATTATCATCAAATCAATGCAATTATCGTAAGATGGTTCACGACTTTTTTTACTATACTTTTATCCCTTAAATTATTTGTTCCTTATTCCTCTTACAAATTATCCCTTAAATACGTGTTAATTTTTATGGATTTTTTTTTAAATTGTTCCTATAAATTTATTTTACTTCCAGGGAAATATTATTAAAATTTCCCTCTTAAAAATTATTTTAAAAAATATTTTCTTATAAACATTACGAACTGAGAATTATAAATTATTATAAAACCATAGTTAAACCATAATTTAACTATACCATATATTAAAAATCAGTTTTATGCGAGTATTAAATTTAAACAATGGAAATTGTTAAATCAGGACAACACTTACACTACTTAGAAAATGAAAGGATTGGAAATCTGTGCATTGTTTGGTACTATTCAGTCCACCAATACGATGTAAAGCCTCCCTTGAGATGTCCCCTTTGTATAATCGCTAGGAATACAATGTGACCGGTCTCTTCCTCGGGTTTATTGTTATCGCCCTTCTGAAGCAGTTTATTTGCACTTCAACAAACCCAAAACATAAAGCGATGCTTATGGAACTTGGATCCTAGTTAATTGGATCAGTCATTGAATTACACAGACTAGACTTGAATGCTAATTTCCAAGGCTACAATTTTCTGTTACGATTTCAACAGCTTTACTGTTTCGTTATACCAGGAACAATAGAGAAACCATAATATTTAACTTAACCCAATTAAAATGAAACGTATACTAAAATAACTTAACCCTTAAATTAGCGAAACGCTAATTTTCCGTGTGATTATTTAAATGTGACGGACCGCAGTGAAAACAAAATCATATAAGTTGTTCTTCTTCTTCAACCAGGGTTTAGGCTGTTGAGCCTGTTCCGACTTCACATATTTTTTAACAAACGTTTCCGTGGTCTTCCCACATCTCTGCTGCCTTCAGGTTTGTAATAAAAAATTCTTCAAAGAATACGACTGTAGCTCATTCTTTCTACCGTATATAGGTCTCGGCCTTAGTTTATGTTGTAATGTGGACAGAAGTACGAGGTTAAGTGTGATTCATTGGCTAATGAACCTAATGACATCGTTGTCAAGCGGCATAGTTGAAAACGTAGTTCCCTGATCAATCTACATTTTATTTAGGCCTAATATAACTACTATGTATGAACAATATTGTCGCACAAATAATAATAAAGTCATAAAATACAATATAACATATGAAAAGATGACAATAGTGAACAGCAAGAATAAATTTATATAAATTTAAATATAACACTATTACACGCATGTCAGTTGACGAAGATGGATATTCCCTTATTTCAACATTACCGCTCGTGTTGAATACACTAAAACATCAGATGGCGCGCAAAATAGTATGATCGCTCCACCAATCACAGATGTCTGCGGAAGGATACTTTTGTGACTTTGTTTACAGTACAACATAAACTAAGGCCGAAAACGGTATAGGTGTTCAATTCATTGATCTCTATAATAATGAAGTCTTTCTTCTTACGATATTACATTTAATTATTTTTTTATATCCTCATTTTTAAATTCATCTAACCTAACATAAAACTTAGTTAATTTCAAAAAACTCATTTCTGTAGACTGCGATTTGTTAATGACATTTTGTGTCATGGTCCAAGTTTCTGTTCCATATATTTCTATATGGTTATAGATTATAACTTATAATTATATACTATATGGATTAATCCACCGCTGTGGTCTCCAGGTAGCGTTTTGTCTTGTCACGCAGCGGGCCCGGGTTCGATTCCCGGTCGGGACAGGCTCCTGGGTGAGGTTTTTACGGGTTTTTCCTCACCTGTAAGACAAATGTCAGGAAGCTTAGGACCCAACGGTCCCCGAAAATCATCCGGCCATCATCATCATCCTTATCATTTTCATCATCATCCTTCACTGGTGTGGAAAGCAATGGAAAGCTACCACACCTATAATTCCCTAGTAAAGCTGCAAAGCATAGCATGAAAAATGCTATGAATTCAGTGAAAGACCTAACCTCGGACAGAATTACTATGGATGGATATGGCTTATGTAAGTTATTATTGTATATTTATAATTATACTAATTCCTAGCTAAGTTTCACTTGTACTATAAACAAACTTTCATAAGATATTACTCCGCCGACCCCGTCTATTGTGGGAACCATGGTGCTACTTTTTCCCGCCATGAAAGTAAATTCTGAAAGGAATTGTCATCGATAGAAACATTGTTCTCAGGTAACATTACATTTTACGGACAATTTGCCTGGATACAAGGTAAGATGGTACCAATAATTAGGACCTTCGATTTCGTACTTATTTAGAATAAAAAATATATGGGCCTACCTAATCCGACGACTACGCTTTTTTATTGATGTGAATAGATGTCCTTTATTTGCAATTTAATTACGAGCAGAATGTATGCTCTATGCTGACTCATTTGTAAATTCTGCTTTTATTTTCACCCCATCCTCAATGGCTAATGTAGGATATGTTTCACTAAATTGTTTGAAAACATTAAAAATATAGCTTTTCTCCGCTTTTCAAATGGTTTCTTTTCCAGTGTTTAAAGAAATTCTACAGAATGCGGACATTTTTAAACAATATAAATGCCTTAATTACATAAAAATGAAACTTAGTTTTATTTGATTTTCATATTTATTAAGATATAATTCAGTGACAGCTGTTTCGGTACACTGTACCTTCTTCAGACATGTTAACAAATTATGAATTGTGTTATTATAGTACAATAATGAACTACTGTCCAAATGGGAAACGGTCACTTGGTCGACCTATGAAAAGATGGCACGAAAACCGCTTTCTCAGGCCGTAACAGTTCTTCTAGGACTAATACCTGGCAGGGTGATGATGATGATGATGATGTTATTATAGTACATATCAACTGATCTAAGCAATAATACAACAATAATTTATTTAATTTTTTTTCAATTTAACAAAGGCGATTCATTCAAATCAAGTTGAGAATTTAACAGTTTATTACTACTTTTCAATTTATTTATTTCTACAGCCTCGAAAAGGTCCAACTTCTTACCCTTATCACAAACGTGTAAAATTTCAAAATTTGCATTGCGCGTGTGTATTAATTCAACAATACTTATTTAATCTATTAAAATTGTAATTATTTAATTTAAGATTATCCCATATAGCCCTAACGTATATACACAAGTGTTATGTAGGCCTAATACATAATTTCATTATTTTTATATCCTTTATTTGTAGTATTAGAGAGCGAACTATACCATGCTTAAAAGGAATGAAAATGCAGTCATGCTGGTTTGTTTACATTGCAACTGAAACTTAGCTCGGAAGAAGTGTAGACACAAATTTATGTAAATGTTTTCATGTTCGTTTTTCTATTTTTAATAAAATATCAAATTAATGAAATAAATTAATGTATCTTATAGTATAAATTGCCAATTTAAGGGTTAGATTTTATATACACTTCGTAATATACTTCTATTGTAAATTATTTAGCCTCTCGTTTCCAGTATATGCCCTCCAATCACAGATTAAATAAACGATGTATTCTTGTTTAATATGTCTGAATGTAGGACACATCATTTCACATCATATACTATCTACTTTCCAGTAACTGAAATCCCCTGCTACAGAAAATCAGGGACTATCGGGAGTTTGAATAAGTTAAAAGAATTCTTCTTCTCTACCATGAGGTTTGAAAGTATATATTGATGTCCCCTGGAGACGCTACTGGCGTATCTCAGGAAAATATGTCTGATGGGGCTGCCATCTACGACTCGATATCAAGCCGTCTGTTGTATTAACCCCAACCTCTTCCGCTCTGCTGATCGTTTATGATTTTCTCCTTGTTACTCCCGAGATTGGTCTTCATATTTATTCCCTTGAAGAATAGGTGCCTCTTCCGCATTGTTGCACTATCCGTTGACGTCTTCGCCCCTATCCCTGGGAAGAGCTCTCGTTGTACCCCGAGAGAATGGGTCCTTGACAGGAATTTGCCACTAGTAATTAGTGTCACCTTCGCTAAGAGAACGCGCCTGTCAAGAGTTATTCGGGGTTTTGAAGAGTGTTGCTGGCTATACAGTTAACAGATCGAAAACGAAATGGACACATAAGACGAGAACGAAATATATTCGAGCTATCAGACATAATTGCACAATACAGAGATGAATGGATAGATCACATCAATAGAATGGATAACAACAGAGTTCCGAAACAGATTTTTCATTACAAACTATTAGGAATAAGGAATGTAGGAAGACCCATTAAAAGATGGACAAACATAATACGAGTTCGGAACAGAACATTAGGTCTAATCCTTGATGCTGCTGCTGATAATGATCTTCGTCTTCTTCTTCTCCATCGTACTTTAACCTCTCAACTTATAGGTTATTTTACATGCCCTATGGCCCTGGGGTCGACTCAGCCTCTAACTGAAATGAGTACCAGACGCTTGTTCTGGGGTAAAGGCGGCCGTCACGCAGGGCTGACAACCCGGCTGACATCAAGTGCCGATTGTCAAGAAAAAGTGGGAGCCTTAACCTCCTACTACCCCAAGGGCCTCCTGAGGCCTGTAGTGGGATCACTTTACCTTTTTACGTCATCTGGGATAAAATAAATCTATATATCTATATTTTCTTTAGTTAAATTTTACGTTTAACGTATATGTATTACTATGCTAATATTTTTATATTATTATTGTTGTTCTTCTTGTCGTACTTGTTCTTGTCGTTCTTGTCCGTTCGTGTCCGTTCATGTCGTTCTTGTTCTTGTTATTGTTCTTGTTGTTCTTCCTGTTATTGTTGTTCATGTTCTTTTTGTAGTTCTTGCTATTATTGTTATTATTATTGTTGTTATTATTATTGTTATTATTATTGTTGTTATTATTATTGTTATTATTGTTATTATTATTATTATTATTATTATTATTATTATTATTATTATTATTATTGTTGATTATTCCAGGACAATTCTAAACCATATTCATGAGTTAATGTTCTGAAGTAGTTTGATTAACTTTGCAGAGTAATTCCAATGGTTAGTTTTATTATTATTGTTGATTATTCCAGGACAATTCTAAACCATATTCATGAGTTAATGTTCAGAAGTAGTTTGATTAACTTTGCAGAGTAATTCCAATGGTTAGTTTTATTATTATTGTTGATTATTCCAGGACAATTCTAAACCATATTCATGAGTTAATGTTCTGAAGTAGTTTGATTAACTTTGCAGAGTAATTCCAATGGTTAGTTTTATTATTATTGTTGATTATTCCAGGACAATTCTAAACCATATTCATGAGTTAATGTTCAGAAGTAGTTTGATTAACTTTGCAGAGTAATTCCAATGGTTAGTTTTATTATTATTGTTGATTATTCCAGGACAATTCTAAACCATATTCATGAGTTAATGTTCTGAAGTAGTTTGATTAACTTTGCAGAGTAATTCCAATGGTTAGTTTTATTATTATTGTTGATTATTCCAGGACAATTCTAAACCATATTCATGAGTTAATGTTCTGAAGTAGTTTGATTAACTTTGCAGAGTAATTCCAATGGTTAGTTTTAAAGTTGTTGATGCATTTGACATTGGAGTATATGTCATGATAATTATTATTTTGTATTAAACTTTGGATTTTAATAACTATGGGAGCCTTAACCTCCTAATATCCCAAGGGCTGCCTAAAGGCTGTCATGATATCACTTTATTTATTAGTAGGCCCTATATCCGAAATATAGGTAAGATATTTGACTAAATATTAATGGTCGAACCGAAAAATATTATTATATTGCTGTATGTATGTAAGTTTATATTAATGTTTTAAAACGGTTTTGTTATGGAAGATATGCAGGAAACAGTAATATAAATGTGGGAAATTCATTATTTTATATCTCAGGAACCAATAATATTCCTTTCATATTGAGATTATACAAGAGAAATATTCACTATTGCCACAAATAAACATTTTCAGAATTGCTAAAATATAGTTTCACTCTAATTCATTGTTACAAAAATTACGATTTTCGAGCACTGATACTCAATTATTTTGAAAATAATATTTTTAATTATTATTTTTTTCTAACCCCTTCTGAAGTCTATATGAACAATATCAAATATCTAACTGAACATATTTTAATATAATGGATTCAAAATGTTATTTTTAAATATATTTTTAAATCAACTACCCAAGCTAAAGCCATAATTATATATAATAATGTTCATATGAACTTGAAGAACAGATAAAAAAAATAAAAATATTGATATTTGTAGATATGTAACAAAAATTGCCCATCTATGGTCCAAAAATCGCCATTTTTAAGTTGAAATTTATGAATGGTAAAACTTGTTCTAGTAATTTTGAAAATAGCATTTATTTGTGTAAATAGTGAATATTAAATTAAAATTTCAAAGTAAAAGAATTATAATTCCTAGGGTATACAATAATACATACTTTATAGTACTGTAAACTGTATATCCCCCTTAAAATATAAATCTGGATGCCCTGAGTTAATTCTTCAGCGACATGCCATACTTAATATTTCCATTTATTTCTATGCTATTAGTGGATTAATGGTTTTCCGACGAGCTATCGAAAAGCCTATGTAAACAGTTAGGTAAATCCCAGGAAGCAAGTCGAGACAGCTTTCAGATTTGTGATGGCAACCAGTGAGGCATTCAATGAATGTTATATAGCACCTGAATCGAAATCATATGAAATGGAAAATTTGAAAATGAACGGGTCTTTGAACATCTATTCGGCCATGAAATCACAGAGTACATCCAGAATCATATATTGGTAAACACAGACGTATTATCTTTGAGTAATAAAGGATGATTTACACTATTTCTGATAAAAATATTTATTTCATGTATACAGGGTGCTCCAACATTTTCCTTACAAACTTCGAGGACTTTTAAAGGGAACTGAATTGATAATATTTAGAATTGGAAACCATATCCGGAAACTTACCTTTTCCGTGCTACGGCCGTTTGAAAACACGTTTTTAACGCGACAACTTTTACAAGTAATTTATTATGAGGCGTGACACAGTACATCTCTTGTTTTACAATTCATCTTATTAATAACCAAAGAAACAAAATGGAAACTGAATCATTTTTCACAAACACTTTTGTTTACAGTTAAACTTAAACTGTTTTTGTCCTTTTGAAATGATGGTTAACATTCAGATCCACTACAAGTGCGGTTCGATGTGGCGACCAGCAACTTCGTTGCACACATTGTACCTACGAATGATGTTTTGGTAAACGCGCTCTATCACACCTGGTGTATCTGCAATCTCTCCTGCAGCGACCACAACTCGTGCCACCAGATCTTCTTCTGTCTCTACAGGAGTGTCATAAACCAAACTCTTCATACGACCCCAGAGGAAAAAGTCCAATGGAGTCAAATCCGGTGATCGTGGAGGCCATGCAATTGGACCACCTCGGCCTATCCATCTTTGTTCGAATCGTCGGTCCAGATGTTCCCGAACATGAAGTGAAAAGTGAGGGGGTGCGCCGTCATGCTGAAACCACATGTCTTGACGGACGTTCAATGGCACAGTATCCAACAACACACCCAATACTTGTTGTAGGAAGATCAAGTAGATGGGACCTGTTAGCCTGGATGGAAGCATGTACGGTCCAATCACATGACCATCCAGAATACCTGCCCACACATTAATTGAAAATCTGTGTTGGAATCCCTGGACATGCGCGGCATGAGGGTTTTCGTCTGCCCAGAACATGGCTGTTTCGTGAATTGAGTACACAATCCCTAGTAAATGTACATTCATCTGTGAAGAGAATGCGCCGTGGAAATAGGGGCTCGTTGATGCAGCGGTGCAGAAACCACGTACAGAACTCAACGCGTGGAGCAAAATCGGCTGGCAGTAGTGAATGTACCCTTTGGAGGTGGTATGCATGTAGTTGTTGTTCATGCATAACATTCCAGACGGTGCTAGGAGCAACATCCATTACACGCGCAATTGCTCGTGTACTCGTTGACGGGTTCCCTTCAACTTGATGCAGTACGGCCTCTTCCAATTCGGGAGTGCGGCGTCTCCTTGGAGCACCACAGTCATTCCTGCTGGCGGTGAAGGTACCCCTTTCTCGAAGCCGTTGCGTAATTATGGCGAAAAGGGTATGCGATGGAGTCGGACGTTGTGGAAAACGATCTTGATAAAGGCGACGAGCAGCTCTTCCATTACCTCGAGCTTCGCCATACAGAAGGATCATGTCGGTGTATTCAGCAAAAGTGTACTCAACCATGTTGCTCTAACACTGAAAGACACGTGAATGAGGCTCGAACCAGCTCCGAGAGGTAGGATAAACATTAATTGACATCACGTGATCCGACGAAAGTGCACCTCATACTCTGTAGACGGACGAATCGCGAAGCTATTACTTGTTGAGACACGTGACGTACGTTCAGGCAATGCTTGTTTTCAAACGGCTGTAGCACGGAAACGGTAAGTTTCCAGATATGGTTCCAATTCTAAATATTATCAACTCAGTCCCCTCTACAAGTCTTGTTTGTAAGGGCAATTTTAGAGCAATATTGGGTTAGACTCTTTTATATTATTTTATATGTATCTTTAGAAGACAAGACTTTCATTTCTCTGAATTATTTGTTTATTTAAATCTAATTTAGAATTGTAAACCCTTTCTGTCTTCTGTTTAAACCTTTCCCTTAAAGATACTTACTTTTACACATGAGAATTAATATATGTACCTTTTTTAGGTCAGTGTCGTCGTCCTCAACTTGTAAAATTATATGTGTGATTTTCTTTTCCTGAAGGTCTTTCTGAATATCCCACAATTCTTCGCTACATTTGTTGAGATGTTCTCTATCATGTTTGACTTGATGTAGAGATGTCTGTAACTGACGTGTTCTTTCTGACAATATCATACAGCGGTTTGTTTAGTCGGGGAGTGCTTCCATTTATTAACAACTTGTTATCTATCTCTTTGGTAATTTCAAGGTCATCCAATATGTTGATGTTTGTGTATTATATTAGTTATGGGGTGTCTTCTATTGAATTCGTTCTACGACCGGCGTTTATTATGTGTTTTTGCGTAATTATACTTTCCATTTGCGTAGACGAAATCGTCACGATGCTCTTTAAACCTTAGGCCGAAACTTCCTTTTCGTTTTACCGATATAAAACTTGCCCCAATCTTTGAATGTTAATTTGTATACTCCCTTACTATTAAATTTGTTATGTTCTTCTCTATTGTTATATATTACAATAAATTTATTATTAGTATTGTATGCTATGTTTAAATGTTCGTTTATTTTTCTCAATATTTTTACCAATTTTATGGTTTCGTGGCCTGTATACGTTAAAGTAATCTATGTACTATCATTATTCGTTACTCTTTCGAGTTTTATTATTTTATTTATGTCGGATTTCTTCCTTTATTTCTTACCATTTTATCTATAATTTTGCTGCATTAGCCATTGCTTCAAGCCATGTATTTGATATATCGCAATTCCTTACTATAATTTGTTCTGTTTAATGGCAATTTTAACATTCTATTAATATTACTATTCATACTTTTATACGTAATATTACACCACACCATAGAGGCAAGACCGGTCCGGAGAGAATCTGTGAATCTACTTTTCGATCACTCAAAGACATGGAGGACTTCCTTAAATGAGTGATCACCTCAAAGCCAGGGCCACCTCTAGGACAAAACGAACATATAAGTCTAGACACGTCATTCACTCATTGTCAGTCATTTATATTAAACAAACCGAATACGATATGGATAATGAATTATGTTAAGGGATCATTTGGGCCATAAAGTTTCCCAACATTCGTTCTTACAGAAGAGGAAAAAGTCAAAAAATAAAACCTCAACCAGGAAACTTGTCCCGATCGGGAATCGAACCCGGGCCCGCTGCGTATAAAAGACAATGTTACCCCCGAGGAAATGGTGAACTATAAAAACCTTTAATAATAATACTACTACTTCTACTACTACTACTACTACCATCAATAAATAATAATAATAATAATAATAATTATTATTATTATTATTATTATTTTATTATTATTATTATAGATTTCTATTTAGGTTATAAACTTGCAGAGCTAAGGCCAAAGGGCCTTGTCTCAACCAGCGAGGTAAGATATTCAAATATATATTTATATCTTTATGTGGAAAAAGTGCCAACAAGCAGTAGAAATGGATTTTTGGAGGTGATCCACAAGAATCTCAAGAAGGGATAAAGTCAGAATAAGAACAATAAGGGAAATTATGCAAGTGGAAAAAAAATAGAAGAAATAGAGCGTGCTCCAAAATGATGGACGGGGTTTCAAAGTTATTTAATTTCCCTTACATGATATATAGAAGAACAAAACTTAGATGGGATTAAAGAGAAACTCTTCTAGTTTTATTTACATACTTTATAAGTATTCGACGTGAGCACCTTTCGTTACATGGCACATATCTAGTCGATAGTTGAATTCCTCCCAAACATTGGTCAGCATATTTGGAGTAATGGATTCGACAGCAACAACAATCCTTCTTATCAAGTCTGGAAGATCGACGGGAAGTGGTGGTACGTACACATGATCCTTCACATACCCCACAGAAAAAAATCACAAGGTGTGAGATCGGGAGACCGTGGAGGCTATGGGAATAAACCATGTCATCTGGATCGTCGTGTCATTTGGTGTTCGTGGACGTCCTGGACTTTTCCTTTTACAGATACATCTAGCTGTTTCTTTTTATACCATCGACGGATAATCTTATCTGTCGGAGGATCAATTCCAAATTTCCGTCGGAAAGCTCGCTGCACTGCAACAATGGAACTAGATCTCGCATTTACAACACTCAGAATGGTTCTGTGTAGGAGTCGCCATTTTCACAAATTTAACGCTGTGACGTAATAATGACAAGAAACAAATTACTGCATACAGGATATGACACGTTCACAGTTTTTCTTGCATTATAGCAAATACTCACGCATCCAATTTCGTTTGTAAAGCTATATCAACTACTTTAAACCCCGCCCAGCACTTTGAAACACGGCGTAGAAGAAAAACGTTTGAAATGAAATGGACACCTCATAAGAATGGAAGAAGATAGTATACCAAAGAAGATCCCTAATTGGGAAGCTAATGGAAGAAGTGGAAGAGCCATACCTAGAGAACGTTGGGTAGATGGAATGAGGAGAAGTATGAAAGCTAGAGATTTGAGGGAAGAAGTTGCTTTAGACAAATAGCTTTGGGTTGAAGGAGAAACGCTGTATTGTGGAATCTTCCTAATTAAAAAAATGTGGGAATTGGATATCGGCCTAATTTCAGAATACAAAAAAACAAGAATTAAATCTTGAACTAATATGAATTGTTATCAACATAAAAATACACTTAAAAATAAGCACATTTTTAAAAATACAATAGTAGTCATAAGTATATTTACATATCATAAATATATATATATATATATATATATATATATATATAACACTAGCTAATACCCGGCATCGGCTGCTACGCCTAAATAAATGAAAATTAATGTGCTTTTATGTTAAGTTGGATAAGTAAAAGGAAATATTTATATCGTAATTATTTTTAGATACCCCGTGCTCTTTACCCGGCGTTGTCCGAGAATCTACTCATCCCGATCTTCTTGGCATAAATGAGCTGAAAGACAAAAATGTATGTACTTCTTATGACTAGTTGAATAAGTTAAATGAAAATTAGATAGAGATGTATATGGTAATTATTTTAAATTCTCCGTGCTGATTACCCGGTGTTGCCCGAGAATCTTCTTGGCATAAATGAGCTAAAAGACCAAGTTCATTATTGTGAGCTATCCGTAAAAGAATACCTGCCATGTGCTGCTATGCTTGCACAGGAATCTACGTACTTCTCTCGAACATCTTGGCATCAATGCAAGACAAAAATGTTTATTGTGAGTTATCCGTATGAGAAAAACATAAATGCTGTCTCGGAATTTTTGTAGAGCTATTTGAGATAGGCTATTCAACTCTGTGTGCATTAATTGTGTGTATTTGTTATGGTTTGGGCAGCGTAAGCAATTTAATCGTCCAAAGAGATACTTTTTTCACGTTTTCCACTACAAAGGGCGATTTTTAAGGTGTGAGAGTTTAGTACCACAACTCTCTTATAGCCTATGTTCATCCCGGGAATCACCTGAACATTTTGCTAGAAGCCCCATCACAATCAGATCAACGGTGTGGTGGCGCGTAAACTACGAATAAACAAACAAACAAACAAACAAACAAACAAACATTCAATTTTATATAATACATAAAATTATATAAATAGATTTATAAAAGCACCTATAAATCGATAGATTAAAGACATCAGATAACGATATCGGAGAAATAAGGATAGGGACCAATGGAGATTCATATTGAACGTGGAAATGAACCCACAGGTTTAGGGAAAACACACACAGACAGACATTTACTATATATATATATATATATATATATATATATATATACTAAAAAGACAAAATATATGTAGAATTTAATTTTATGACGATATTATATTATTAAAAGATATAAAACTAAAAGTCAAGGTAAAGGATCCAATTATAGGCCTCAGGAGAATCTTGGGTTAGTTGCAGGTTATGGTTCTCACCTTTTGTAGAAAATAGTAATATCTTCAACGTCTATAAAGATAATGAAATCTCTGTTAAACAAGATGGCAAATTATCTTCTTGGGAAAAGATCAACACTGGAGTAAGACAGGGATGTGGACTTTCACCGGTGCTTTTCATTATATACATGAATAAATTAATAAATGGAAGGAGGAAAACACAACGAGGATATATACCCATTAATAGGAACCGCAAACTCGATGCTATTCTTTTTGCAGACGATTTAGCTCTTCTGGCACTTTCCGAAAATGATTTGCAACGATCAATTTATAATTTACAAAAAATAGGTGTCAAATTTAATATGGAAATATCAATTAATAAAACTAAAATTATGGCATTTCATGGGAAGGTCCCCATACAAAGTAAAATCTGTCTCCAGAATAAAATTTTAGAGAGATCTAATCAATTTAAATATCTTGGATATTATCTCTCTATCTGGGATGAAAAGGATATCCCTGAAAAAGTTACTAGTTATAATAAAAGTTTAGGAATTATTAATCAAGTTATGAAACCATCCCTTGTACAAAAAGACACCAGATTACGTTTATATAACACTTTGGCTAGACCAGTGTTGACCTATGGTAGTGAAGCATGGACACTAAGAAAACAACATGAAAGCAGAATAACGGCTTGTGAAATGAGATTCATGCGCAGAACAGCGGGTTACACCAGATGGGATCGGAAAAGGAACACCGATATCTTAAAAGAATTGAAGACTACGCCAATTTTGGAATATATTAAACAGTACCAACTAAATTGGAAACACCATCTTGAAAGAATGAGTTCAAATCGGATCCCCAAAGCTGTTTATAATTATATACCAAGAGGACGAAGATTACTGGGCCGTCCTATGAAACGCTGGAGGGAAAATTTTCTATAGGATCGTAACAGGCCTTGGCCTAATACTTGGAAGGAAGAAGAGGCATGAGTTATTAGCCCGTATATCAACCCTGTGTTAAGGACGCATTTACTCCCAAAACATAAGCCTGCACTCATCTCAATTAGAGTTAGTCGATCCCAGAACCATCATATTGCCAGATGATTTAGGCCGGTTTGAAACCTCGACCTCATCGGGAATCGAACCCACGTATTTTCGGCTTATAAACAGTTATATTAACCAACTGTGCTACGGCGTACTCGAAAAGATATAATATATCATGATAAATGTTAATTCCCATCGCAAAAATGCTACTTTCCATTACATCAAAAAATTAAATGTATAAAATATCTCTGCATTGAGAAAATTTGGGAGGTCGTAAATTTTACAATAGCCACGCCTTTTCCCTCTTCTCTTTATTTTTGTGCTCGTATCTGAGCCATTAATTATTTTACTGGAGATTTTCTTTTTAAAATACAACCCACTGTGTTACAGCATAAGATAGTATGTGCGGACTGTTGTTGCTCTTGTAAATATACCTCCATGTATGTTTGGATGGATATTCACATATATCTTATTTATTGCTTCCGGATTTTTTGTTGCAGGGATTTTTTTTATTATTTTGGGGTGAGGAAGATGGTGGCGAGGGTGGGTTTGTATCTTCATGGTTGGGTGGAGGAAGGAGGGGGATTTTTAAGAGAGGAATGCAAAGAGAAAATAGAAGGACTCTAGCACGTACAAACCTATGTATATTTGCTTTGGGTTGTCCAAAAGAGATTTAGTGACTAGGTTCAAGCCTGGAATGGAGAAGGTCAGATATCGAACACTAGAAAAACTTTTATCTGGGGGGAAAAAGTTAGATCTAATGTACAAAAAGTGTATAAACAGAATCGTACACGAGGGAAGAACCTACAGACGCACGATTTTCTGAGTGAAAGACAGTGGCGTATGTATGTTTCATTATCAGTAAAATCTGTAATTAAAATACCAATATGAACAAGCTAAATGGATCGATGTCTGTGGCTAAGACACAGGACCGTTGAATCAGAATTGAGACATTCTATGCTTCAAAGTTTATAACACAGTATATTAAAAAAATATACCGTACTTTTTGTTTTCTATTTTGCCGTACAATCTGCAGAGGACTGCATTTTTTACAAAAATTGGAGAAGAGAATACTTATTTGTTATAAATAGGATAATTTAGGACTAGATATTTTAATTAATTATTTTAAATAGTATTAATATTATAGGTTTCATATTAGTAATATTATAGGTTTCATATTAGACAGAATATGTAATCAGATTTACCTTGACTAGTACAGTTAGGTCTATATCAAATCATATACAGTTACAAGTTGAGGTTCTGGAAACATCCAAAAACGAAATATAGCCTAAGGATGAGAAGGTCAGGGTTTTCGCATTCCAAAAGACAGACAGGACAAATGTACCGCTAGGGCCTATGAACTTACTATGCTTGGTGAAAGAGAGAGAGATTACAGTTAGGCCTTCAGAGTGGGAGTCATAAAAGAGTAGAGTGACTGAACGGCCAGTGTTGTAGTTTTGGAGCAGAGCTGTGGTAAGTCTGCACATGTTGTTCTTAATAGGATAAAATGGGGGCCTTTATAATAAGATCAAGATGGATAGGTTTAGAAATAAATTTAAGTAGTATGAAGTAATATGGGTTGTCTAGCCCGGTATGGGGTGAAGTTTCAACATACCGCGGTTTAACCTCTCTCCCTTTCCCTCCCCCCATGAATATGTATTAGAATAAGTTAGGCTAATTTATTTATTTGTAATTAATTGTTCTTATAATTTTTAAATATAGATGGTTATTTAATTAGTTATTTATTTGTCTCGAATACCCTCTACTATGAAGTCATCAGCCATGCCGCTCGGCTAACGTAATCCGTAGGTAAATCACACTATCTTACCGTTCACTAGTAATCCATGTTCCAAAGGTCCTTTATGCCCTAAAATAGCTACACAAGGTGTAACATTATTCTTTATAAAGAAGTAGCAAATATCCGGCGTGCGCAGATACGCCTAAATAAATTAAATATTAAGGGTTATCTATATATTAATATGTGAAGAAAAATCTTCGTATCCCTTTTTAAGCAGATTCCACGCACAAAGGAGTCTGATATTTGGTATAATTAAAGTTCATACAGAGAAGGAGAGCAGAAAAATAAAATGTATGTGTAATGTGTATTACAAAAAAATGAAATTAAACAAAATAAAATAAATTGTCTCTAAAGAATGTATAAATGTATTACTCATTCATTTGTGTACCCATTTATTTGTTTACGTTCATACTGAAAGTGCATTGTTGCAAAAAGGAAATTGTGCTCTCGCGTATTTATTATTAGTAGTTTATTATTAATGATTTAAAAAAGTAGCGGTTCCAGGTTGAGGAACCAGCTATAACGGCTGGGGGACTCGACATGCTAACCACATGTCACCCCTACACTGGCTGTTGATCGTCTACCTGTGATTGACACATGTGGATGTGAAGGGCCAGCAGCCGGCTGGTAAAAGGGCAACCGCTGAAAAGTGGAAAGACCCTCAATCGGATTCGGTGTAAATGTTATTATTTATATTTAAATTAGGCTAAACTCTGTCTAATCTTCTTCTTCCTCTTCTTCCTTTCATGTGATAGACCTAGTGGTCTGTTACGGTCTCAATTCCATTTTTCAAGGGTATGTCCAAATATCTCTTGCCTGGTGGCTGGTAATTTAAGATCTGACGTGGTATTCTTGTTCTGCTCAATCTTCGTACGTGAGATTTCCAGTTGTTCCTATATTTTTGTACATATTCCATGACTAATTCTGTGTGTAATTCTTTGAGAATCTCAGAATTCCTTTTATGGTCTGTTCTTGAGTAACCTGCAGTACGTCTCATAAATTTCATTTCTGCTGCAGTTCGTCTTTGTTCATCTACACTGCGAATTGTCCAGGCCTCACTGCTGTAACATAATATGGGTCTGGCTAGCGTTTTATAAATTCTAGTTTGTGTGTGTTGCTGTACTGTGTTTGGCTTGAAAATATTATTTATAATTCCTGTTACTCTGTTAAATTGTATAATTTTTTTACTAAAATCTTTTTCCTCTTCGTATGTAACTTTGTATCCAAGATAGTTAAATGTATTAGTTTGTTCAAATATTTTATTATTAATAACAATTTTACTGTGAACTGGGTCTTTTCCTAGGAAAGCCATGACTTTAGATTTTTCTGTTGAGATTTCCATGTTGTAGTTTATTGCAATTTGGTGAAAAGAGTGGACTGAACGTTGTAGGTCATCTTCTGAATTCGCTATAAACACAATGTCATCTGCAAATAATAGCTTGTCTATAAATTATATAATCTATTAAGTGGTATACTGCCATGTGGTTGTAGTCTCCATTCTTTAATAACTGAGTTCATGTATATTATGAAGAGCATTGGTGAAAGACCACATCCTTGTCTAACTCCTTGATTAATTGGTCTGCATTCCGAGATTTTATTTTCAATCTTAACTTGTATGTAATTATCCTTATAAATATCATACATAACTTTTATCAGTTGGTCTGGGATTCCATCATATTTGAGGATTTCTAACAATTTGTTTCTATTTACTTGTCAAATGCCTTCTTCAAGTCAATAAATGCCATGCGTGTTTCAGTATTAAACTCTCTGTGTTTTTCTATTAGAATTTTAATAGTGAAGTATCCATCTGTACAGGATCTTCCTTTTCGGAATCCATTTTGCACTTCATCTAATAAATTGTCATAATAAATAGATAATTTTGATTTGAGTAACTTGGTGTATATTTTGTAGCCAGAGTCCAAAAGGCTTATTCCTCTGAAGTTATCACAGTTATTTATATCTCCTTTTTTTGTGTAGCGGGATTACAACAGGCTTGTTGCCAGCTTTTTGGCGGAGGGCCCTCATTATAAATTCTATTTAAAAAATTGAGAAATCTTTAATTAAAGGCAGAGTTGGCATACTTAAATAATTCCAGGTTAATACCATCTTCGCCTGGTGTTTTGTTATTTTTGCAGTGGACGAGTATTGTATTTAATTCATCTAAAGTAACAGCATCTATGTAATTATTGTTAGAAGTTACGAGAATTAAATTTTCGTTTTTGGTTTCAGTAATTTCAATACATGTTTTTATATTTACGTATTCGCAGCTACTTCCATTATGACTCAACATAGATATTTGACGGGTCGGAGTGAGAAACAAAGAAGAAGGGATATATATTTCCCGTATACATAATAATAGGCCAAATGCAAATTTAAATAGTATACACAGCAGCAATGTGAATTGACTTACTCTCGCGTATTTATATTAGTGGTTTAAAAAAGTGAGTACATTTTATTAATCAAACTAAACCCTGTCTAATCTTGGTTTCAGTAATTTCTTTACATGTTTTATATATGTTTAGATATTCGCACCTACTTCCATTATGCTTCGACATAGAACTTTGATGGGTTGGAGTGACAGACAAAGTAGGGATATATATTTCCCGTACACATAATAATAGACCAAATGCAAATTTAAATAGTATAAAAATGTTAAATAACGCGTTTGTTTTATAAATATGGCTTAGCCAAGCCACACCACATATTTATTATCGTTCATATTTTTTTACAATAAATCGAAAATTAATGCACAATGACGTATTTGTGACATACTTAAAAATGTACTAAATTGTGGTCGAATTTCAACCGCTGGGCAACCACTAGTTTAAATTATATACATTTTGTTCTTACCTTGCTTAAGGTAATTTAGATATTTAATTTCATAAGGTCCCGCGCCGTAGCCGAGTGGTTAAGGTAGGAAGCCTTAGCGCAGAGCTACGGGATTTGCGCTGGTTCGAGTCTCCATCGGGGAAGACATTTTCTCATGGTATTTCGGCCAGTATGGGACCGGTGGCCACCCAGCATCGTGAGGCAATTGGAGCTACAATAAGTAGCGGCTCCAGGTTGAGGAACCAGCTATAACGGCTGGGGGACTCGACATGTTAACCACATGTTACCCCTACACTGGCTGTTGATCATCTACATCTGTGATTGACACATGTGGATGTGAAGGGCCAGCAGCCGGCTGGTAAAAGGGCAACCGCTGAAAAGTGGAAAGACCCTCAATCGGAATTTCATAAGGATTAACATTGTGTTGTGGGAAAAAATCTATGTAATTAAATCCTTACTTTTAATTTAATTTTGAAAGACATAAATGGTTATTGTGAGTGTTCCGTAAAGGTAGACATTTGCTGTTGTGCACTTATTTTTAGAATTTTTGAGATATTCTGTATACATTAATTTAGTGTATTTATTGTCGTTTAGGCAGCATAGGCCACTTAAGAGTCCGAAAAGTTTTTTTTTTTTTTAGTGCACCGGTTCTAATTTTTTTAACTCCTACCCTATAATACGTACGGTAATAATTTATATTTGTTAACTGTCCCAAAAACTATTCTCTAAATGATGGTGAAAACTCAATTCAAATCGATGAAGTAGTTTTAGAGTCACAAAGGACAGACTCAAGATGCAACTTCTAATTCTATAGACAGTACAAATTGTCTATGTCTGTCTATACCTATACATCCCCACGAGAGGCAAGGATACTTCCTTGCAGGAGTTACTGAAGCAAGCTAATTTACTTACGCTTATTTCACTACAGATGTAAAGAAGTGACGTTTACTTATATCGTAACCTCAACGAGACACATAGTATGCAATTAAGATATTACTTAAATTCAGGCTAGAACAAACATAATTAGGAATGAAATTTGGGATATGATTACAAATTCCAAGAGTATATTAAATAGATGGAAAAGTTACTTTAATCAACTATTAAATGTACGTACAGAACAGGATATTGAAGAGGATAATTTACAGACAGCAGAAATGCTAATCGTAGAACCAAGTGCATTAGAGGTTGAAATGGCGATAGAAAAATTGAAACTGTATAAAGCATCAGGTTCAGATGACATCTCAGCAGAACTGATAAAATCAGGGGGACAAAATTTGATGGACAAGAAACGCCAGTTGCTTAATATGATTTGGGATGAAGAAGCTCTTCCAGATGAATGGAAAGAATCGATTATCGTACCAATTTATAAGAAAGGAGATAAAACTTATTGCTACAACTATAGGGGCATCTCATTACTTTCAACTTCGTACAAAATTCTAAGAAATATATTAGTAAGCAGACTCACTTATTATAATGATGACATTCTAGGAGATGATCAATGTGGATTTAAGAGAAACAGGTCTTCAACAGATCAGATTTTTAGCTTAAGACAGATTTTAGAAAAGAAATGGGAATATAATGGTACTGTACATCAACTATACGTAGACTTCAAAAAGCCATACGATTCAATTAAGAGGAAGAAGTTATATAGTATCCTGCTAGAGGTTGGAATACTTAAAAAGTTAGACTTATACGAATGTGTCTAAATTACACAAAGAGTAGGGTGCGTGTAGGCGAACAGTTTTCGGATACTTTTGAAATCCAGAATGGGTTGAGGCAAGGAGATGCACTATCTCCTCTACAATTTAATTTTGTACTAGAGCATGCCATCAAATCTTTAGAGGATGAAGAAGACCTACAACTCAATGGTATTAATAAGCTGTTAGTTTATGCTGATGATGTAGTATTATATATAAGAAATTTGGACTAGAAGTAAATATCAGTAAAACTAAATATATGGTTAAACATAAAAATACATTATATAATGGAAATGGACAGCTAATGACAAATGAGGGAAATTTTGAGGAAGTGGCTGAATTCAAATACCGAGGAACAATAATCACAAATACGAATGAGATGCACAAGGAAATTAAACATATGCTCAATTCTGGAAATGCGTGCTATTATGCATTACACAGACTCTTGACTACCCGACTCCCTTCAAGAAAAGTTAAAGTGAAAATATACAAAACTATTATTCTACCAGTTATTTTATATGGATGCGAAACATGGACTCTCACTTTAAAGAAGGAAACGAGATTACGAGTATTTGAGAATAAAGTTCTTAGGAAAATTTTTGGACCAAAGAGAGATAAACAAACAGATGAATGGAGAAGACCGATAACAGTTAATTACATGGTCTTTATAGGAAGCCAGATATAATGAGAAAACTTAAGTCTCGTAGATTGCGATGGGCAGGACATGTGGCACGAATGGGGAATGAAAGACGAGCATGGAAGCTTCTTGTATGAAAACCAGAGGGAAAAGTCCAGTTGGTAGACCAAGAATGAGGTGGGAGAATAACATTAACTATGATTTGAGGAAGTAGATTATACAGGGGATGATTGGAAAACACTGTATCAGGATAAGGATATATGGAGAGCTTATGTCCGCGCGGCCATGAACCTACGGGTTCGATAGAGCCAGTGAGTTAGTTAATATAATTTACCTACGTATTGGACGAATGAAAGAGAATGTCAATTTTACTAGGATGCACGCCCCTGAAAAATATCTTGCACTGACGGTAGAAAAAAATAAGGAAGTTAGCAAAACTTTTCTGATTGCATGAAGTTTGAGAATTGATCTCGAGGTTGTGTGTGCGCGTGTGTGTGTGTGTTCACCAACTTCTCCCGAACACGTGGAAAACCCTCGGCGACATCGTAACGATGTTCTATTATCTTCTAATGCGAAGGAAAGAGTAAGCGGCGCCATCTAAACGAATGTCGACATCATTACATGGCTATTTACGCTGTATGTGTCATTCGCTTTAATATCAAGAGATGAAGATAATGTATTCTCTCTCGCTTTTTGCCTTTACCCTTCCAGCCTTCCATTTCAGTAGGTTTTTCTAAGTAATAACAAAGAACACGACGATTGTTAGCAAGTAAGAAAGAACTTGTTCTTGACAGCCACATAAGGACAAATATCCGGCAGATTTCTGGAGAACTTTCGCAGGCAATTACAAGGAAAACAAATTTAAGGATTTTATTAATAAGAACAAACAACCTTCTCAACACTAAGGTACCTTCATTTACTTACAGCAATAAAGCTTATTAACAATAAAAATTAAACCTACAAAATATGCGTGAGTTATTTTTAATTAATTACACTGAGCAACAAAAAACAAACTTCTGTTTTAGTCTCAGGAAGAAACATATGTGATTCTGATAGTATTTTGTCTCCTGCATTCAAATATGATACCGGCTTTTCTCCATAAGGCAAGGTTTCCGAGAAACAGACATTTATAATTTCAAACACTTTAATATTTTCTACATTCGTAACTACACAATATTCAAACATTCGGACTCATCTAGAAAGTAAGAAATGACGATTTTCTGCTATATTTCGCCTGTGGAGCATCCCTCTTGATGGTCCAACAATAATCGGCCAGCATATTAGGATTCCATTTGTCTTGATATCTCTTTTCCATAGCTGAAAACATTTGAGATAGCTCATTTGGTTTTATTTTATGATAGACAAATGGACGAAAAAAGTTTATTAAAAAAATAATTATTTAAATCCATTAATTAAAATTGAAATAAAAAAAATGTGGGTGATGGAGAAATTCCGAATACATATTTGAAAACACGATAAAACTGCATTAAGTACAACTATTGGTACTCATGAGACAAAAATCATGTTGACCACTGTTATTGAAACATTCACGATAGAAAATTGAAGCGTAGATAATAAACAGGTATAGGGTTATAAAGGGAATGGGTAGAACCATTATTTGACAGTATACATTGCATTTATTTTAACTAAATAAATATCCTGAACTCGTGTCCAACTCAGGATCAGGTCGAGGAATAGGATGAGATGAAGTCCCTATGTTTATAGAGGTCTATGAACGGCCGACCACTCCAGACGCACCGTCACAGGTCGGGCGAACGAAATGGATGAGATGGGTATGGCGAAATGGTGAAATGAAATCTGTGGCAGGGGAAAACGGGAGAAACTCCGAGAAAACCCTGCCCAAGCTCCGTTTCGTCCACCTTAAAACCCACACGGAGTGACCCCAGAGGCAAGCGTCCTACCGCTTGCATCACGGAGCCGCCTAATTTTAACTACACCTTAAAATCGCCTTATCAGGAAACGGTTTGTTTCTATAGGGAATCCATTCTTAACGTTTTGTACAAATGTCAAAGTCATTATGAATGGATTCTATGAGTAGAACCATTATTTGACAGTATACATTGCATTTATTTTAACTAAATAAATATCCTCAACTCGTGTCCAACTCAGGATCAGGTCGAGGAATAGGATGAGATGAAGTCCCTATGTTTATAGAGGTCTGTGAACGGCCGACCACTCCAGACGCACCGTCACAGGTCGGGCGAACGAAATGGATGAGATGGGTATGGCGAAATGGTGAAATGAAATCTGTGGCAGGGGAAAACGGGAGAAACTCCGAAAAACCCCGCCCTAGCTCCGTTTCGTCCACCTTAAAACCCACATGGAGTGACCCCAGAGGCAAGCGTCCTACCGCTTGCATCACGGAGCCGCCTAATTTTAAATACACCTTAAAATCGCCTTATCAGGAAACGATTTGTTTCTATAGGGAATCCATTCTTAACTTTTTGTACAATTGTCAAAGTCATTATGAATGGATTCTATGAGTTTCTTATAACATGCAATTCAATCATATTACATTATACTGGTCATAATATAGGCCTAAGATTGAAATAGTAAGATGTATTTTTCAATAAATTATTCAAATTGTAAAATAAGAATTTTGGAAGAGATGTGTGTTACCCTGCAATAAGTCGCCGGAGGCCATAGGTTTCTTATATCAAAATATACAGACAACATTGAATAGTGAATTGATTGAATAACCTAATAAAGTGTGCAGATAGAGTACAGATCTTCCTTATAGATAACCAACATTGTTATTTGCTAAATAAATAATAATCATCATAGTAAATTCACAAAATTAGGACATTTGTTGACCCGTTTTGACCTCAAGAGAAACACCTTCCAAAAGTCTTTTGAGTGGACGTCCTGGTCTTCTTCATCCTGCAGGTTGATAGCTTAACACTTGTTTGGGTATCCTGTGATCTTCCATTGAATGAACATGTTGCATCCATCTTGACTTATAATCAGAAATTTTGTTTTCTAAAGGTTCCATGTGTAATTTTTTTTTGTGGTCTAGTAGTGTGTATCCTGCAGTCCTCCGAAGATATCTCATTTCCACAAAACTAAGTCTCTGTATATCCTTTTGTTTCAACGTCCATACTTCGCTACCATACAAAAGAGTTGGAAGAGCCCGTGTTTTATACACTTTTAGTCTTGAATGTTTTAGGATTAATTGTGGCTTGAAGACAGAATTTATTAACCCTAAAATCCTTGAAAAGTTTTATACTTTTGCTTGTATATCCTTTTATTTTTCATATGAGATATTGCATCCTAGAAATGAAAAATTATTCATCTGCTGCAAAATTGTATTTTTAAGTACAATTTTATTTCTGACAGGATCTACACCTTGAAATGCCGTAATTTTTGTTTCATCTGTAGATATCTTCAATCCATTTTCTTCTATAAATTTGTTAAGGTAGATTATCTCACAAGCTGGAGTAATGATTTCGATTAACAAAACCATAAGAAATACAATTCAACACTACACTCATTGGAATGAAAGAATATTAGAGCTTCGACTGAAAATAAATAAATAAATATTTAAACAACACCTGTCAGCCTGTATGATTTGCTAGATTTACAAGAAAGAACTTATGCTGCTATTAACAACGTACGATCATCATATATGATCCATAAGCCATAATGCATGGATAGAGATTGAATATAGGTTGGATATTTATCATGCCACTAATAGAAGCCATGTTGAAGTTTATGAAACTAAGATAAAAACAATTCTCTCTATTCATTCTTTGTAGCAATTGGTTTTATCTATAAATTTATATTAGTTCAGAAGGTATAGCTATTTATTATTATACTTATATAGAGAAGAAAGTATTACAGTGGAATGGCCATGTCAAAAGATTGCCTAAAATTGTTATGGGATGGATCCCAACAGAAAGAAGGAAGAGAGGAAGACAGAAGAAAACTTGGATAGAAGGGGTACAAGCAGCTATGAATATCAGAGGATTGGAGGAAGATCAATGGATGGACAGAGAGGAATGGCGTTTGGTTTCCGGAAGACGGCGGCAGCTGCCATGATACCGCATGATGATGATGATGAAGTAGAACAAGGTGTATACGAATTTGTAGCTGACTAAATTACTTAAGATAGCTTGCTTTAACTCTTATGGTCTATTATATTTTTTTAGTGCATGGTCTAATCTCTTTTTCAGTAACATTTGTATTAATGTCCTTTTTTGACATAAATCTTGATAATTTACGTTACTTTCTTATTGGAACCACAAGTAAAAAAAAAATAACTAAATCCAGGAGATTTTAAGATATATTTATAGGACTTAATTGCTGTTATTCAAAATACCTCACCTGCAAATGCTGGAATATTCTTTCACAACAAATTATAGGCCTACATCAGATATGTTATTCCAATCATTATTAATGATTCGACTGTGAGGTTTCATAATGTTACGTCATAAACCATAAGTCAGTTGTTTCTCCGTGAGACTAATGGAGAAGATACAAAGCGCTGAAAATAAATCTTAGAAAGGAAATAATATTAAATTCCATTAAGAAGTACTGTGAGCTGCTCAAAAAGCCTACTGAATAAAAGAACGAATGAAAATAAAGCTACAAAATTCTAATTTAAAAAGAAGAAAGAAAAAAGAAAAGCAATGAAAGGATAATGAATGGTTCACAGAATGCGACTTGTATTGAAGTTTTGTTCTTAGTTAGCTATAAATTTGTGAACTAAGAAAAGAAACATCTTTTATACAATTTGTTACACGATGTCGAGTAAATATTTAAGAGTGAAGGTAATTTATAAACTTGTTTCCCTTTTTTTTGTCAATCATTCACAATATAATCACATTTCTAAATTACAATAATATTTAAATCAAATAGTACTGGAATTGTTGAACTCGTCTGTCTGAAACATTTTTTTGCCATAATATTCGCAAATGATAAATTATTATATCAGACAAGGTATATATATATATATATATTTATTTATTTATTTACCGAAGTATAGCCCATATTAAAATTAATTTTATCGTTTTTTAACTGTCGTAATATGAATTTCAAAAGTGTTGACTATCGTAACACGTGAGTAATACGTTATTTTCAGCAGAAACAAGAAAATCTGAATAGGAACATTTCCAATTTATACAAATAAATATTCTTATATAAAATCACACATATGTTATTAAATTTGTCTATTCTCTTCGTGTCAAATATGCTATCCTAAATTACTATTTTATATCTGTTTCTATTAATAATTTTTTCACATATTCAATCCATTTTAACTTTATGTAATACACTAGTCATTAAAGGGGCCACAAATGTGCGTATACATGCGTCCCACCATAGGTTGTTATAGCGTATAGATATGTCACAAGTACCTTCCGACATAATAAAATTGCGCTACGGAAGGTTGGCTGTATATGTAAGAAGCAACAAAGGGCATTTCAGTGCCTATTTGTATACACAATGCGTTATTATTAGAGGTAAGGGTTTAAATCATAAATATTTTTTCGTTCGATGTGACTAATTTCTTATACTTACCAATATTGTTGTTACTGGAAATACGTCAACGTTCCCACATCTAACCTGGTTGCTATGCAACCAAGAGAAATCGCAATGCTGATATGGATTCAAAATGCACACGTTCGGTAAGTAAAATAAAACATTTCTTGAATGTTTTGTACACTAACTCATACCTTTATTTAGACTTTTCCGGAATTAATGCAGAACATCCCACTGTCCAGGCTTCTTCAGTTTCTATATCATCTACCATGACTCCTTCCATAATAATATTATCAAACAGATTCTAATCACGGTACTACATATAAAAATGTCTCTACAGCCAACAATCCATGTTTATAATAAAACAAATGAAAAGCTACACAGCAACTATCACCAAATGTTTCTTTCTCATAGAAGTCATTTACACCCAACCAATATTTTAATTAATTTATTACTATATTTAATAAAAATTAGTCACATCGACCAAAAAATAGTATGCAGTACACATGAGGTAAGCACGTAACAGATCTCGAAAATTGTAAAAACTCGGCGCAAGCGCCTCGTTTTTTTCAAATCTTTTCTCGATCAGTAACAAGTGCTTACCTCACTTGTATGGTAATATACTATTATAATATCATTGAAGTATTTATAGATTATAAGTTTAACATTGAATATAGTGATGATGTTCACATTACCAGACTGTACTTCGTCGCCGTGAACCAATTAAAACAGTATAATCCCTTGATACTCAAATAATTTCCTTAAGTTACGTTATTACGCGTAAGATTAGAATCATTGGGTTAGCTATATTACTTACTTACTTACTTACTCACTGGCACTATCGAACCCGTAGGTTCATGGCCGCGCGGACATAAGCTCTCCATACATCCCTATCCTGAGCTAATGCTTTCCAATCATTTCCTGTATAATCTACTTCCCTCAAATCATAGTTAATGTTGTTCTCCCACCTCATTCTTGGTCTACCAACTGGGCGTTTTCCTTCTGGCTTTCCTACAAGAAGTTTCCATGCACGTCTTTCATTCCCCATACGTGCAACATGTCCTGCCCATCGCAGTCTACGGGACTTAACTGTTCTTATTATATCTGGCTTCCTATAAAGACCATGTAGCTCATTGTTAAGTAGTCTTCTCCATTCACCTGTCTGTTCATCTCTCTTTGGTCCAAAAATTTTCCTAAGAACTTTATTCTCAAATACTCGTAATCTCCTTTCCTCCCTTAAAGTAAGAGTCCATGTTTCGCACCCATATAATATAACTGGTAGAATAATCGTTTTATATATTTTCAGCTTAACGTTTTTTGAAAGGAGTTGGGACATCAAAAGTCTCTGCAATGCATAATAGCATGCATTTCCAGAATTGAGCCTATGTTTAATTTCTTTGTGCATCTCATTCCTATTTGTGATTATTGTTCCTAGGTATTTGAATTCAGCCAATTTCTCAAAATTTCCCTCATTTGTCATTAGCTGTCCATTTCCATTATATAATGTATTTCTACGTGTGACCATATATTTAGTTTTACTGATATTTACTTCCAGACCTAATTTCTTAGTGTTACTCAATAGTGTGTGCGTGTTGGCCTTTAGTATCTCCTCACTATCGGCCAGTAGTACCACATCATCAGCATAAACTAACAGCTTATTAATACCATTCAGTTGTAAGCCTTCCTTATTCTCTAAATATTTAATGGCATGCTCTAGTACAAAATTAAATAGCAGAGGATATAGTGCATCTCCTTGCTTCAACCAATTCTGGATTTCAAAAGTGTCTGAAAACTGTTTGCCTACACGCACCCTACTCGTTGAGCCATTTAGACACATTCGTATAAGTCTAACTAACATTTTGGGAATTCCGAACTCCAGCAGGATACTATATAACTTCTCTCTCTTAATTGAATCATATGCTTTTTTGAAGTCTACATATAGTTGATGTACAGTACCATTATATTCCCATTTCTTTTCTAAAATCTGTCTTATACTAAAAATCTGATCTGTTGTAGACCTGTTTCTTCTAAATGCACATTGATGATCTCCTAGAATCTCATCAATATAGGGGGCAAGTCTGCTTACTAATATATTTGTTAGAATTTTGTACGAAGTTCAAAGTAGTAGTAGTAGTAGGACTTTATTAGACAAAAGTAAGATATTTACAATATTATTTACAAATATGGGTCGCACGGGCAGTAAGCCGTACGTGCTGTTGACAGTCCGTTACAATAAAGTAATAATTGGTACTAGTGTAAAGAAAAATAAACAAATACAGCAATAACATTACAATTAAATAAAGAAAACACAATAAAACTATTACCATTAAATAATAACACAACAGCATTATTCACTAAAAACATTAACATTACAATTACATAAAGAAAACACATTAATATTACAATTAAATAATAACACAACAGCATTATACACTAATTAATTTATATATAATTGTTAATAATTAATGGTATTGCATTTTGATAACATATATTTATTCATGAATGAGTGTTGTCCTTATTTTTCGCGTTTTGTCCAGAAATTTACGGAGGTTTATCCAATTTTCTGGATTTACCAATAACTCGTAGCATGCCAATCTTTCCCGATTTGAATTTAGAAATCTTTCCGGTAATAACTGACGTCTCCAATATTCTAAATCATTACATTTTCCTAATATATGTATCTCATCTTCAAAGTTCCCGCACATTGGACATATTCGCATATCGTGATCGTCGCTAATTTTTAGAAATTTCCATGCCCCTAGCCTAAACCAAGCAAGCCCTGATCTCTCCTTAAATCCTAGGTTGAGTATATACGATTCTTTTCCCCAGACGTGTTTTAGGTCTCTTTGTAAACACAGTGAGCGTTTTCCTGTACATTCGGCGAAGGTATCTTGTTGGTTTACATCTAAGTACCTCCTCCTTATTTTTCTCCACACGTTCTTGCGATTTTCAGTCCCTTTTTCCCATATCCAGCCCATCCCAATCTTTTGGAGTTCTCTCCTAACCTCGTCTGCCCAAAATTTAACATCTATGTTTTTAATTTGGTGGTCGTAGCAAATTGCTCTAAGCATTGTTTGTTCACCTTGGATTACTCGCAACCAGTACTTGAGTACACGAATTTTACAGTTAATATCGTCCTGGAATGACCCGAATTCATATAAAATTCCACAGTTAGAAACGGCCTTACTAAGTCCTGTAATATACTTTAGAAAATGCGTATATACCTTATTTAGTATTTCCGTTCTTTGGAAACCCCAAATCTCACTACTATAGTGCATGACTGGCCTGACCATAGCTCCATACATTTTTTCTAATGTGCTGACTGGAATATCAGGCACTCGACCCAGAATACCGAGTACACTGTTAAGTTGTCCCCTCCCTTTAAATAATGCTATATCAATGTGTTTTTTTGCACTTTCCGTTCATTTTCAACGTCGTACCAAGATATTCGAAATGTTTCACGTTTTGAAGAACTTGATCTCTGTATTTCCATTCCTCTGTTGTACCATAAACCGTCCCATTTTTAAATGTCATTGTTTTTGTCTTACTAGCATTTACAGTCAATCCCCAATTCCTACAGTATATTTCCAGTAGGTCAAGACCTCTTTGCAATCCCTTGATTGTCTTGGAACAGATAATTAAATCATCTGCATACAACAGGACTGGGATTCTAACATTTCCTATCTCCGGAGCCTCAATTTCTCCTTCTAGCATTACGTCTACAATATCATCAACGAATAGATTAAATAGCATTGGTGATAAAATGCAACCTTGTCTCACTCCCCGATTGGCTTCGCTGCTCTCTGTAATGTGCCCTTGGTCTACTTTTATACAAAATTAACATATTTATAAATTGACATTAAAGCATGTATCATTTTACGAGACAATCCTTTCCGATTTAATTTTTCCCAAAGTGCGCTTCGGTCCACAGTATCAAATGCCATCTTAAAATCAATGAATGCACAAAATAATTTACCCCCCTTCATTTTCAGATTGTCATCAATTAATGTTCTCAGAACAAATAGGTTGTCCACCGTGGAGTACCCTTCTCTAAAACCTGCCTGATATTTTGAGAGCCTATTGTTCTCTTTAGCCCATTGTCTGATTCGTTCGTAAAGTACTTTACAATATATTTTTCCGAACACTGACAAGAGACAAATTCCCCTATAACTTTCTGGTATCTGTGCCCCACCTTTCCCTTTGTATAGCGGTTGGATGACACCTGTCGCCCAGGCTTCCGGATAATCTCCTCCATTAAAAAGTTTGTTGAACGCAGTTTTAAAAACGTCTAATAATTTATTGGATGATATCATATTTTTCAAGAATTCCCCTGGTATTCCATCAATTCCAGGTGCTTTACCATTCTTTAAACATTTAATGGAAGAAACCACTTCATTTTTCGAAATATCCTGATCCAGTAATTGAATATGAATTGGGTCAGGGATCTCAACTATATTTCCTTGATTATATCTTAACCTCTCATTTCCCAGCACCCTATCAAAGTAACTTCTCCATTCCCCGGGCGTTATTCTTGTCCGATTTATGGACTTTACTTTGAGTTCCCTTATCGCTTTCCATATGTCCGCAATGTTCCCACTTTCAGTCGCGACTCTCATTTCTTCGGATTTCTTATTTTGCCATGCTAGTTTTGTTTCTGCCAATAAGTCTTTATATTCCTTTCTCTCTTGCGCATAATTTTTTCTGCTTTCATCTGTGCTTTCTATTCTAAACTTTAAAAGACTACTTTCGACAACTTTCTTCTTCTTTCTACATGCATTATTGTACCACCCTTTGTCCTTCTGGTTCATTGCGTATTTAACCTTGAATTTTTCCCCTGCTTTTTGAAAACATTCTGTCAAAGTTTTAATAATTTCCTCCCCGCTAAGATCATTTAATTGCAGATCCTGTATTAGCGTTTCCAAACTCCTGTTAAATTCTTCTCTCAGATCCTCGATCCACCTGAAACGGATAATTGGCTGCAACATTGTTGCCACCTCATCATTAACTGTCTCACTAATACCTTTCATATTTAAAATAAGTTTGTTTGGGAAGTGGTGTGATTCGATTCTGGAAACTATACAAAAATTACTTAGGACTGGAATCATGTCTTGTGTGCATATTGAATAATCGATTACGCTACTTCCATTTTTATTAATAAATGTCAGTTCTCCATTTTTATCTTCCCCATATTTACCATTCAGAATTTCAAGTTCAAATGCATCGCAAAAAGCTAACAATTGGTTTCCTTCTGAATTTAAAATCTTATCTTTGCTTCTCCTACCCTCACCTCGTGTTTCATTATCATCCGATTTTATAGTGATATTTTCCTCCCCAATCCTACAGTTAAGTCCCCTAAAATTATTATTCCCGCTTCCGGAAACCTATCTTTTATTTCTGCCAACGAGTCAGACAATTCAATGAAAAAATTTGGATTGGCATACCTGGAATTTAGTGGTTGGCGATAAATAGACAACAGACAACATTTCTGCTCTTTCTGTATGGTAATATATACAAAGTGCCTCTTTTAAAGTAATATTTACCTTTTTAATATATGGGTCTAAGTTAGCTTTATATAAAATGGCAACACCGCCTGGATATCTACCTCTCTTTCCTCTCTTTTGATTACCCTTAAAATAACCTTTCATATTACATAGATTTACGCATTCACTAGCTTTTAACCATGTTTCTCCTAGGGCTAATATATCAAAAGTCTCAATAAACTCTACACATCTGTCCATTGAAAGTTTTTGCTTTAACCCTTCGATATTCCATGAACCGACTGTCAACAAACCCTATTGTGTTCCCTTGTCATTAGTCTTACCTGTATTTTTCGAACTTCCCCCTCTCAATAGTTCCTTTTCTGCGGGTAGATTCTGAAGTCTTAGTGATTTTCTTGTTGGAGTTCTTGTGTCCGCCGGTCGTTCACTTCTTAGAGGTGGGGTATGGTGTTTGCGTTCGGCCGTTTTTTGCTGTATGTTTATTGGATTTCTGGGAGTTATTAAGGTAGTGGTCCCTCTCTCTTTCTCTCGTGTAGAATTTTCTCCCTCCTCTGCTGTAAGGAGACCACCTGCTGTTGAAGCGTCCCCTGTATGTTTTGGGGACTCGCTGTCAATGACCTCTTCAAATTCATTTTCAGAGTTGTCCATATTTTGTAGTTTTTCCCTGCTCCAGATTCGTCCATTTATAATCAATTTATTAAATTGTATGATTGCATGGCAGCCCTGCCTCCTCGCCTCGAGCATGTGTCGCTTAACAAAGTCTCTTTCGCGGCGCACCTTCTCACTAAAGTCTTCGGCAATATTGATACCGGTCCCTTTAAGATATTTACTGTCTCTAAGGATCCAACATTTTATTTTGTAGTGTGATAATTTGCATACAATCGGTCTCTTTCCACTATTCCAATGACCTACTCTGTGCGCTCTTTCAATATCACTGTCCACCAAATCAATTCCGATTTGCGCCACTACTCTTTTAACTATATGTTCAGTTTCTTCCCAGCTTTCTCTGTCCTCTTCATGCACACCATATATCACAATATTATTACGGCGACTCTGGTTTTCGAGATAGTCTAATTTAGATTCCAGCCATTTCAATCTGTCCTCCATCCGATGCATGTTCGTCTCAATATCACGAATTTTTTCACCCACGTTGCACTTTTCAAACCCCTCTTTCACTTCAGTTGACAATGTTTCAATCAGCTTTCTAACTTCTTCCATAATGCTTTGTCCCCTGCACACTTCAACCACTCTAACAAAAACACGTCCGCTCTTCTCGACGGCTAGCAGATATGAGATGCCCCTATAGTTGTTGCAATCAGTTTTATCTCCTTTCTTATAAATTGGTACGATAATTGATTCCTTCCATTCATCTGGAAGAGCTTCTTTTTCCCAAATCATACTAAGCAACCAGCGTATCTTGTCCATCAATTTTTCTCCCCCTGATTTTATCAGTTCTGCTGGGATCTCATCTGAACCTGATGCTTTATATATCTTCAATTTTTGAATTGCCATTTCAACCTCTAATGCACTTGGCTCTGCGACTAGCATTTCTGCTGTCTGTAACTTATCCTCCTCAATGTCCTGTTCTGTATGTACATTTAATAGCTGATTAAAATAACTTTTCCATCTATTTAATATACTCTTGGAATCTGCAATCATATCCCCATTTTCATTCCGAATTACGTTTGTTGTAGCCTGAAACCCTTTCTTCTCTATATTAATTCCCTGATATAATTCTCTAATGTTCCTATTTTTTGCATTCATTTCAAGATCATTAATCTTCTCTCTCAAATATTCCCTCTTTTTACTCTTTAGTAACTTGGTGGTTTCCCGTCTAACACTACCCAATTGCTCTAAATTTACCTCATTTGGCTCGTGTAACCATTTCATTTTTGCTATTTTTCTTCTTTCTTTTCTTTACAATGTCGGCACATTCTTCATCAAACCAATTCTTGTTTTGCCTCTTTTTTAAACAACCAATGCTTTCTGATGCTGACAATTTAATAGTATCTCTTATAGCCTCCCATTCTTTATTTATATGAGTTTCTTCTTCGTTTGCCACATTGTCATCTGAAGATTCCAGTACTTCAAATCTATTAGCAATTTTGATTTGGTATTCTTGCCGCATTTCATCATTTTTCAAGTTTTTTAATTCATATTTTACTGAATCATCTTTAACGTTTGTTCCTCTCATAAGCGATAGCCGTTGTCTGATTTTCACCCTGACCAGATGATGATCTGAATTGCAGTCTGTCCCTCTAACTGATCTAACGTCAATGATGCTACTGTGCCAGCGTTTATCCACTAATACATGATCTATCTGGTTCCGAGTTTCTCCATCTGGGGACGTCCAGGTGTATTTATGAATATCCTTATGCTGAAATGTTGTGCTCTTAACAATGAGATTCTTTGATGTGGCAAATGTGACTAATCTAACCCCGTTGACGTTACTATCTTCATGAAGACTGAATCTGCCTATTGTTGGTTTGAATATATCTTCCTGCCCCACTTTTGCATTAAAATCTCCTAAGACAATTTTCATATGATATCGTGAAAGGCTATCAAATAAGCATTCTAATTCTGCATAGAACTCATCCTTGATCCTGTCATCTTTATCTTCTGTGGGGGCATGTACAATTACAATTATAAAATCATGTCGTTTACCCTTTAGAATTATGTATGATATCCTATCAATAACAAACTTAATATCTCGGATAGCGGATAGGATCCTCCTTCTGACTAAAAAACCCGTTCCAAATGCAGGTCTTTCTGCACCCCCATAGTATAATGCAAAGCTTCCTGATTCCTGACTACCTTCTCCTGGCCACCTAACTTCCTGTAAAGCGACTATATCCAAGGGCGATTTATCCAATTCCCGCGTTAATATCTCTAGTGCCCCGCTATTGTATAAAGTCCTAACATTCCATGTTCCTAGGAACATGTCCCTGTGTTTGAGCCTTTGGCATGGGTTCCCTGAAGTAGTCCCCGCCCGGAGAACCGAATGGGGGACTATTTGACCTCCGGAAAATTTTACCCCAGTAGAACCCATGTCCGCATTTCTTGACGGTTGTATTTTTACGGTGAAAGATCGTCACTCTTTCGACCAAGGTACTTATTTCGTCTGGCTTATCACCTTCGAGCAGTCCGGCATGGGTAACCCTATCGGCAGCAATGCTACCGCCGGCATAGCTCTCAGGATCATTTAAGCACACAAGCCACTCCACCACGACAAGGTAAAGATACCATGGAGGGGTTAGCTATATTAAGCGTACGTTAATAATTTTTTTAGAGAGCCATACCGAGTGAGGCATCGTGAACAGATGGTAACACGAGCATTGATATACTATGGGAATTCTGTTTTTAATCATCATTCATAACTATCTTTGTAGGATCCATAACATTTATATCACGAAATATGGGTTATGTTTATGTACAATTAAAATTTTTCGCTATTTTTTTATTCATCTTACATGAATTCCTTATCAGTAATTATTTATATATCTATACAAGAATGGTCCTTAACATTCTCTATGTCACTCGTCGAAAAGCGTGCACTGTTAGTGCTTGTCATTCCCGGTAAATGGAATCGGCTGCATAACACGCTATAGCGGTTTTCAACTCTAGAAGATACTATTGCTCTTATGGAGCAATTCTTGCCAGGAAACGTGTCCTTTTAAGCGAGATTGATTTATTATTCAATTAATTTGAAATAAATAAAGAAATTAAATACGAGTAATTTCACTTATAACTTTGCCAAGGAAGTGTGTGCCCGATTTACGGAAAAAATACCACAATGGAACGTATAATTATTACTCACATATTTAATAAAATTTAGGGGGTGGACACAATTACCGGAACAGCGGTTAGTGGAGATGCCATTTAATCGTCCTCTTTCAACCAAACCTGGTGATAATTATATTTACAGCCCCGTCAGTCAGTCTGCGGCATCAAGTGGCAAAAGCATTCCCATTGCCTTTCTTTCCCTCCCCGTCTTAGAGCTTGACTAGTGTGCGATTGCAGCATACATCGTTCACTGGGAACGACGGCGCCGAACATCCTTGCAGTCCAGTGCTATGAAGAATGTTATGAACTGTTCTGAAATGTTTTTAATGGTTTTCTTAATTATACTCATGTTAATATATCCTCCCGTTATCAAATGTATATATTTAGTAATTCATTCGTCTCTCAACTTCTTTGAGGCACCGTATTTTACGGACTATAAGACGTACCTTTTTCTTCGAAAAATTGCCTACAAAATCAGGTGCATCTTATACTCAAAATGAATATAAAAAGTCCAGTGTTCAATTTAAAGTTATTGCCAGTCTTAAAAATGGCCATATATTCGATGTCGCGGGAAACATATCTCTATCTGACAACATTGGATTCAACTGGCTGAAGCAGTGCACCGATGCGACGAACATGAATTGCGGGGATTCACAAGCTGGCTAACACTGTCTCCCTCCCGCCTCACCATCATAAACCCAGTACACTG
Source organism: Diploptera punctata (assembly GCA_030220185.1). Classification (NCBI taxonomy): domain Eukaryota; kingdom Metazoa; phylum Arthropoda; class Insecta; order Blattodea; family Blaberidae; genus Diploptera; species Diploptera punctata. The sequence continues at coordinate 224,432 of JASPKZ010007258.1, forward strand.
TCTAGCCTACGATGCGTCAATACAGTCTACGATGTCAGTGAACTTGAACAAATGGATGGTGGATCATACCCAACATGAATTCACACCAAAGGGAGCTTTAAAACGACATACAATCAAACAAGTGTGTCAGTGGATAAAAGAAGTCGTGGTCTAGAGTGAGAGAAGACAATATTGTTAAAACTTTCAAGAAGTGCTGCGTAAGTAACCTCGCGATGGCAATGAGGACCATCTTATCTACGCAGAGGACAACGATGACGACGAAGAGGAAGAAGAAGAAGAAAGTTCAAATTACTATTTTCAGGGATTTTAAAGATCAGAATGGTTTTATAAACTAATATTTTTTTTTAGTCTGGCTTTGCAATCTAATAATAAAAATGGCAAAAATGTTATTTAAAAATTACTTAAAAATTAAGGTGCGTCTTATTGCCCGTAGCGCCTTATAGTCCGTAAAATACGGTATTTAGTTTCACAATGAAAAATTAATATTTAATTGTGGAAGTAAATATAACATCAATTAAAAGGAACCAGCTGGGGTATTCTACAGTAATTTTTACACGTTCAATTTATAGCACTCATTATTAAAACGCAAAACTTCTTAGTTTGTATTTTACATCCACAATTAAATGCAGATTATAATTTAACAGAATCAAGAAATCACGTAGTTCTATATTCTTCAAAAATTCAAAAGTTTAAATTAGATTCAGTATAGAAAAAAGTAACATATACGGTACATATCCTGTTTTAAAAATGGCGATATCTGCCAGATATTTAATAAAGGGAACCTTTTTAAGATGAGTTATTAATTTGAAAGAGACAGAATATAGGTAGCAGAAGCATGCTCCTACCTCATTTTGCTCCATTTCCCAATGTAATTACACAGTTTTATCCGGTGCTTTGTGCTGACTTTTAACAGAGTAATAAAGAATTTGTAACGATACAGTATTCGAGAACTTGTGAAAGCTTTTGCTTCTTGGGATTCAAAAGCCTTTTCATCTGTACTTATATTAATAGTGTACAAAAAAGCTCAGGCCAAATTAACAGATCTCAATTAGTCACAATGATCTATCTGAATATCTCTAAGTTTTGTGGGCAAGTATTTTCAGTTGTGCCCTAACTCGTACGATACTATATATATATTTTGGAAAGCAATGGGAAGCTACCACACATATAATTCCTAGTAAATCTGCAAAGCATAGCATTAAAATGCTATGATTGCAGTGAAAGATCTGCCCTCGGGCAGAATTTGTATGGATATTTGGATGGATATATATATATATATATATATATATATTCATCCAGTTCTTTTAACCCCAATTAAATACAACGTTAGAATGTTGGGCGATCACTAAAAGACAAGAACAAAGATTGGAAGCAGTGCGATGAGATTTTTAAGAAATATAGCAGAATATAGGCCTACTCTGCTGGATAAGAAATGAAGATATAATAAAGGGACTAAATATTTTCAAACTTACAGACCGAATAATTAAAAGTAGGAACGCCTGAAAAGAACATGTCGATAGAATTCCAGGCGAAAGATTTCCAAAATTATTGCTAAATTATAAACCGTACGGAAGGAGAAATGTTGGACGCCCACACAGAAGATGGTCTGAACAATTTTAAAAATTCTATCTTTCATGAAACCGGAACGAACCAACAGGCTTAATCCCTGGATGATGATGATGTTTGGCTAAATAACTTTACAATGCGCTATCATCATTATCAATAGCCGAATATTCCTACTGGGTCCTGAACTTTACCGGGAGTTTCCGCTATTCTTCTCTGTTCAATTCCATAATCTTCCAGTGCTTAATTCCACAGATTCATATGTCGTCAATCAAGCAATCGAGAAGAGGCCTACGATCCAGTGTCTTCGCTGTCGGAATACGGCAGTCCGGGTTCCTGCTCGGAGACAAGTTGTCGCGGCCATAAATGATGGAATTAGTATGAAATAAAATATACTGTTTATGACAATGAGCAAGATGAGGTATTGACACCTACTTTGGTCGAGGACCATGAATTTAGTTAGCGGAACGCGTTGGTTTAGTTAGCGATGGACTGTCACCCATCCGTCTGCTTGTATGTGAATTTGGAGCACAGGACGGTCACCTATCCAACTCCAAGTGTTGGGAGCTTTGGCTGCCGCCGTGATTCTTCAGTTATGGTGTCAGAGAGCCAGAATATTGGGGGGGGGTGCTGGGACACGGACCACTAGGAGAAATTGTGGGACTTACAACAAATCTCGGAAGTTTGACTTGGGAAAAATTGCTAGGGCGTCCCTTCGAAGTTCACGTTGGGAAGACAGCAGCTGCAAACAGCATGATGTAATGAAATAAAAGTTTCACCTCACTCTCGCCATCTATATGGTGGACAATTTTTTAATTTTGAAAAATAATTGCAATTCATAATTTAATTCTACTACATTAATTTATACTTAACTTTAAAGAAACCCTCCAATACCTTAATAAAATGATTTGATTTAAATGAGTATGGTTAAATTGGTCAAGGTCAGCCCGGGTCTGTAAGGACAAATGGTTGTAAATATTACGGACACCACGTGATTCAGCGGTCACCCATCCAGACTAAACCCTGACTCTGCATAGGTTTATTATGGTGAAGAAGCGGCGGAAAGCGCCTTTTGTCAATTCCAAGTGATAGATACATCAAGAAGAGAGTTACTTAGAGTCAGTTCCCTGCTAATGTATTGGTTGAGCTCTCATGGTTTTTGGATCTTTTTGTTTTCAGGTTCCCATCTGAAAGGAGAAGACGTTATTTAAGAGGCCTTTAGGGTGATATAATATTATGACTCTAAATTTTCTAGAGGATTGGCACTTAATGCCAGCCGTGTTTTCAGCCCTATGTGACGACCACCTTTCTCCAGCAACAAGGGTATGTTAGCCATTTTCGTTAGAGGCTGAGTTGAACCCAGGATCATGGCACTGCCAGAAGGATTGTAATTGTTAAAAATCCTGACCGTACCGGGACTCGAACCCTTGAACTTCCGACTTGTAGCGTATTTTCTTAACCATCTACACTATGGCATGTTCCCATTTTTTAATTGGACCATCCATATTGTTGGTTATACTATGTCACCGTGCCGCCAGCGAATATTCGATCGGATAATTTTTAGCGTTGTGTTGGCCTATGTGATAACACATGTTCCCGCTGCAGCCAATTGTCAACATGGTTATTCACATATAAGGGGATTGTATCCCAAGAGTTCACCTACATTAGTAGCAAGTTAGGCTGATAACATGGACAAGTTAGTATTAGTTTGGGCAAGTTATGTTAAGAAAATGGACGAGTTAGTACATCATATTAGTTTAGCATTCACTTGTTTGTTAGCGGGTTTCAGTTATAAGTTGGCTACACTGTCTGAGAACTGAGTTTTATAAATTTTATATTGCAAATATGCTGATTTTATGTTAATTTGAGCTCAATTTTTCACTTTATTTTAAGGTAATTTTCACATTTTGTTTGGGACAAAAATCAACATTTATCTCAAGTTATTAGGTAAAAAAGGGAAAATTATCCATCTTCTTGTATTTTGTAAGCCCATGTTTTCCTTAACAGAGATTTAGGCGCTCTCCCCCTACAGGGAGAATTTAGTTACACTTGTTTTCGTATAGATGTCCTTTGAGTGGTCCGTAGTCAGCGTTCCGCCTCATACTGACATCTAGGAAACCAAGGTAGTAAGTACTAGGACGGGAAAATTCGGTAAATTTTGCTTAGAGGCCTTTTCATTCAGGCTTAAGGATATTTTACGAGCCTGAAAATCTTCAGACTCGGGACCCACGGCTTAAAGTCCCTCCCGGAGGACTTGCTCCTTGGATTTTTTTTCCATCCTAATAAAATCCATAGACCCCGGCCGGGTTTGAACCCGGGAGCCTAGAGACCAGAGGCAAGGAGCATAACCACTAGTCCACTGCGACCGATGAAAATTATTTATAACAATAAAGAAAAAAATAAACTAAATACAGATGCAAAATAGTAAGAGATGTGATTATAAATTAAAGGAATCGTCTGTTCTTTTCTAAATAACTTAATTGGACATCCAAAAGGTTGTAAAATAATACAATAATAAATTGTTTCTTTTTCGTTTTTTATTTGAATTCCTGTTGGTGGTATGGTGACATATAATCCCCATTTTGTTTTCTTCCCATTGATCATCAGTCCAATAAGATAGGATCTACAGATCATTAAATTTGGATTATGATCTTCTCTACGTACAGAAATACCCTTCAAGGAGATACACTGCAATAAACTTAAATTAATTGGGAATTGATACTGGAGGAATGTAATAACTGGCAAAGTTTCACCCAGATATTTTGCAATAATCTTAAAGAGTGGTAGCGGAAAGCCAAGAGAGTGTTTTTCAATATATCTGAGAAGAATGAAGAAACAAGTTCCGGGCAAACATTGTGACTCTAATGAAATACTCGTACTCTCTTGACTAGATTCACTGTTCCGCAACAACAAACCGGCCTACACTCAATTGGTCTGGAAGTAACAGGTCAAAGCATTACAACTTTGTTACAAATATTTCGAGAAGACTTAACAGCTCTACCTTATGATTACAATGGAGAATTCAATATTTGCCAAGAGTTGCTCTCTATTATTTTTTTGTTAGAGACTTAACTCCAACTTGTAATTATTATATCGTTTTCTCTGCCAGAAAGTTAATTAAAAGAGAAATAAGATCAAGGGAAATACTCGTAATAGCCCTTAGAGAATTTTCGGCTAATAATAATAATAGAGATTTATTCCTCAGAAACTGTACATAAGCTTTATAATGTAATGCAAAATTGCGAAATAAATGTCTTCTTAATAAGTCCACCGCTGTGGTCTCGAGGTAGCGTGCTGCCTTGTCACGCAGCGGGCCTGGGTTCGATCCCGGTCGGGACAATTTATCTGGGTGAGGTTTTTTTATTGGGGTTTTTCCTCACCTGTAAGACAAATGTCAGGAAAACTTTTCAGGCCCGAACTGTCCCCGAAATCATATGGCCATCGCATCATATTCATCTTAGATTAAGTTTAGGATTAGGGACTCTCCTGGCTCACCACTATCATCATCATCACCCATCATATCATCGGGGCAACGTAACCCCGCCTTCCAGGCGCCCCAACCTCAGAAGTGGGTTACAAGTACGCCATAGCAGGAGAGAACACCAGGAATGTCGAAAGAGAACCTGGGGCATTTGCAAAAAAAAAAATGTCTTCTTAATAAAGAAGCCACCATTTGCAAGATAGAAGCAAAGATTTCATAGCATTTGGTGTACGCAAATAACAGCATATATAAGAGAAAAAAAAATGTGCGTTTAGATTGGAACTCGCCCATATAGCTCAGTCGGTAGAACATTTTCCTAGAAAGTCAATACTCAGAAACTAGTACAGTTTTCCTTACAAGGGAATATACAGCATTTGCATGCCGAAACCTACCTTGAAATGTTTAATAGAAAACCGTTCTGAGGTACCATGGCCATGTGCAAAAAAAAATCTGCCGCTTTTAACTGTAAGGCGCACAAATAGAAGTCATAATCCAGTAATGGAAACCCACTGTGCGGAGAAAATGGACGTTCCTGTTTGAATAGAGTTAATCGGAGTGAGACGGGAAGTGGCGCGGGACAGGTTGTTAGGGTTATCCAATCCACCTAGTCCGGAGTTGTACTACTTCCCTCTAGTTTAAATGAGAAATTGACGCTGGATTTAGTGCCTTGCAGTTAAAAGCGTCATATATATATATATATATATATATATATATATATATATATATATATATAATGGCAGGGTAACAGAGTGGTACCCTTGAAAGAGGTAGTCCATTCCAGGGAGTAGGCGCCCCTGCCCTTGTGTGAGCTCCAGGTCCCACTCGCCCAGTGGGTAGTACCTGGGTAGGGCCCCGTACACAGGGTTACGTGGGGAGAAGAGAAGTTCCCAAAGCTGTAGTGAAGGCAACTTCTCTAGGAGACGAACACTCCGAAATTGCAGTTCCCTGTCCTCCAGGAAGAGGGGTTTGGCTAGAGGCTGGTAACCTCTACTAGTAAAAAATAACTTACTCATAAACTTCAGCAGAAGAAAAGTCGGATTGATATCCAAAACAAATAACAAAATACAAACCTAAAGGCACCCGAGATGTGGGCAGACCTAGAAAGAGATGGGCTGAAGTCGGAACGGGTCAACAGACCTAATCCATGAATGCAGATGATGATGATGATATATATATATTGGACACTGCCTTCGTAATTCTCAACACTTCTGTGGGAGAAATTTTAAGGTAGATTTCGGTTTAGCAATGGTGGAAAGTCCCCTTGTAAGGAAAAGAAAGAAAGAAAATTTGTTTAAATCGAGATAATTTTCTTGAAGTTTCTTTATTGATGAAGCATTTTTTAATGAAATGCTGGCAACGAAGTCTTCGGGTTAGGTTAGTGAGATGGAGCGGTCACGAGGGACATCAATGTACTCCTATTTCCGTACGTTTGAGGTAGAAACAGGAGGCCCGCCCTCTGCATTAAAGCATCACATTTCTGATGCGATTGCACCAATTGTATTCGTGAAGAATAAAACATTTACACTCGTATATGCCGTTATATTCCCAATCGCAAGTTAAATAAGTAAATAAATAATTATATATATATATATATATATATATATACTATATAGATTAGATTAGATTTTAGATTAGATTTATTTAGCCTGGTGGAGTTAAGGCCATGTGGCCTTCTCTTCCACTCACCTGGACAAACATATATTACATAAGAATATAACAATCTTAATTAACTCTAATATTAAACACTAAGTAAAAATTTGATCAAAAGATAATATCTAATATACATATTACGATCTATAATACAACCAGTTAATATTACTTAAAATTACGACTAAAACTAATAATAAAATGTATACAAGCAAGACATATTAAATTGTCCCTGTCTAGTGTATATAAAAAACAGGAAAATAATGAGATATAGAAAACTAATTTTACGATTATACAATATTTAAAACAAAACAAATAAGAATATTTGTTATTCTTAATATTATTTTCATAAATAATTAAATATATTAATATTGCTAAAAGAATACTATCAGTGAGGTGTATAAGTTAGTTTGTTATTAAATAATTCTTTAGTTTGTTTTTGAAGGATGTTATAGTTTGACAGTCTCTGACATAGGGCGGAAGGGAATTCCATGTTTTGGTAAGTGACACCGTAAAAGATAATGAATAATATACAGTGTGATGAGGCGGGATATAAAGGACAATGTGCTGATGGGATCGAGTGTCAAGATTATGTGTGTCGGATAGTCTGATGAAGCGGCGTGATAAATAATTAGGCGATGATGTGTGAAGTATTTTATAGAGAAGGGATAGGGAATGGACAGTTCTACGATCTCTTAGACGAAGCCACGACAATTGTTCCAGGGACGGTGTAACATGGTCAAATTTGCGAATACCACAAATAAAACGTGCGCAAGAATTATGAATACGTTGAAGTCTTTGAGTGGAAATAATATTTAAGTCTGTAAAAAGAGTGTCACAATAATCAAAATGGGGCATTGTAAGTGTTTCTACTAACATTTTCCTAAGGGCGAATGCCAAACAATTTCGTACACGATTTAATGAATGTATTATTGAGAAGACTGTTTTGCATGTATGGTTTATTTACATTATAAACATGTATGAAAAGAAAAATAAGCACCTGAGCTGGAATTTGAACCTGAGACCTCTAAGATTTAAAGATATCGGGTTCAAATCCTGTCCCAGGCGTTTATTTTCCTTTTCATAGCATAACTGACCTTCATTAATAAATAGCAAAATTTAACACACACACACATGTATATATATTAGTCGGGTAATTTGTCACATATTGCTACGGTATTTCGTGCGTTTTTTATCTTTTTATTTGAATTTGTGCAGACTTAATACCTAGCATAGAATCCTCTATTTTTGTGACTATTTAACTCATGCCCCAAATGGGAGTCAATGAAAAATCACATTTCAATGATTTTTTATTTACAACCAATCACAGTCGTGTTTCGCCTAAACTTTACCAACTAAAGTTTATCATAATAAAGAAAGCACCTCCTTTTCAACATTGTGAATAGGTCATAGCATTATTTTGCAGTGACTGACTCTCCAAGAAATACGTCTACCAGATTGTATATATAGTACATGAATGTCAACAGAAAGCGCATACGAGAGATAACATAAAAACATTTGTAACAATTGATTATACCACACAAAAAAAATAGAAACCACAGTTTGCACTTTCTTAAACGAATTAGTTTCCAGGAAATGACGCAGAAAAATATAATTGACATATTTCCATCATAGGACATCAGAAATTATTTAATACCCATAACGTTGGTTATAAATTTCTCCACTAGGGTGCATTCTTACAACATTGCGATCTTTTGGCAATAAATAATAGTATGATCTGGTTGCACTGATGAACAAAAGAAGCAAATGAAGCGTACCAATCGTTTCTCATTTGTTTTCAAACATCGCCGTTTACATTAAATATATAAATATTTTAAAATAACCATAGTTAAATAATGATTTGTGAGTATACAGCTTAATTTTATTCGTTAAATAGTCCTAACAAATGCCACTCTTGATTTCCAAATTCTCTAGATAAATTCACTCCTCACTTCGTGAGTCGTGAATTTATCGATAATTTGGAAATCACTCGTGGTATTACATATGATAAATACATTGTATTAGTCCACCGCTGTGGTCACGAGGTAGCGTGCTACCTTGTCACGCAGGGGGGCCGGGTTCGATCCCCGGTCGGCACAGTTTCCTACGTGAGGTTTTTTCGGGAATTTTCTTCACCTGTAAGATAAATGACAAGAAACGTTAAGGCCCAAACGGTCCCCGAACACCATCTGGTGATCATTATCATATTCACCTCATTAGGTTAAGTTTAGTTTAAGGCCTCTTCTGGCGCATCATTACCATCATCATCAGCTCTCATATCACCAGGGCAGCGTAACCCCGCCTTTCAGGCGTCCTAATCTCAGAAGTGGGTTACAAGTATGTCATACCAGCAGAGATCACTAGAAATGTCGAAATGACAATCTGGGGCATTGGAAAAAAAAAATCAGAAAGTATGCATAAATAATAGTCCCAACTGAATTCATAATGTAAGTCATGCTTTTCCCACTTGTCTCTAATTACACTGGTCAACATGATTTTTCTCTCATGACTATCAACAGTTTTACTTAATGCAGTTTTTTATCGTGTTTTCAATTATGTATTCGGAATTTCTTCATCACCCACAGTTTTTTTTAATTTCAATTAATGGATTTAAATAATAATTTTTTAATAAACTCTCTTTTTGTCCATTTGTCTATTGTAAAATAAAACCAAATGAGCTAACGCAAATGGTTTCAGTTATAGAAAAGAGATATCAAGGCAAATGGAATCCTAATATGCTGGCCGATTATTCTTGGACCATCAAGAGGGATACTCCACAGGCGAAATGTAGCAGAAAATCATCATTTCTTACTTTCTAGGTGAGTCCGAATGTTCGAATATTGTGTAGCTACGAATGTAGAAAATATTAAAGTGTTTGAAATTATAAATTCCTGTCTCTCGGAAACCTTGCGTGATGGAGAAAAACCGATATCATATTTGAATTCAGGAGAAAGAATACTATCAGAATCGCATATTTTTTCTTTCTGAGACAAAAAAGAGTTTATTTTTTGTTGCTCAGTGTTATTATTATTATTGACGTCATTAGCGAAGGACCTGATATATTGTATCTGTAACTAGCTGTACCTTGCCATCTCGTAAAAATAAAAAACCTCACATTGAATTGAGTTGGTGAGTGTATTAATGGAATATAAATGTCTACAGGTGGCAGGAGATTACGTCTCGGAACAAACTTGACGTCTGACTTATTGACAAGTCTTGCCCTAGGGGGTCACTTCTTTCCCCACTAGCAATTTGATCTCGCTTGTCTAACAGCTACAATTTGTAGGGGAGTAAATGTTCGGCATGTTTCTTTGTCAAGTAATTGACTTCTGAAAATAAAAGCGTCTTGACCAAAATGACAGTCTTAATTTTAAATTAATGTATTTTGTGACATCCATAGAATTAAACATTTAATAATCAATAAAATAAACAGACAATTACGAATATGACAAACTGTCTTCATTCTATACTAATCAGGGTATACATTTTCTATTTTTTATAGTTGTGTTGCCCAAGGGCAGGCCTTTCACTGCAGTCAAAGCATTTTCATGCTATGCTTTGCTGATTTAGTAGGGAATTAAAGGAGTGGTGGCTTCCCGTTGCTTTCCACATCGGTGAATGATGATGATGATAATGATGATGGTCGATGATTTTCGGGGACCGTTGCGTCCTAAGTGTCCTGGCATTTGTCTTACAGGTGAGGAAAAAAACCGAAAAAACCTCACCCAGGAGCCTGTCCCGACCGAGAAACGAATCCGGAGCCGCTGCATGACAACACGCTACCTCGAATCAACAACGGTGGAAAATGTGTACATAGTTTTGCATTATTTAACTTCGATTTTTATTTATCTGTACTTTAATTATTATTAATAATGTAAATTTTACGCGACATTACTTTTTGCTGATGACCAGATAATCAGACAGAAGATCAGAGCATGAAATACAAAAAGCAGTATATACTTTGAGCCAGGTGCTGATAATCATGGGATAAAAATATCAACGGATAAAACTAAAGTAATGGCTTTACAGGGAACAAAACCCAGAAGAGTAAAAATTACCTTTGAGAAAATTAATGCACAAATAAACGGGTTTAAGTTTTTAGGATATAGTATAGGATACAGGAAACCAATAACGTTCAACTGAAATTAAAGAGATTCAAACAATTCTGCGGAACAATACAGAGAACAGTGAAATATAAAAAATAAAGTGCACATATGGACGATGCATTCAAGTCATACACCTACAAACACACGCTCACCTCAAACACATACAAATGTTAAACTTTACATTGATATGGTATCCTATTGGATACATTGAGATCAATACAGAGAGCGCCGCGATCCTGCTCTTTTTAAACATTGAATTTGAAAGTTTTGAGTGACTATCTTAGAATTCCTTTGCCCGGGCCCATAGAAGGCAAAGATTAATCCACCTTTCCTTTGTAAATTACTTAACATATAGTACTGAATGCTAAACAGTATTATAATCGTGGAAGCTAGAAGGAAAAGGGGATTAATTGGCTTGAGAAAGCTTTAGAATATATATCAATATGAAACAGCAAATATCATGACTAGCTACACAATTAGTAAACATACTTTAACTAAAAATAACTTTTAATGAAAATCATTAGGTCATTGAAAGAAAATATATGAATGAAATAATATAAATTAACAAACTCGGTCATCAATAATTCGAGAAAACAATAATAGTAACAATAGTATTCAAGCATACATACACTCACTCTCCAGTCCAGCCAAGGGCTAGGGTCCACAGTCCGGTTGCCCTACCCTGGCTTACGGGACTGATGAAACAAAACAGCTCACTCAAGCTACAGTAAACCTGACCGCAATGACACTTAAGATGATGATGACCTTTGTACTAACTTGCACAGCTTATTTGAGGCTTTCGATAACGAGGGGAAGTTGCGCAGTCACACGCAGCGCAGAAGGAGAGGAGGGGAGGTATGTAGGAGAGAGGACAACGAAGACAGGAATTTGGCACTGTTCTATAACATCACTGTAGAGGGAAAACACGATGACGCAGTCGTTACGTACCGAAAAAGTGATTTCGGTACAATATAAGACCTATAGGAAAACTAATAACGTTCAACTGAAATTAAAGAGATTCAGACAATTCTGCGGAACAATACAGAGAACAGTGAAATATAAAAAATAAAGTGCACATATGGACGATGCATTCAAGTCATACACCTACATACACACGCTCACTTCAAACACATACAAATGTTAAACTTTATATCGGTATGTTATCCTATTGGATACATTGATTGGTTTAATTTATTAAGTATTTTCAATAAAACAGAATAAAACAAACAAGTAGAAATTACTTAAACTTATGTCGAAATATACAATATACTTAACAATAAACTGTTATGCATGATTTTTCATTTTCAGCGGTGGTCTAATAGAGTATTCAGAAATGAATGATTTGTAGCAGATTGTACATAGGACTAATTGGAGAGACCATGTTCAACGCATGACACCAACTAGAACAGCAAAAGCCGTCCTGAACTATAATCATATGGGAAAAAGAAGCGTTAGCCGACCTATGAAGAGATGGAACTTTGACGATGATGATGAATATAATCTTTTGATTTTTCCACAAATTGTATTACATCCTGGGAAGATGCCTCACTTCAACTGCAGCACCATTTCTGGATATCTCTTTCATCGATCTACAGCTTTCTGGATATCAACTCTTGATTGTAATCAAATGCTTTATAGAGGTTCTTTGAGCTTTGAGAATAACCTATAGTCACAAGGTCTCCTGTCTGGTAAATTTGGTGAATGTTAGTGTACTTCCCAATTTCTCCATCAACATATTTTTAGGGCGGGGTTCAACACCAGTAAAACTAATCCTTGATTTTTTTTTTCAATTTATTGTTGTAAACTGTACCGTAGCTCTTCTTCTGCATTTACTAACATTTTTTAATAATTTTAAACCTAATAAATAAAAACGTATATTATCTGAGGGCTATGATCAGTGTTTCTGTGCAGATTATCAAAATCTAGGAAGCCTCATTTATAAGATGAGATGCCATAAAATTCCGAACCTAGTAAATATGGTTTTCAAATGACCTAATTTGAAGTTAATACAAAATATAGTTTTACAGACAACATTAAAAATTAAAGGGGAAGAATAATGTTTACTGGAATTATGGGAATGTTAGATTTTACGAATGACATTTTCCGTTTCATATATCGTTAAAACTTAACAGCTAGAATTCATATATGCGTCAGACATTTTATATAAGAGGAAATAGTAAAGAGTTTTTTTTTATATTTGATAATACTGTATCATTTCAAAGAGAAATACGTATAATGTTTTAGAAGCGAAATATGAACTTCCATTAATATCAATGTAACTGCGCATTACGTACTATTTTTTATATAAAATATACTTCATTGCAAGACATCAAAATCACATTTTGCACTGAATCAAAGTTTTATGAGAAGGAATCTGCAGGCTATTCTTAAATTTTCTCATTTCCATGGTAGAGAAGCTTTTAACGATTTTAAAAATAATTAAAGTGTTTCTGAAAAAAATAGGGTTACAAAAAATACATTTATCAGAGACTAATGCTTTGTTGGTTTATAAATGTGAAGTTATAATAAAAGCCATTCTTATAACTAACTCACTGGCACTATCAAACCAGTAGGTTCATGGCCGCGCGGACATATGCTCTCCATACCCTCCTATCCTGAGTTAATGTTTCAATCTCCCCTTTCCTCAAATCGTGGTTAATGTTATTTTCCAACCTCACTTTTGGCTTCACTGCTGGGTGCTTTCCCTCTGGTTTTCCTTCAAGGAGCTTCCATGACACTCTTTCGTTCCCCATTTGAGTTACATGTCCTGTCTATCGCAGTCAACGAGATTTAAATCTTCTTATTACATTTAGTTTCCTATTAAGATCATGTAGCTCACTGCTATATAGTCTTCTCCATTCGCCTGTCTGTTCATTTCTCTTTGGTCCAAAATTGTTTCGAAGAACTTTATTCTCAAATACTCCTAATCTTTCCTCCTCACTTAAAGTAATAGTCCATGTTTCGCATCCATATAATTGGGAGTATTTTTATGAAATAAACTTTATTTCATATTACTATAATAAAATTATTATATTATTATTATTATTATTAGACTATTTTAATAAAAGTTGGCCGCGGAACCTAGTGGTTATATTATTATTTGCCTCTAGTCCCGAGGGCGTGAGTTTAAACCTGATCTGATTTCTATAGGATGAAACAAAACCAAGGGATATGTCCTCCGGCAGGAACTTTAAGCTATGGGACCCGACTTTGAAGATTTTTGGGATCGTAAACGAATCTCAAGCCTCAATTAGTGTCTCTGAGCAAAATTTAACGTATCTTCTTCATTCAAGTAATACCATAGTTGACTATTAGATATTTTACTGGGCCATTTGTAGGTAAAAAAGCATATATAATTCCTCTTTGGTTGGTCTTTCGGGCTAAATGACCATTTAGCACGAAAGGCTAACCAAACAGGAATCAAGACACCGGTATGTTCAATTGAATTAAGATATGTACACAGAACTACATTAAAAACATTTTTCATAAGTAATGCCACGAGTGATTTCCAAATTATCGACAAATTCACGACTCACTAAGTGAATTTATCTAGAGAATTTGGAAATCAAGAGTGGCATTTTTAGGACTATTTAACGAATAAAATTAAGCTGTTTACTCACAAATTATTATTTAAATATAGTTATTTTAAAATATTTATTTATTTAATGTAAACGGCGATGTTTGAAAACAAATGAGAAGCGATGTTTGAAAACAAATGAGAAACGATTGTTACGCTTATTCATCACTACAACCAGATCATATTATTTATTGCCAAAGGATCGCAATATTGTAAGAATGCACCCTAGTGGAGAAATTTGTAACCAAAATTATAGGTATTAATTTATTTCTGATGTTCTATGATGTAAATATGTCAATTATATTTTTCTGCAATGTTATTTCCTGGGGAATAATTATTTTAAGAAAGTGCAAACAGTGGTTTCTTTTTTTTTTTGCGGTATAATCAATTGCTACAAATATTTTTATAATTATTATCCGCCGCAATGCACTATCAGCTGACATTCGTGCACTATATATACAATCTGGTAGCCGTATTTCTTCAAGAGTCAGTCACTGCAAAATAATGCTAATGACCTATTCACAATGTCAAAAAGAAGGAGCGTTCTTTAATATGATATACTTGTTTGATAAATTCGAGGTGAAACACGACTGTGATTGATTGTAAATAAAAACTACATTGAAATGTGATTGGCCATTGACTCCTATTTGGGGCATGAGTTTAATAGTCTATAAAATTACCAATTCTAAAAAGAAAAAATGAGAGAGAAAAAAGAAAAAGAATTGCAGTTTTGAGATCAGCATATCTGAATTATACGAGACATATTTTGCAGAAAAACATAGAATAATGCTTACCAATGTAGTTAGTATTTATTGATATAACTTAAAAGCCTGTGGAGTAGAAACAAGAACACTGACGATAATAATACAAAATTTAAATAAGCCAATAGAATTTGTATAACGAGATTAAAAGTTCATACAATATACCCTAAACTTATAAGTCGTAATATAATTTGCATTAACCTAACACACTACTAAGTGGATTAATATGAATGTATGATGTAAACGAAAAAAGTGCTTAGGAAAGAATAATAATAAATAAAAAATAAAATCACTGATCCGTTTATTTAAGAATCGAAATGCCAATGATTCCAATGTGGGTTTCTCGTTAAATGTCCATACCAATGTGATTATAAGGATTCTTGACTTGAAAACTGTAGCGGAATGAAGTGCGATCGTGCTGCATAAAGCTATAGACTGTTAGGTAACGTCCGCTGTAGCTCAAAACTTGTATTGCATGCTCAGCAATAAGAGAGGCTGTCTGCCTGATTGAGTCTCAAGTGGAGATCTGTGTTTCATCTACCACTGCCCAATCCCTAACATTTTCAAATGCAGTTTGTGTTACTTCCCCATTTTTTTACGATTTAATGTAAAATATATTTAATCTGCTCGATTTTCAATTATCATTTCAAAACCGAAAATAGTAATTTACGTTACAAGGGTTGAAAATTAGGTTTTAGGGATGAGTTGAGAAAAGTAATCCGTGAATCATTTTGGGTATTTTGAATGATGCTACCTCTACTTTGCTAACTTAACAAATAATCTTTCTTAAAAATGTAGAAGGGGATTCCAAGCCACCAAGCCAAAGCATAAATTTAAATAAAAAAACGGAAGAGAGCACAATTTATTGTAGCAGTATGTAAATAATTATCACACAACAACAAAGAATTACTCGCAGGCTCGAAATGTATCAATAACTATGTTTTCGGACTCGCAGAAGACGAAAATGATATTAGTTTTTTCCAATCACCTAACCGGAGTCAGATATTTCGACGACAACCTTTAGCAGAAGTGATCGTTTCCGTGAGAGTCGCAGGTGCTATTGTCTCTTAAACCCTTATGTTTACTTTTACGCGGTTTTATTACTCTTAGGGATTGTTAAGCCCTCAGGAATACACAGGTATACAAAATTTCCTGATTGCCACTGTCAAATACGTGAAGTAATGGCTTGTAATATCTCATTCTGTGCAGTTCATCTTACATTACATATTTGGATTGTGAAGTATCGATATATGCATTATTATGTATCATTATAAAGAAATTGAATTAAAACAATCTACTGTAATATATTTTAATACGTAAGTTTTAGTGTTTTTATAATGTTGCAATTCTCGCCGCTATAAGAATTCTCCTAATTTATTCTGTTACGCATGTTGAGAGTATTGTACAAAATCTCAGTGCCGAACTAGTTATAAAGGCGTACAATTTATATTTCTGGAACTGTAGTAAATTTGGAGATACTGATAAATATTGGGCCCCCAATTTTTGCTGTATAAACTGCCAAAGGAATTTAATAGGGTGGTTAAAATGTTCGCATTCGTGCATACCATTTTCCATTCCAATGTTGTGGAGGCAACCTACGAACCACATCACTGACTTATTTTTGTATGATATCTGGTTTCACTTTAAAAAATAAGCATTATCATCAGTATCCAAATTTGCAGTCAGCCATGCGACCTGTTAAACATAGTGATTCTTCATCGAACTTGGGTGACGCCAGTGATGAATATGGCGAAAGGTTCCACGAAGACATTTTAGAAATGGAAAGGCGTTATAAAGGGAAATCAATGACCAACATGCTTGCTGGTTACTGCTGGCAACTTATCATAGACGTTTCAGGGCCATCTTATCGGCGTAAGTCATCCAGGAAGAAGTTTTGAAAGGTGAAATTTTTGCTACAATTTAAGCATGTGTTGCAATGTAACTACTTATTTATCCTTCTTAGAAAAAAAATATTTTAACTTTTTGGATCTTATATGATTTGGTTTTACATAGATAAATTGCTTCTAGCAATATTATTGCAAACAAATCGAAACTAAGTGTAGATAAGCAATAATATGCGAAATATAACGAAAAACATTCAACACGTCCTCGCAAAAAACTGTTAGGTGATAGTGGAAAACGGACTTCAAATTCGAAATCAGCGCATGCCAATTAACTAAAATCACCTATTTTCATTTCTGCGAGCGACAAAAAGTTCAAATTTGTTGTTGTGTGTTACTTGAGAAAAAATATATATGTTGATTAAAAAAACGTAAAGCGAAAAATGTCTTAAAATGAAGGGAGAAGTTGAACTCTAAGTAATCTAAAATCAACTTCAGTTTGACTTTTTTGACAGAAATTGGGATGATAAGAGTCCCTTTAATGCTTAATGACTTGCGTTTCCTGAATTGAGTCTATGTTTATTCCTACACCTCATTTTTCTTTGTAATTATTGGCCTTAGATATTTGCATTCAGCTATTTCTTCAAAATTTCCAAAAAAAAAAAAAGTCTTTCATATTATGTCGATGCTTGAAAAATCTATGTTTTGTAATAGCAAAGTAAAATTTAGCTTTAAACGAAATATTTGTATGGAGATAGAACATCTCAAATAACGTTCTATGACGTCATAAGGTTATCGTATGTGTACGGAGCTGTGGGAGGACGTTGAATCTAAGATCGATTGCGGGCAGATGTCGATGGTGTGACTGCGAGCGTCACCATGTAACACCCGTGCCAGGCAATATTGCACCTTCATACCACGTGTTGTTGCCTCAATATCGATACCTTAATATTATGAAGTCTTTTTTTTTTTTTTTTTTTTTCATATCATGCGTTTAAGATGATATTAATATTTTCTGATCCTCGTCATTCCATTGAAAATAACTCAACTGTAATGATGTGCTGTACAGAAAGCTATCACTTTAATATCTAGATAAAGATTTTTTCATACTGATTTTTTCAACTATACAAGAGTGGAAATGAGTTCTACCAACAAAGTATCGGAGGTTTTTCAAGATTAGTTGTTCAATATTTTGAAATAAGGTATTCAAGATGATTCGTATGTAATTTTATCATAGTTATCAATATTATTACTATCACCTTCTTCTTCTTGTTCTTCTTCTTCTTAAGCCAATTCCTCGTTAGTAAAACTATTATTTTTATTAGTAATGCCACGAATGATTTCCAATTTATCTAGGGAATTTGGAAATCAAGAGTGGCATTTGTTAGAACTATTTAACGAATAAAATTAATCTGTTTTATCACAAATTATTATTTAAGCTGTTTTCTCACAAATCAATATTTAAATATAGTTATTGTAAAATATGTATATATTTAATGTAAACGGCAATGTTTGAAAACAAAAATAGAAAAGATTGTTATGTTTCATTTGTTCACCACTGCAACCTATAGGATCGCAATATTGTAAGAATGCACCCTAGTGAAGAAAAAAATCAAACATATCAAACTGTTTTTAACTAACATTATAGGTCCTATGATGTAAATATGTCAATTATACTTTTCTGGAACGTAAATACCTGGGAAATAATACGTTAAAGAAAATGCAAGCAGTGGTTTCTTTTTATTATGGTATAATCAATTGCTACATTTTTTTCTATTTTATCTCGCAATCGGTATCTGGATACATTCGTGCAATATATATATATATAGAAAAATGTATGCTTGAGTCGGGATTTGAACCCGAGTCTCTAAACTCTGTACGTTTAGCGCTCTAACGACCTGAGCTACCCAAGTACTCCAATTTGAACACAGGGTTTAGAGACTCGAGTTCAAATCCCGACTAAGCATTCATTTTTCTTTTCATATCATATTTGCCTTCATTGCCAAATGTCAAAAATATAGTTATAACATCTAAATATGCAAGCGTTACTGCTATAAAGTAAATATTCTCTTTAAAAAAATTGCTTAACTGTTATGTTAGCCACTAGATGTCAGTCGGAACGAATTTCCGCTACCTCTTGTGTGAATTGAGAATACTACATATATAAGAAAAATGTATGTTTGAATTGGGATACTATGGTAGCTCAGGTCGTTAGAGCGTTAAACATACAGAGTTTAGAGACTCGGGTTCAAATCCCGACTCAAGCATTCATTTTTCTTTTCATATCATATTTGCCTTCATTGCCAAATGTCAAAAATATAGTTATAACATCTAAATATACAAGCCTTATTGCTATAAAGTAAATATTCTCTTTAAAAAATTTGCTTAACTGTTATGTTAGCCACTAGATGTCAGTCGGAACGAATTTCCGCTACCTCTTGTGTGAATTGAGAATACTACATATATAAGAAAAATTTATGTTTGAATTGGGATACTTCGGTAGCTCAGGTCGTTAGAGCGTTAAACATACAGAGTTTAGAGACTCGGGTTCAAATCCCGACTCAAGCATTCATTTTTCTTTTCATATCATATTTGCCTTCATTGCAAAATGTCAAAAATATAGTTATAATATATATATATATATATATATATATATATATATTATATTTATATATACAATCTTGGAGCCACGTGTATCTTAATATATTAATCTTAATAAATAAGGTGAATCCGGCGTCAATTGCTTCATAACTGTTGTGTTCTATTTGAACATGTTTCGATATACCACTATATCATCGTCAGCTTTTCCAGTGTCTGAAATAGAACACAACAAGTTATGAGGTAAGATGATTCCGGATTCAAGATGAATCCCATAATGTTATTTCCTTTCGTAATTTATTAATATATTCCTCTCTTCATCACCTATTTTATCCTTACAACTAAAATAAAAATTTCCGCCTGAACCGGTAACGGCAGGAAAAAAAAATCTCTTAAATTTTATTGGCCGTTCAATGCGAATGGGTTGCCCGAGCGCATTAATTTCTATACAATGCTCGTAATTGGCTGATAAGGCACGGAATAAATATCATAATAATGTCTTCTTAGTAGAAGAAATCCTGTTTATTTTGAATATAACTTCACTACTGTAGATACAGGGAGATTTCTGATAGAGAGGAATTTGTGTCTGCTCCTAGATTGTCTGAGTAACACAAGTGATCATTGCGCCAGTGCATAAATCTGGAGATCTTGGGTTTATATTTCGGTTAAGTCAGGAACTTTCTCTTTAGTTGTAGTGGCTATTTCATGCGAATAGCGTGCCTCACTGAATTAATTTAGGTGTTACGGTACACTCCTGGGATCACAGGTTGGAATCCTGGCGGCTTCAAAAGGATATTGGTGGTTGGCCATACCGGAATTTTCCCGGATTTTTGGGGTTCTCGCGTATCCCGAATTCCATTGCACCAAAACTCTCATTCTCCCTCCCATTCACGTCATATAATTTCTCATTAATTAATTTTACATCACCCTTCAATTCATTTTATGTTAGGAAAAAATAGTTTGTAGCAATCCACAGGGTTGAAAATATGGTAGCGGGTTTAGTGATGTCTCATGACTCCGAGCCTAAGCTATAAAAAAGGTAGAAAGACCAACAGGAAGGTTGTATTTCCCCCCGTGGCAACGGGCTCAACCAAAAACTGGTGGTATTAATCAAGGGACTAGATCCTAATGTGTCAGATCCGGAAGACGATCTACAACTTACATAACACCGTAGAATGGACATTAATTTCCATAATAGCGCAATAGATCCTTCAAGTAGCAAGGTTAAGGAAGTCTGTCCTTCCAGTCTGAATAAAGAAGAAACTAACTACGGTATATTTCCGTTTCTTAATAGTTATAATGTCCTATAATTTATGTTACACATTCTAAACTAGTCTTCTAATAGTCTTCCCCTTAATCCATCTTCCACTTCAAAGTTTAGGCCCATACTATCTAGCTCACTGGCACTATGGAACCCGTAGGTTCATGGCCACGCGGACATAAGCTCTTCATACAACCCTATCCTGCGCTAATTTTTTCGAACCATTCCCTGTATAATCTACTTCCCTCAAATCATAGTTAATGTTATTCTCCCACCTCATTCTTGGTCTACCAACTGGGCGTTTTCCCTCTGGTTTTCATACAAGAAGCTTCCATTCACGTCTTTCATTCCCCATTCGTGTCACCATGGTATTTTTACCTTGTCATGGTGGAGTGGCTTGCGTGCATAAATAATCCCGAGAGCAATGCCGGCGGTAGCATTGCTGCCGATAGGGTTACTCATGCCGGACTGGTCGAAGGTGATAAGCCAGACGAAAAAGTACCTTGGTCGAAAGTGTGACGATCTTTCACCGTAAAAACACAACCGTCAAGAAATGCGGACATGGTTTCCACTGGGGTAAAATTCTCCGGAGGTCAAATAGTCCCCCATTCGGTTCTCCGGGCGGGGACTACTTCAGGGAACCCATGCCAAAGGCTCAAACACAGGGACATGTTCCCAGGAACATGGAATGCTAGGCCCATACACCTGTTCTAATTTTAAGAAAAGTCACGTCTACCTCTACTTCGTGAACATGTCGATGAGTATGAATGTATTACAAGGACAACTGTTTTATGACATTTTTCTTATTATATGTTTTTGCCACATTATTGTTTCAATAATATTATTCATATTAAATTAAATATTCATAAATAATTTTTTATTGAAATATTTTATTTAATCCAGTTAAAATTAACCTGCCAATTGTTAAAGAAATCTAAATTTCGCAGCTCCGATTCTCCAGATTCTTGTAACCATAAATTATATTGGCACTACCATATTTTGTAGAATTTTATTTGTGTATCATTTTGTGTTTTGTCTTAAAGTTGTTCTTATGATGGCATTTATTTTCTTTGCTTACTGGAATTTCATATAATATTATTATATAATCATCATCATCATCAGGTATCATGGCAGCTGCCGCCGTCTTCCGGAAACCAAACGCCATTCCTCTCTGCCCATCCATTGATCTTCCTCCAATCCTTTGATATTCCTAGCTGCTTGTACACATTCTACCCAAGTTTTCTTCGGTCTTCCTCCTTTCCATTGAGATCCATTCCATAACAATTTTAGGCAATCTTTGCTCTGGCATTCTTTTGACATGGCCATACCACTGTAATCTTTTCTTTTCTATAATGTCTATGATGTCCGGCTCCTCTTCTACACCCATAATTTCCCTTATTTCTTTATTTCGTATGTTATCCATTTTAGATTTTCCAGCTGAACTTCTTAAAATTATCCATTTCTGTACTTAAAATTATTTTCGTTTCCCTGGCAGGAATTTGCCAGACTTCAGCACCATATGTTAAAATGCTCTGAATTATGGTTTGATATATTTGTAATGTTCAATTTTTTAAATATTTTTTCTCCGCCAAACAGAGTTTAAAGCATTTATTGCTTGTTTTGTTTGAGCGATTCTATTTTTAATTTCCACCGTGTTATCGCCTGAATGGTCTAATTTTGTTCCTAAGTAAGTGCATTCTTCATTGTTGAAATTTATATTTTCCATTTCTTCTCCTAAACCCAGATATTTAGTTTTCTTAATATTTATATAAAGTCCCCATTTTTCCATATTCTTCTAATATAATTAATATAATTATCTTCTGGACATGGAACAAGAAATGACATAGACAATAAATTATTAAAATCTCAAATGATATGTGGCACCATTGATAGAACACTAAAACATAAGAAGAATACAATATTCAAGTTCTACAAAACAATGGTGGTACAGGTACTTTTATACGGTAGTGAGTCCTGGGTAACAAATAAGAGGAGTTCGAGTAGAATACAAAGTGAAAAAATGACTTTTCTAAGAAGGACCAAAGGATGCACAAAATTGGACCACATAAGAAATTGAGAAATAAGAAGTGAATTAGTAATATATTCAATAAATTATAGAATAAAACAACACCGCGTCGGCTGGGAAGAGCATGTTCAGAGAATGGAAGAGACAAGATTGTCCAAGATAGCATATCATTATAAACCAAATGGATTAAGGGATGTAGGAAGACCTAGGGAGAGATGGAAGGAATCATTGTGAATTCGGAACAGGCGAATTGCCTAAACCTTGAAGTGATGATGATGATGATGATGATATAATAGTATTAGATAGCCCATCTTTGCTCAGGAAAAGTAAAGTTATTTACTTGTTTCACAACTCGTCCATTCTTATAATTTTACATCTAACATGAATTCTGCCCTGGGATTTCATTACTTTGTTTCTGTAGGTTTAAGTAGGCCTACTGTGATTTTATACCTTCCCAGCTTTCTAAAGTTGATTAGCAGCTATTTGTAGCTTTTTTATGCATCATCATCATCATCATCATCCGGTATCACGGCAGCTATCGCCGTGCACTGAAAGTAACTTCAGTTTATGATAGAAGTTGGGATAACAAAATTCCCTATAATGCATAAGAGCTTGCATTTCCAGAGTTGAATTTGCTTTAATTTCTTTATTCGCCTCATTCCTCTTTGTAATTATTATTCCTAGATTTATTGACTTAGGCTTTCACGGCCGGAGTTATTATGTTGATCTGAAGAAGATTTCCTAGCTGTAGGCCGTGGTCTTGAGGCTTGAAGTTCCCCGACGTTTCGCCAGAGACTGCGTCTGGCATCCTCAAGGGTTGTCTTAAGACTGGCAATTTTGTCGCAGTGAACTGTATAAATAGGCAGGCAGTGGACAAAATTGGCAGTCTCAAGACAACCCTTGAGGATGCCAGACGCAGTCTCTGGCGATACGTCGGGGAAATTCAAGCCTCAAGCCCACGGCCTACAGCTCGAAAATCCATCATAATTCATAGATTCTTTGATTTAAGTCATGTCTTCAAAATGTGTCTCACTTGCTATTAACTGTCGATTTACATTACATAACAATTTTGTTTATATCCGTATGGGATAAAAAATATAATTACTTTTACGTGGCTGATATACCACAGAGATGGCGAATGTAATATTTTGATTAGTTGATTAAATAATTGAAATAAAAGCCTTTTTTTATTTCATATTTAGATTTACTTTATCAAATATATCTGATTTCAGCAGTATAAATAATATTAAAACTTTTGATGTCAGAGGGATATTACTAAATATGTTATTTAGTCTGTCCGAGAGCTATCCATTATTATTATTACTGTTAAAGTAATCCGCTCCATGTTTATTATCTCTTTATTATGCTTTTTCTGCGGATTTGTTAAAAATAAATTTCAAATATGACAAAAATATACATTAAAAACGTAACCCCTTTAGCTGATATGACATTTCGTCAAGCGATTGTTCAAATAATATGAAACCTCCGAGATTAAAAATATTCTGTAAAAATAAGTTATTTTAAATCAAAACAAACTATTATAAATTGGATTATAAGGAACTTTAATGAAATTACGCCAACTTAAATTCAATTAATCTGTATAATTTACATTAAGATAAAACTGTGAATTTTATTTTGCTCTAGCGGGACCACAACATTGTTCGCGTGCACAAAATAATTTAAACACGTTATGTATAAACAGTCCACCCCTGTGGTCTCCAGGCAGCATACCACCTTGTCACGCAGCGGGTCCGGGTTCGATCCCCGGTCGGGACAGTTTTTCTGGGTGAGGTTTTTATCGGGGTTTTTCCTCACCTATAAGATAAATGTCAGAAAACGTTAAGACCCAAACGGTCCCCGAAAT
Organism: Diploptera punctata; assembly: GCA_030220185.1. NCBI lineage: Eukaryota > Metazoa > Arthropoda > Insecta > Blattodea > Blaberidae > Diploptera > Diploptera punctata. The sequence goes on from JASPKZ010007258.1 coordinate 249,157, forward strand.
CATATGGCCACCATAATTATCCCTATCATTATCATCATCCTTCACCAGCGTGGAAAGCAACGGGAAGCTACCACACCTACAATTCCCTAGTAAAGCTGCAAAGCATAGCATGGAAATGCTATGATTGCAATGAAAGACCTGCTCTCGGGCAGAATTACTATGGATTGGTGGATGTATAAACAATGAATTAAAATATACACAAAGAAATATTAGCTTTGTGTTGTTGGAAAAGTCTTCCTGATTAATTACCCGGTATTGCCCGAATATTACATATCCCCATCTTCATAACATCAATGAGCCGAAAGACAAAAAAAAATGGTTATGGTGAGTTATCCGTAAAAGATAGACATATCCTCTCGTGGACTTTCATTTTTGTAGAAATTTTAGAGATTTTCGATTCTCTATACATTAATTTGTTATGTTTGTTATTGTTTAGTCAACGTAAGCTATTTAAGCGTCCAAAAGCGACTTTTAAGTGTACAGATGAACGTGTTTATTTTCAGTTCCGGTCCTATAGCACGTACGGTAATATGTTACATACGTTCATTGTCCCAAAAAAAATCTAAATAACGGTAAAAACCCGCATTCAAATCAGTCATAAAGGACAGACTCGCAGACTCTTAAGACGTTCATTTCTGTACAAAGATGTTTACACTTTGTTTTTTGCCATGAGATGACAAATGTATGTAATGCATTATTCCCTCCACGGTATCCTTACCTTGTCGTGATGGAGTGATTAAATGATCCCGAGAACTATGCCGGCGGTAGCATTGCTGCCGATAGGGTTACCCAAGCCGGACTGGTCGAAGGTGATAAGCCAGACTAGAAAAGTGACGATCTTTCACCGTAAAAATATAACCGTCAAGAAATGCGGACAGGGTTTCCACTGGGGTAATATTTTCCGGAGGTCAAATAGTCCCCCATTCAGTACTCCGGGCGGGGACTACTTCAGGGAGCCCATGCTAAAGGCTCAAACAGGAGAGCTTATATCCGCGCGGCCATAGACCTACGGGTTTGATAGTGCCAGTGAGTTAGTTAGAGTTAGTTATGTAATGCATTATTATGTTGCCTTTATATATGTGTTTCCATTTTCATAGAATTGAATATTGCCCTTATATATATATATATATATATATATATAATCTGCATCTAGATTGTCCGTTGATACATGTATAATTATTTTAATGACATGTGAAATACATGCTAGTTCCATTCAGTTCTTATCCACCCAGTTAACTATTGCTTGGATATTTAAATTTCCTTTGACTCATCCTCGTTAGATAAATCAGGTTACAATATCTTCATTTATGGTACTCTCAGCTTCGAATAAAAATACACATCGAGTGGCTTGTTAGGCCGTCTGTTGGTAAGTTTACGAATCCTGGAACGGAAACAAATAAATTACTAGTTGCTTACTCCACATTCCATGGCGCGACAGCCTGCTAGTCTCTCATCCAATTGTGAGGCTGGCTGCTGGTCCCACATCCACAAGTGTTAATCACAGAGGTAGAGGATCATCCAGAGACACCCATTACTTAAAATTGCCAATAATGCCTTAATTGATCTTCCATCTCCCTCCAATATTAGATGATGAAATTTTGGATCTTTACTAGGGCTATGTCTAGTAATTCAACTTATTAGTTGGAATTTTTTCTTGTAATACCCTGTGTAGGGGTGATTATAAATCGTGCAGCCTTTATTTATGATATAGGACCTATGGATATTTTTAAGGAAGGGAAATATAATTGATAACCCATTTATTCACTTTACCCGACTCTTCCTTGCAGCTTCACCACCACTACCATCATTATCATTATCACCTATAAGAATTGAGCCTATTAATCAATTCCAAATCTCAGGAAACATCACAGTCCAAACATTCCCCCAACTTCATCTTTCTATCTTAATCATATATATCATATTCGCAATATGTAGTATGAATTCGTGTGTGATAAGATAGCCTATAGATGATCCTGAAAGGCTCGTGGTTTACGGGGACTATTTAACTCATACCCCAAATGGGAGTCAATGACCAATCACGTTTCAATGATTTCTGTTTTACAACCAATCAGAGTCGTGTTTCACCAAATATTTATCAGTGTTATAATTACCATATTAAAGAAAGCTCCTCCTTACAATATTGCGTTCCTTTGGCAATAAATAGTATGATCTGGTTGCAGTGATAAACAAAAGGAGCAGTAGAAGCGTACCTATCGTTTCTCATTTGTTTTCAAACATCGCCGTTTACATTAAATATATAAATATTTTAAAATAACTATAATTAAATAATGATTTGTGAGTAAACAGCTTAATTTTATTCGTTAAATAGTCCTAACAAATGCCATTCTTGATTTCCAGATTCTCTAGATAAATTCACTCCTCACTTCGTGAGTCGTGAATTTATCGATAATTTGGAAATCACTCGTGGCATTACTTATGATTATTATTTAATCCATAACGTTGTCTGACAGGTTTACAAAAAAAGCCGATAGGATCTCACCCATAAAGTCTTCCCGACTAGCGATCAAACCCCTGCCAGCTCTCTTTGAGGCAACGATGTTACCACTAGATGGTGGTAGTTAACTTAATGGATTTTATAAAATAATTTATTTAATTGTTTCGTGGAACTTTCACTTACAAGAACAGGGAAGGCCTATGTAGTAGGAGAAAAGAAAAACAAAAGTTTACAGGGCAATATAGGTTTCTTCAGCCAAATGCATCATCTTTCTCTTGCAGTTTTCACGATCCACTCATTCATTTTCTCGCAGTTCTGTTCCCCTATGTTCCTAATTTCTTCTGCCCACGTCGGTTGTGGTCTTTCATCCTTCTATTTCCCTTGTGGTTCCCACAGTGTAACATATTTTGTTATATACCCGTAGCATCTTAACTGTATTTCTTATATCTCTGCAATCACTTATTGGTTTTTCCCTTCTTTAATGCCTTCATTTTTATGGGTTTGTTTCAATTTCAAGCTTCATCTCGATAAAATAAAACAATCCTTTAGTATTGAAGGTCGTACATATTAAAAAAAAGAGAGAATAGTCGGCTTGAACTTGGACAACCAATTGAAATGAATTTAGTCTTCTTTTTTGTTCTTCTACATGGCTCTATGGTCCAAAGTGAACCTTGGATTTCTCACTTCAGTCCTCCATTGTCCTTTATTCCTAACTTCCGATGTCCATCTCAAATCGTCCATCCATCGTTTCCTTGAACATCCTTTCCATTTTCGTTCCTCCATTGTGGCATCAATAACAATTTTGGAAATATTTTATCTTCCATTTGTATTATGTGGCCTAACTATTTTAGTCTTAGCGACAGCCCAAACCTCACAATATTCTTCCCTTCTAGTAACTTATCAGTTTCCTTATTTCATGTTATTATCTAGTGACCATTTACACATACTGAACCATATATATACTTAACAAATTTCGTTTCGAAGACATGAAGATTATTTTCATCTGCTGTTTCGATTGTCAATTGTTCTGCGCCATATGTAACCTAACGTTAAATCCACAACATTTTACAATATAAACAACTTGTAAAATTATAAATAAGGGTGTTATATAATCTATTATTTTAGATTAACACATTTTATTTTTAAACAAATAAAAATGAGTAGCCTCTGTTTTCCATTACTATTCACTCCATTATCTCAATTTAACCTCTAAACTTATAGGTACTTTTACGTGCCACAGGCTATCCGGCACTTACAGTGACAAGACTTGTCGGGAGAAGGATTTTAACTATGAATCACACACATACTTTTTTTACCACACTAGACCACGATTGCCTATGAAGAGAGTGAGTAAAAATATGAAGAACATTTTACCAAAGTATGAAAAATAGGTAGTAATTGTGAGAAATATGAAATTATAATGACAAAATACGAAAAAAAGAAAGGAGATATAGCCTATATTTTTTCCTTTGTCCGCATTAATTAGTTATAATTGAATATAATAATGATTTTCGAATGAAAAAATAAATAATATTAATTAATTTATATTTTAATTATAAAAACGTAGGCTAGTAAAATGTTTAATTATAATTATATAATTACCTCTCAAGAATTTCAACCAAAAAAACATTTATCAGTTAAACGTGTTGGTTAAACACTAATAATTCACTAAAAATTAATTCAACATTTTTATTATTATATAAAACTTTCCTCATTAGAGGATTGCCTCAAGGACAAAGTGATACAGACAATTCATTTTTGTAATTGATGAAATACATTTTGTAAATACATTTTAAAAAATTCAACTTGTAGGTCTAATTGAAGTATACATACTATAAAGTAATTTTGTAAATATGGTTTCTTAAAATTGAAATTGATCCTCTAATGGCAGCGATGACAATTCTAGAAAGATACACCCTGTCCAAATCTAAGGAATTCCAAAATTTGGCTAAGAATCCTGGTATAGTATATCTTGCCCCGATCATCAATCCTGTGACAGTTATACTATCTAGTTGGTATTTATCTTTGTAATAGTTAATTGTTGGCTCATATATGGCTTTCTTTTCAGAGTCAACTTCCTCAGGTTGGCCACTATGAGTCTCAAAACGAATTGTGGGATCTAATATTATACCAATTTTAGAGGATGGTCTAAATGCAATAATATCTATTCGTCTGTTACTCCCATTAGTGGCCACACCATGAACTTCCTCATAAACTGTGTATCCAAAATCTCGCAAGGCTTCTGCCATCATATTTCGAATGGCGTGGTGCCGAATGTTTCTCAGTGATTCTCCAAATGGACAGGCCCCAAGGACGTGTGCAAGGGTTTCGTGCTCTCTGCGACAACGTCTACAGAGGGTATCGTCCCTAGTCCTGGCCGGCAAAGAACGCACCGCCGATACATTGGCTTGCATTTTAATCGCTTGTCTCCATTCGGAACAAGACAATCCGTGATGGTCACGAATCCATTGATTTGCCGGGGTATATTCATTGTAGAGAACAACGTATTTTCCTTTATGAGGAAGTTTACTCCAGAGAACTGCCTCTTTGTCTCTTAGATATATATGTATCTCATTGTTACAATAACTAACTATTTTATTATTTATTTTAACATCCATTAGAGCATCATTTATGCTTTAGGACGTGTCCAGATTCCAATCTGTACATAAACAACAATATAAAATATAACACATATACAGATACATAAATATATAATGAAACTAATTTACATTGCAATTCAAATACACCATAATATCAAGGGGCAGCACTTTCACAAGAAAAGATGGTGATGCAGTTCAAATCAAGTATTACTTACAATTTTAAATTTAGATATTCACCTACACTTAATGGTAAGTAGGACAGTAAATTTTTTTTTTTTTACAGCAAGCTTATATTTTCTGCCCGTTAGAAGTTTAATATTGGAAGGGGCAAGTGTAACTATATTAGTATGGTTCAAATTCTTCCCTGTAGAGTGAGAGCGCCTAAATCTCTGTTAAGGTAAACATGGGCTTACAAGATACAATAAGAAGAAGTTTAACATTGGAAGGGAGATGTTTATATAGATTACTACCTCAATGTTCTTCTGTTAATACTTCTGGTAAGCCTGTGAAAATTTAGGTGTATATTATTAGATATTCTAGTGTTATGTACATGTAACCTGAATTTATTGTGAAGAGTTTTAATTTTTACGAATAAAGGAAACTGATTATAAAATGTAAATACAAGGAACAGGTAATATTTTTAGCTCTTTGAAGAGTTCCTTACTTTCTGTTTAGATTGGAGCTTTCTTTATGATTTTAATAATTATTTTTGTAATTTGAGCAGATTTTGGTGATGATCCCCATAGTATTACACCATATGTTAACTGTTAATGTATGTATCCAAAATATACAGTTTTTAATACTTCCTCTGGTAATATTCTAGTAAGGACGCGAATCGCATAGCATAATCGGTTAAGTTTTTCAGATAAACTAACTGGCACTATCGAACAAAAGTAGTTCAAAGTGTGAAAGGGGCTGTAAATACTCAGCTTCCTATTATTCTTCCGGCTAACCTTTCCACACATTTTTTCAAAAGTTTGTTCTCTACTCGCAGACTTGTTTCTTGCGGATGAAAAGTCCAGAAAACGAAATACAACCAGCTACAAATACCTGTAAACTATAATTAAACCCTTATTTTTCAAAACTATTCAGATTTTCTTAAGATTTGAAAATATTCCAAATGGGATCGAGACTCGGTTACTCCATGTGGGTTTCGTGGTGGACGAAACGGACCTTGGGCAGGTTTTTCTCGGGGTTTCTCCCGTTTTCACCTGCCGCAAATTTCATTTCACCATTTCTCCATACTCATCTCATCCATTTCGTTTCATTTTGTTCATCCGCCCCTGTGACGATGCGGCAGGGCTGGTCAACCGGCACCCTTGTAGTTCACAGACATATAGGGGCTTCATCTCATCTCACTCCTCGACCCTACCCTGAGTTGGGCATGAGTTGAAGATATTTATTAAGAAATATGATTTTGTTTTCCCTCAAGAGCTATAGATTCTCCACTCTCTATATTATAAAACATATATTTCTGCTCCGTTTCATTATTTATCACAAATTAACTCACTGGCACTATCGAACCCGTAGGTACATGGTCGCGCGGAAATAAGCTCTCCATATATCCCTATCCTGAGCCAATGTTTTCCAATCATCCCCTGTATAATCTACTTCCCTCAAATCATAGTTTATGTTATTCTCCCACCTCATTTATGGTCTACCAACTGGGCGCTTTCCCTCTGGTTTTCCTACAAGAAACTAACAGGCACGTCTTTCATTCCCCATTCGTGCAAAATGTCATCCCCATCGCAGTCTACGAGACTTAACTGTTCTCGATTTATCTGGCTTGCTATAAAGATCATGTAATTCACTGTTATGTGGTCTTCTCCATTCACCTGTCTGTTCATCTCTCTTTGCTCCAAAAATTTTCCTAAGAACTTTATTCTCAAATACTCGTAATCTTCTTTCCTCCCTTAAAGTAAGAGTCCATGTTTCGCATCCATATAATATAACTGGTAGAGTAATATTTTTATATATTTTCATTTTAACCGTTCTTTGAAAGGAGTTGGGAAGTCTCTGTAATGCATAATAACACACGTTTCCAGAATTGAGCTTATGTTTAATTTCCTTATGCATCTCATTCCTGTTTGTGATTATTGTTCCTAGGTATTTGAATTCAGCCACTTCCTCAAATGTTACCTCCTTTGTCATTAGCTGTCCATTTCCGTTATAGCCTATAATGTATTTCTATATGTGACCATATATTTTAGTTTATTAATATTTACTTCCAGTCCCAATATCTTAGTGTTACTCAGTAGTGTGTGCATGTTGGCCTTTAATATCTCCTTGATATCGCTCAATAATACTACATCATCAGCATAAACTAACAGCTAATTAATATCATTGAGTTATAGGCCTTCCGTTATTTATCGTAGTTTAGCGAGAGTGACGGGCGATGTGTACACATCTTAGAGCCTAAATCAAATTAATAATCTCTATAATATTACTATTAAATCCACCTTTATATAAACATTTAATTTTACATTCCGTTTACTAATATCATATTGTAATCCATCACCACTTAAACATAGATTGCACCTTGACCTGAAAAACTATCTATAAAATTTCTAGAATGTTAAATTTCATATTTCCACTCACTCTACGGATGAAATATATTTCTCGAATATAGTTTACAATTGGTCATTCAATGTTAACGTTGAAGAAAGAACACAGTATTATTATATTAAATTTCTGGACAAAACGCCAAAAATAAGGACAACACTCATTCATGAATAAATATATGTTATCAAAATGCAATACCATTAATTATTAACAATTATATATAAATTAACTAGTGTATAATGCTGTTGTGTTATTATTTAATTGTAATATTAATGTGTTTTCTTTATGTAATTGTAATGTTAATGTTTTTTTAGTGTATAATGCTATTGTGTTATTACCTAACTGTAATATTATTGTGTTTTCTTTATGTAATTGTAATGTTAATGTTTTTTAGTGTATAATGCTATTGTGTTATTATTTAATTGTAATATTATTATTGTGTTTTCTTTATGTAATTGTAATGTTATTGCTATTGTGTTATTACTTAATTGTAATATTATTGTGTATTCTTTATGTAATTGTAATGTTAATGTTTTTAGTGTAAATAATGCTATTGTGTTATTATTTAATTGTAATATTTTTATTGTGTTTTCTTTATGTAATTGTAATGTTATTGCTGTTTTTGTTTATTTTTCTTTACACTAGTACCAATTATTACTTTATTGTAACGGACTGTCAACAGCACGTACGGCTTACTGCCCGTGCGACCCATATTTGTAAATAATATTGTAAATATCTTACTTTTTTGTCTAATAAAGTTCTACTACTACTACTTACTACTTATATTTAAATAATGCGTGACATCTGTGGTTCCCCTGGTAAAAGCGCCGAATCTCTGATGATTCATGGGGCACACTATGGGAAACACCGATCCAGGTGAAATGGGCACCGAAACAGGTTAACATGAGCCTAAATCTTAGAACGAAGAAGAAGTTGAAGAATGTTTAGATATAAGGATGTTTTAAGGAGGAGGTGGTAATTACTAATGCGATGCACTCCAGGGGTTCATGCAACGTACATAGTCGTGAATACACATACGTTACATATTAATTCATAGACACAGTAGACACAACGTACACAAACAGTTTACTCAAATCCAAACTGGCGCACCTGACCGAGTTCTAATGTATGAAGTAACAGCTACAAATCACTACAACGTCTTAACGTATGTAGTATATATATATATACATTACTGTCAACTGTGTTTGCAACACCCATAGGTATAATTACTATCAACTAACGGAGAATAATAATGATGATAATAACAATAATAATAATAATAATAATAATAATAATAATAATAATAATAATCTTCTTCTTCTTCTTCTTCCGAATGCAGTATTGGGTGATGATGCCCGTTCTGCGACTACAAAAACTGATCTTTCCATCGGTTGAAGGGTCTTCCGAGGTCTCTTTTGCCTTCAGGGTTGAGGTGGTAAATCATCTTTGGTAAACGGGAATAATAATAATAATAATAATAATAATAATAATAATAATAATAATAATAATAATATAAATAATGAGAATAACAATAATAATAATAATAATAATAATCTTGTAATCTTTTAAGCCCATGTTTCCCTTAACAGAGATTTAGGCGCTCTCCCTCTATAGGGAAGAATTTAGTTACACTAGCTTTCGTATAGAAGTCCTTTGTATGGTCCGAGGTCAGCGTTCAGCCTCATACTGACATCTACGAAACCAAGGTAGTACTAGGACGGGAAAATTCGGCAAATTTTGCTTAGAGGCCTTTCATTCAGGCTTGAGGATCTTTAACGAGCCTGAAAATCTTCAGACTCGGGACCCACGGCTTAAAGTCCCTCCCGGAGGACTTGCTTCTTGGATTTTTCCATCCTAAAAAATCCATCGACCCCGGCCGGGTTTGAACCCGCGACCCTCGGGACCAGAGGCAAGGAGCATAACCACTAGTCCACCGCGGCCGATTGTAATAATAATAATAATAATAATAATAATAATAATAATAATAATAATAATAACAAACTCACTGGCACTATCGAACCCATAGGTTGATGGCCGCGCGTACATAAGCTCTCCATATACCCCTATCCTGAGCTAATGTTTTCCAATCATTCCCTGTATAATCTACTTCCATCAATCGTAGTTAATGTTATTTTCCCACCTCATTCTCAGTCTAACAACTGGGCGTTTTCCCTCTGGTTTTCCTACAAGCAGATTCCATGCACGTCTTTCATTCCCTTATTCGTGCCACATGTCCAGCCCATCGCAGTCTACGAGACTTAACTATTCTTATTATATCTGGCTTCTTATAAAGACCATGTAGTTCACTGTTATGTAGTCTTCTCAATTCACCTGTCTGTTCATCTCTCTTTATTCTCAAATTCTCGTATTCTCCTTTCCTCCCTTAAAGTAAGAGTCCATGTTTCGCACCCATATAATATAACTGGTAGAAGAATAGTTTTATACATCTTCAGTTTAACGTTTTTTGAAAGGAGTTAGGACGTCAAGAGTCCCTGTAATGCCTAAAAGCACGCATTTCCAAAATTCAGCCTATGTTTAATAATAATAATAGTAACAATAATGTTTTTTTATAAAGACTTAGGGGAGAAATTCAACCACACTAATTTAGTCCCACTTATTTTCGGATAGATATCATTGAATAGTCCAGAGTCAGCGTTCCGCCTCATAGTGACATCTAGGAAACCAAGATAGTACTAGGATGGAAACATTTGGTAAATTTTGCACAGAGGTATTTTTATTCAGACTCGTCGTTCATATAGAAAAAGAGTATTTAACGACGCTCTTAACAGCACAGATCTTTAGCGTCGGAACTCAAATCTGGGCGTAAAAGCACTAGATTTACATTATATAAATTTATACACCCTCCATGGTATCTTTACCTTGTCGTGGTGGAGTGGCTTGTGTGTTAAATGATCCTGAGAGCTATGCCGGCGGTAGCATTGCTGCCGATAGGGTTACCCATGCCGGACTGGTCGAAGGTGATAAGCCAGACGAAATAAGTACCTTGGTCGAAAGAGTGACGATCTTTCACCGTAAAAATACAACCGTCAAGAAATGCGGACATGGGTTCTACTGGGGTAAAATTTTCCGGAGGTCAAATAGTCCCCCATTCGGTTCTCCGGGCGGGGACTACTTCAGGGAACCCATGCCAAAGGCTCAAACACAGGGACATGTTCCTAGGAACATGGAATGTTAGGACTTTATACAATAGCGGGGCACTAGAGATATTAACGCGGGAATGGATAAATCGCCCTTGGATATAGTCGCTTTACAGGAAGTTAGGTGGCCAGGAGAAGGTAGTCAGGAATCAGGAAGCTTTGCATTATACTATGGGGGGTGCAGAAAGACCTGCATTTGGAACGGGTTTTTTAGTCAGAAGGAGGATCCTATCCGCTATCCGAGATATTAAGTTTGTTAGTGATAGGATATCATTACATAATTCTAAAGGGTAAACGACATGATTTTATAATTGTAAATGTACATGCCCCCACAGAAGATTGAAAGCTGACAAGATCAAGGATGAGTTCTATGAAGAATTAGAATGCTTATTTGATAGCCTTTCACGATATCATATGAAAATTGTCTTAGGAGATTTTAGTATGGCAAAAGTGGGGGGAAGATATATTCAAACCAACAATAGGCAAATTCAGTCTTCATGAAGATAGTAACGACAACGGGGTTAGATTAGTCACCTTTGCCACATCAAAAAATCTCATTGTTAAGAGCACAACATTTCAGCATAAAGATATTCATAAATACACATGGACATCTCCAGATGGAGAAACTCGGAACCAGATAGATCATGTATTAGTGGATAAACGCTGGCACAGAAGCATCATCGATGTTAGATCAGTTACAGGGACAGACTGCAATTCGGATCATCATCTGGCCAGGGTGAAAATCAGACAACAGCTATTGCTTATGAAAGGAACAAACGCTAAAGATGGTTATGAAAAATTTGAATTAAAAAACTTGAAAAATGATGAAATGCGGCAAGAATACCAAATCAAAATTGTCAATAGATTTGAAATACTGGAATCTTCAGATGAAAATGTGGCACACGGAGAAGAAACTGATGTAAATAAAAAATGGGAAGCTATAAGAGGTACAATTAAATTGTCAGCAACAGAAAGTATCGGTTGTTTAAAAAAGAGGCAAAACAAGAATTGGTTTGATGAGGAATGTGCCAACACTGTAACGAAAAGGAAGCTAGCAAAAATGAAATTCTTACACGAGCCAAATGAGGTAAATTTGGAACAATTGAGTAGTATAAGAAGGGAAACCACGAGGTTACTAAAGAGTAAAAAGAGAGAATATTTGAGAGAGAAAATCAATGATCTTGAAATGAATGCCAGAAATAGGAACATTAGAGAATTATATCAGGGAATTAGGATAGAGAAGAAAGGGTTTCAGGCTAGAACAAACATAATTCGGAATGAAAACGGGGAAATGATGCAGATTCCAGGAGTATATTAAATAGATGGAAACGTTACTTTATTCAGCTATTAAATGTACATACAGAACAGGACATTGAGGAGGATAATTTACAGACACCGGAAATGCTAGTCGCAGAACAAGTGCATTAGAGGTTGAAATGGCGATACAAAAATTGAACATGTGTAAAGCATCAGGTTCAGATGAGATCCCAGCTGAACTGATAAAATCAGGGGGAGAAAAATTGATGGACGAGATACGCCGGTTGCGTAGTATGATTTGGGAAATAGAAACTCTTCCAGATGAATGGAAAAAATCGATTATCGGACCAATTTATAAGAAGGGAGATAAAACTGATTGGAACAACTACAGGGGCATCTCATTACTTTCAACTTCGTACAAAATTCTAACAAATATTTTAGTAAGCAGACTTACTCCATATATTTATGACATTCTCGGAGATCACAATGTGCATTTTGAAGAAACAGGTCTACAACAGATCAAATATTTAGCTTAAGACAGATTTTAGAAAAGGAATGGGATCATAATGGTACTATACATCGACTATATGTAGACTTAAAAGCATATGATTCAATTTAGAGGGAGAAGTTATATAGTATCCTGCTGGAGTTCGGAATTCCTAAAAAGTTAGTTAGACTTATACGAATGTGTCTAAATGGCTCAATGAGTAGGGTGCGTGTAGGCAAACAGTTTTCAGAAACTTTTGAAATCCAGAATGGGTTGAAGCAAGGAGATGCACTATCTCCTCTACTATTTAATTTTGTACTAGAGCATGCCATTAAATCTTTAGAGAATGAGGAAGGCCTACAACTGAATGGTATTAATAAGCTGTTAGTTTATGCTGATGATGTAGTACTACTGGCCGATAGCGAGGAGATACTAAAGGCCAACACGCACATACTATTGAGTAACACTAAGAAATTAGGACTGGAAGTAAATATAAGTAAAACTAAATATATGGTCACACGTAGAAATACATTATATAATGGAAATGGACAGCTAATGACAAATGAGGGAAATTTTGAGGAATTGGCTGAATTCAAATACCTAGGAACAATAATCACAAATAGGAATGAGATGCACAAAGAAATTATACATAGGCTCAATTCTGGAAATGCATGCTATTATGCATTGCAGAGACTTTTGATGTCCCAACTCCTTTCAAAAAATGTTAAGCTGAAAATATATAAAACTATTATTCTACCAGTTATATTATATGGGTGCGAAACATGGACTCTTACTTTAAGGGAGGAAAGGAGATTACGAGTATTTGAGAATAAAGTTCTTAGGAAAATTTTTGGACCAAAGAGAGATGAACAGACAGGTGAATGGAGAAGACTACATAACAATGAACTACATGGTCTTTATAGGAGGCCAGATATAATAAGAACAGTTAAGTCCCGTAGACTGCGATGGGCAGGACATGTTGCGCGTATGGGGAATGAAAGACGTGCATGGAAACTTCTTGTAGGAAAGCCAGAAGGAAAACGCCCAGTTGGTAGACCAAGAATGAGGTGGGAGAACAACATTAAGTATGATTTGAGGGAAGTAGATTATACAGGGAATGATTGGAAAGCATTAGCTCAGGATAGGGATGTATGGAGAGCTTATGTCCGTGCGGCCATGAACCTACGGGTTCGATAGTGCCAGTGAGTAAGTAAGTAAGTAAATTTATACAACTTCCTCCTCTGTCTCTTATAGTCCAAGTCGGTGCCTGGCCTCCGCAGCTTTTTTGTTTTGTGTGGGAATTTCGTGAGCAATATGCTTTAGTTAGGTTTATTTCCAGAATGATGTTGTGAGTGATAGATGGATAGCATATCGTTTCAAGAGACATCTAGTTGGCAACTAAGGTATTACGTGGATTGAGTAACGTAGATTAAATTTTTCTCAGTGGTTTCTTTTACGAGCCTGCAAATCTTCAGATGACTTAATCCTTTAATTGGCAAAACATTAATTTCTCGTGCCAGTTATTTAAATATGGCGGACCGCACTGAAGATAAAGTCACGCTTGACTCTTATTATGTTTATTGTGTAAGTCGACACACATTTTAATTATTACTACTCGTTCGTTTCTTCTGTTTCATTAATAATACTAAATAAATCGAACCAATTGATGTATCCTATAGGATATGTTGCCAATTAAAGGGTCAAATTTCATCCCAGATGACTTGTTCCTTGGATTTTTCCATCCCAAAAGTCCATCGATCCCAGTCGTGTTTGAACCCACGACCCTCGGGACTATAGGGAAGGAACGTAACCACTATACTATTCAGGCCGTTTTGTAAATATAAATCTATGAAGAGGTTAATGATATACTTATATAGGGCTATTCAGAAAGAAGGAACAAACTTCAAACATTTATTTCTTCCAAACTACACAAAATAGAAACACAATTCAAACATTCCTGGAAAGACCAACCTTTGAAGTTCTGATCACGGCCACGTTGTCTCTGTTGCTTGTCATGTTGATTGTTTGTATTAAAATGGCGACACAACAGGACGTTGGATTGGAAGAGGAGGAGCAGAAGATCAATTTCATCGCCGGTGGCTGCCCAGGTCACCCGACCTAAACCCTTGTGATTTTTATCTGTGGGGTTACGTAAAAGGCCATTTTTTATCCCCCTATGCCTAACACTCTTGAAAATCTGCGACATCGAATTGTTGAAGCTGTGAATTCGATAACTAGAGACTAGCTGATTTGTGTGTGACAAGATATGAGCAACCTTTTGATATTTGTCGTGTAACACATGGTGCTCATATTATATGCATAAAATAGTGAAATTTTAACTTTTCTGTTTTCAGTAACGTTGGAATTTTGTTTATATTTTTTGTAGTTCGGAAGAAATAAATGTTTGAAGTCCGTTCCTCTTTCTGAATACCCTGTATTTAATTTAGCGTGTAGATGGCAGCTCCACGCAAACAGCGGTGGGAATTGCAACATATCCAATTGTAGAAAATGTGGTCCAGCGCTATGATCTCGGGGTGGCCTCACTGTCTCGTACACAGCGGGACCAGATCCGATCCTCGGTTGGAAAAGTTTTCTGAATGATTTTTCAGTTTTTTTTTTTACTTGCAAGATAAATGTAAGGAAAAGTTAAGCTTTAAATAATTCCTGAACATCATCAGACCATCATTATCATATCGTCATGTCTACTGAGGACGTGTCAATGAACAATGTACTTCGTCTTAAATATACGCATTTTCGTGGAAGAGGCCCTGGATTGAGCTGATAACTCATGCGGGAGGCCCTTCATAACTTTTTGTGGTCAAAAAAGTATTTTTGAGCGAGTGAGTTTGTCATACTTACTGTAATGGCGACCATGATTGAAAGTTCAACTTCCTACATTTCTGGGGTTGCCAACCTAAATAACTATACTGTAATATTACATATAACAAACCACGTGTGGGAAGTAAAACCACTGCCCTCTATGTATACTACGTACAATGAATATAAAAATATATATCCAAAAGGTAGTGTTAATATACATTATACGAAACAAATCACTGCATTTTAAATTAACTGAACTATATTTGAAACAATATAAAACGATAAATACATACTTGTGCCGTTTTATCAGTGATTGGTTTACGGCCTGCCATATTTTCAACTAATAAACATTGACCACACTGTTAACGTTAGTCAGTTGTTTATAATGAACGCAAATATTTCCAAAAAAATGTTATTATTTTAGTATGATTTATTATTTTAAAAACACTATCGCGTAAAAAAAAATATGTACAACGCACGTTTGTGAAGTGTATTACAAATTTCGGAAATTAAAAACCGAGCTCTAGCGAGGTTTTAAACATTTTCCTCGCTTCTGTAAAAACCACTTCTCAACCTCGCATCGTAATATACTACTGGGTGATCTAAAGTTTAAGAAATCCCTCTGTCGACAGGACGAGCCATTATAAAGTTCGGGTAGTGTGTATCATCTAACAGAGGCCCTCCCCATAAAGTGAGAGATTATAAAGTAGATTGAAGAAGAAATAATAATAAAAGAGATCTACAATAAATCATTGGTATTCCTGAAAACATTGACTACAAACCAAATTCAGTTAAAATTTTGTTAAAAATCTTCTAATGATACATTTATTTATGGTTCATGGTATATTTACTACGTCTATAGCAAACGATTTTTTCTAGTTTCGGACTCGCCGTTCAATTCAATATGTCACAAGCAATTTCTAAGTAAGGAGATGTGCATATAGATTATGATAAATCATACTTCGAACAGCAAAGAAAATAAATATGGCTCCTGTGCAGGAAGATGGCAAAACTCCTACATTACGATCTATATCTTCTAAGTTTTCCAGCAGTGTAGGGCAATTCTCACAAACATCTGGCTTGAAGTTCTACTCTTCCTATTTCTTCTCAATTTCTTCCACATTCAGTGTACAGTCTGGTGAGTCAGAAAGCCATAAGAAAGTAAAACGGACCGTGTCTTGCTTTGTGTGGACAAAAAGAAAGCGTCCACTGTTGACAATATAGGATTATCTTGCAAAAACTGGCTACATCCAGCAGCTGCAGTTTTTTTTTCTCTTTCTCTCGACTATCCAACAAAACTCACACTTTACTTTAAAACAAACTTCCCTCCTTTCTGTTTCCAATTTCCTCTTGTTTCGAATTGTGCAAGATGAATGTTCCACGTCATTGCTAGATGGCGCAGTGTACTTAGAGGCTGTCGTCAATGTGGCGTTTGAGGTTTACTATACAAATCACCTTCAGGCTTTTCTATTTTCTCTCGAAAATATATAATCATAATAATAATAGTAGTAATAATAATAATAATAATAATAATAATAATATTAATAATAATAATAATGATAATGATAATAATAATGAAAATAACAATACAAATTTGATTAAATAATTGGGTTAGTAAAGAAAGTGTAAAATATAAACGAACAATTAAAATGTACCTGAAATGTGGTTATGTATTATATTGTCTAACAAAATATTCAGTGAGTTCTTTAAGTTTCTATTTTGGACAGTCCTTGATATAAGAGGGAATTCCAGAGTCAGGTAGCTGAAACAAGGAAGGATTAGGAATAGCGAGTAATAATTACAATAATAATAATAATAATAATAATAATAATAATAATAATAATAATAATGAAGAAAATTCCTTTGGCCAGGAACCAATCGAAGGGACTATTATTATGCTTTCAAGTCTTATACGAGAATTTCCCAGAATAACGGCTTGTGAAATGAGATTCATGCGCAGAACAGCGGGACTATTGTTCTAAGTCAGTCAGTGAACCCAAACGAGAATTTTTTTTTCAGAATAGGTTACAAGTTGAATCTTATTACTTTGAATGAGAGATGATTATGAGTTCTACAAAATTTGTTCAGTAGAAACATTTAGATCGAATCTCATATGGGCATATGTAGCTAGAATTAAGAGACTCTAAATACTAAAATATAATTATACGATTAATAGTTCCAGCAAAACTCACACTTTAATTTAAAACAAACTTCCCTCCTTTCTGTTTCCAATTTCCTCTTGTTTCGAATTGTGCAAGATGAATGTTCCACGTCATTGCTAGATGGCGCATTGTACTTAGAGACTGTCTTCAATGTGGCGTTTGAGGTTTACGATACAAATCACCTTCAGGCTTTTCTATTTTCTCTCCACCAAAATATATAGGTTTGTGGTAAAATAAAATATTACACTTCCGTTGTTACATATTAAGTGGTTGAAGTGTTTAACCGAAGTACTCGTTAGTGGTTACAGAGCTACTCAGCATTATAAAATGCGCGATAGTACGTTTTTCGTACTTACAGCAATGGCGACCATTATTGAAAGTTTAACTTCCTACATACCGGGATTGCCGACTTAAATAACTATATTGTACTATTACATTCACACCCACGTGCGGGAAGTGAAACCACTGCCCTCTATGTATACTACGTACAATGTATATACGGAAAATATCGTAACGGTAGTGCTAATATTCATTATACGAAACAAATCACTTCATTTTAAATGAACTGAACTTTATTTGAAACAATATAAAACAATAAATACGTACTTGCGATCATGTTATCAATAATTGTTCTCAAGGTCTTCTGTTGTTTCAACTAATAAACATTGTCCACACTATTAACGTTAGTCAGTTGTTTATATTGAACGGAAATATTTCCAAGAAGGATGTTATTATTTTACTATTATTTATTATTTTGAAAACACCATCGCGCAAAAAATAATGTACAACGCACATTTGTGCATCGTAATATACTATTAGATGAATGTATTTGATAAGACATATTATTTTACTGTTTAGTTATTATTTTACTAAACAGAAATAACTGAAGAACCTGAAACTTTAAACTAAGTGCTACATAAGGAGTACAGTGGTGAAATTTGATCATGTTTGATCAAAATTAGAAAAAAAATCCTTTTTTTCTGTTAACAATAGCACGCACCTTGAAATATATTGTTGCAAAATTTCAACGTTCGGTAACTTCTAACTCTCCCTAATTACGTCATACGTAAAAGGCTGCGTACTTTAAATGCTCTTAGTATATTGATTTTAACTGAATTAAAAGTTTTAACATTATTTGTTCCACATTTTTATTTTCACTGGCTATCCAAACATTCAAAACAAAATAGGATCTAGATTTTAAAGTAAAATGTTCAAATGTTGATTGCTTGTTCTAAATACAATAGAGAAGTTTACTGCATGGGAATAATGACAAAGTGAATAATAAATAAAACAAATTAATACTGAAAGGGAACCTTCACTATTACATGCTGAAATCTACCTTTTAATTTTTCGCAGAGAAAAGGAGGAAATAATATATTTATACAGCTATTACCGGTACCAAATCAAGGCCTAATAGTAATTAAAGAAATATTTATATATTACATTCTTCACACGTAAACATAATGCACTAAAAGAAAAAACCATGCCCAATAAATTTCTGGTATTCTCTCCTGGAATCGGCGTAATTGTAATCCACTTCTGAGGTTGCAGCACCTGGAAGGCAGGTTACGCTGTCCCGATGATATGATAGGCCATGATGACGGTGATAGTGGTGCGCCAGGAGAGTTCTTAATCCTAAACTAAATCTACGGCGAATGAATGATGATAATTATAATAGTTATATGATGTTAGGGGACCGTCTGGGTCTTAACGTTTCCTGACATTTGTCTTAAAAAGTGAGACAGGGACAATTTAATATGTTTTGCTTGTATACACTTTATTATTAGTTTTAGTCTTAATTTTAACTAACATTAACTGGTTGCATTATAGATCGTAATATAATAGATATTATCTTTTTGATCAAAATTTTATTTAGTATTTAATATTAGAGTTAATTGTGATTGTTATATTCTGATGTAACATATGTTTGTCCTGGTGAGTGGAAGAGAAGGCTACATGGCCTTAACTCCACCAGGCTAAATAAGTAAAATAAAATAAAATAAATAAATATAAACATAGAAAAAAGAAAAACCACGAAAATACCTCACCCAGGAAGCTTCTCCCGACCGGAGATCGAACCTGGGCTTGCTGCGTGACGAAGCAGTACGCTAACTCGAGACCACAGTGGCCAATAAAATATATCATCTATAATGGCGTAGCCCTTTGTTGAGCCATAGCCTTTCTTGTAAGGCGTTACTAGACCAAGTTTGTTATTAATTACCTTATTTGCTCAGAGATGTCATGGATGGCATGCGGTCAACACACCGACCCAATGAGACATCTAGGAGGCAACTAAAGTATTACTAGGACGTTTATTTCGATAAATTGTGCTTAGAGGCCTTTTTATTCAGGCTTAAATATCTTTTGGAGCCTGAAAATCTTCATACTCGCAACCCACGGCTTAAAGTCCCTCCCGGAGGACTTTGCTTCTTGGATTTTCCGCCCTAAAAATCCATCGATCCCGGCCGGGTATGAACCTGCAACCCTCGGAAATAGCGGCAAGGAGCATAATCATTAGTCCACCATTACAAAAATTGAATTCGCGTATCTTGCAACCAGGGGCGAGCATGGTAACGACTAGCATTACGAAAAATAAATCTCTTAAATTACATTAATAAAAGAATCCAACTTCTGCCTTTCTCAAAATAATCTGACATTTCCCCTACTACAGCATCGGAAAAGAGATCACGAGCAACAAAGTCAATTAGAAGATAACAACACTCTGTAAAATTAAAATTTCATCCTTTAACCCCTCCCCTAGCTTATTTCCTCACCCCTGTTCTCAGTTCCTCTGAATGCTAGAGTTGATTTTAGCCGCATGGGAGCATGGTGTAATTCTCATATCCCCTATGTCATTTGAGATGTGTCCACTAGTACGATATCATGTGTCATTCCCATATCAAACTCTTCCCTTCGCCCCGTGGGCAGGAAAAAACTTGATGGACTTGGCAATCAGCACACTCAAATGAGGCAGAGCCGATTGATGAGGTTCGCTTCATATAAAAAGCTCTAAATAGCCAAATACGGATTTTTTGGGTACACATATGAGTGCATTATTAAGTTTTCAGTTGTGCAAGTGTTTCTCTTTCATGTTTTATGTTTCGACGTAATTTACTCAATTTGGTTGGGGAAGTGAAAACTGAAAATTGGAGGCGATATCACTCATAGAATTGACACATACGAAATAAATGTACATAACTTAATTTTCATGTGTCATCAATAAAAGTCGATTTATGTTACAAAGGAACATATGTGCCAAAATATTGATGATAAAACTGATTATACATAGAACTCTTATTCTCCCAGTTATATCATTGCGAAACATGGAGTTTTACTTTAAGGGAGAAGAAATTATTACGAGTATTTAAGAAAATTGTTCTTAGGAAAACATTACGACCAATGACATATCAACCAGACAGGCGAATGGAGAAGAATGCATAACAGTGAGCTACATCTTATTTATGGGAAACCAAATATAATAGGAACAATTACGTCTCATATATTGTGATGGGCAAGATATATCGCATGAATAGAAGTGAAAGAGGGGCATCGAAAGTCCATGTTATATATATATATATGTTATTATATATTATAATAATAATAATAATAGCTTTATTTTACCTGGCAGAGTTAAGGCCTTAAGGCCTTGTCTACCACTCAACCAGGTTTAAAAAAAATACAAACAAAAAAAAATAGTCTTAAATCTAAATTACAATATATATATATATATATATATATATATATATATATATATATAAACGATTACAAGTTATGAATACAATACAATTAATATTTATAATGTATTTTGATTTACTCTAAATTTAACGAATTAAATATATAATATGTACAATATATATAAAAAAAGGAGGAAAAGATTAATGACATAGTATAAAATTATATAAATAGAGAAAAATTAATTATTAGACAACAGGTAACTGTATAAGCGTGACTTAAAGGTTCCAAGTGTGCGGCAACCCCTGATATCTTGAGGAAGGAGATTCCAGGAGCGGGCAGAGACTACTGTGAAGGAAGTAGAATAGGAGGAAGTGCTATGAAGAGGAATTGTTAGCAGACTGCTATCTTGTGATCTAGTGTCAATATTGTGGTAAGAGGATAACTTCTCAAATCTGGACGCCAGGTAAGTAGGGATGTAGGAATTCAGAAGCTTGAAAAGTAGTGAAAGGGAGTGCAATTTACGTCTGTCAGTAAGACGGAGCCAAGAGAGGTTATTAAAGTGTTCGGAAATATGGTCATAACGGCGGATATTGAAAATGAATCGAACGCAAGCATTATGAACACGCTGCAGTCTCTGCGACAAGTCATAGTTTAGATCATTATATATAATTTCACAATAATCGAAGTGTGGTAACACAAGATTCTGCACAAGGATTTGTTTTAACGAAACTGGGAGAAAATTCTTTAAACGTCTAAGATAATGTAAGATGGAGAAAGTCTGTCATATATATTACATATATTATATATAATAATGTGGAAAGCAACGGGAAGCTACTCCTACAATTCCCTAGTAAAGCTGCAAAGCATGGCATAAAAATGCTATGATTGCAGTGAAAGACCTGTCATCGGGCAAAATTACTATGGATGGATGGATATATAATAAATATATATATATATATATATATATATATATTATATAGGCCTATATACCGGTATTATATGAATGTGAAATATGGATTTTTAGTTTAAGGGAGAAAATATTGAAGTAACGGAAGACAGAATAAATACAACCCTTTTGAATGAACAAAGATATAAAGTAAGTTTACTCTATGACGAGAGTATAAAATATATTTTTCAATCAAGATTAAAACAAAAACTTAATTTAAATTTAAATAAATATGCAGTGGAAATGTATGATCAATTAAAGGAAAGTATACATTCAGCAGCGTTAGAAGCACTTGGGACAAAAAATATAGAATTAAAAAGAAATAATGAATGGTTTAATCACGATATTAAAAAATTAGTAGAAGACAAAAAGAAAGCAAGGATGAAATGGTTATCAGATCACTCAACAACATCTCGAAATGGATATATCACTTTAAAACATAAAACAAAGGCGGAAGTGAGAAGAACAAAAAATGAGTACTGGGATAATACATGCTCGAATATAGATCATTCGATTGGATATGCTAGATCCAAAGAAGCGTGGAAAACATTACAAAATATCAGGAAATCAGAAAGAAAGAAGATAAATATTCAGTTGATAAGACCATCAGAATGGATGCAACATTATAGAAGTTTACTTCAAGAAATTAGAAATGAGTTTCAACTTCAAGATACGGATGCAGAAAATAAATTTGACACTCCAGAAATAACAGAAGATGAAGTAAAATGAGCTTTGAAAGAGGCAAAAAATGGGAGAGCACCAGGACCAGGAAATATTCAGATGGAACTCCTAAAACATGGAGGAGATATTTTTGTAATATTTTTAACAAAACTTTTTAATAAAATTGAAATTGGAGACGATATCCCAGAAGTCTGGAATTTATCGTATATTACTCCTAGTTTTAAAAAGAAGGTGATAAAAAACTGTGTTTCAATTATAGAGCTATAAGCGTTTTACCTTCAACAGCTAGGAGTTTTAGTAAAGTTATAAATTTTAAACTTAAGGAGATAAAAGATAACTTAAGAGAAGAACAATGTGGATTCCGGAGTGAGTATTGATAATATTTTCTGTATTAGACAATTACAAGAGAAAATCCTAGCAAAAAATAAAGAACTACATATGACCTTTATTGATTTAGAGATGGCATATGATAGTGTACCTTGACAATTGTTATGAACGGCAATGAAAAATATGAATATAAGTGATAAATGGATTAATATTGTTAGGAGGATCTATAGTAATACAAAAGCTAAAGTAAAAATACAGAATAATTTAACAGACTATTTAACTCATGCCCCAAATGGGAGTCAATGACCAATCACGTTTCAATGATTTCTGTTTTACAACCAATCAGAGTCGTATTTCACCAAATATTTATCAGTGTTATAATTACCATATTAAAGAAAGCTCCTCCTTACAATATTGCGTTCCTTTGGCAATAAATAGTATGATCTGGTTGCAGTGATAAACAAATGAAGCAGTGAAGCGTACCTATCGTTTCTCATTTGTTTTCAAACATCGCCGTTTTCATTAAATATATAAATATTTTAAAATAACTATAGTTAAATAATGATTTGTGAGTAAACAGCTTAATTTTATTCGTTAAATAGTCCTAACAAATGCCACTCTTGATTTCCAAATTCTCTAGATAAATTCACTCCTCACTTCGTGAGTCGTGAATTTATCGATAATTTGGAAATCACTCGTGGCATTACTTATGAGGAATTCACAGCAGGGATGCAGTTTGTCACCAATTCTTTTTAACATTTATTTAGACCAGGCTCTTAACTTATGGTATAAAAAATGTTCTGAAATGGGTATACCTATAGGAGGAAAAGTACTGCATTCATTGTTGTTTGCAGATGATCAAATAATTTTTGCAGGGAATGAAGATGATATGAAATGTATGATAAATAAACTAACGGAAGAATATAAAAAATGGGGACTGAATATAAATTTACAGAAAACAGAATATATGTGTTTGGGAAAGGATGTGGATGACCTCATAACAGAAACAGGGAAAATAAAAAAATGTGAATTTTTTAAATATCTTGGGTCAATAATTACTAGTTTAGGTACCTGTGATAGAGATGTACAGACCAAAATTGCAATGGCAATAAATGCAACTAAGACATTACATGGAGTAATTTGGAACAAAAATATCACAAAGGAAACTAAAATGAAAATTTATAAGAGCATAATACAGAGTATTTTGTCATATGGAAGTGAAGTTTGGTCTTTGACGGAATTACAAAAGAATAAAATTAGAACAGTTGAATTTGATTATTTTAGAAGAAGCCTCCAAAAGACAAGACAGGATAAAATAAGAAATGAATTCCTATGGAGAGAAATGAATGTCACCACATCGGTTGTTAAGAGGATTGAAAATCAAACGCTTAAATGGTATGGCCATGTACAAAGAATGGAAAATGAAAGATGGCCAAAAAATATATACCAATGGTCACCCCCTGGAAGAAATAAACGTGGCAGACCAAGATGGAAATGGAAAAGCTACGCCAGAACTACAATAGATGATAGGAATTTGGAAGAGGGAGATTGGAATGATAGAGAAAAATGGCAACTGAAGACGCAAACCTATAAGTGGGGGAAAGTCGAAGAAGAAGAAGAAGTTTAAGGGAGAAGAAAATGTGACGAATATTTAAGAAAAGTGTCCTTAGGAAAACATTACGACCAATGATATGTGAACAGACAGGTGAATGGAGAAGAATGCATAACAGTGAGCTACATGTTCTTTATGGTAAACCTGATATAATAAGAACAGTTAAGTCTCATAGATTGTGATGGGCAAGACATATCGCACCAATGGGAATGAAGGAGCAAGGAAAGTCCTTGTAGGAAAAACAGAGGGAAAGCGCCCAATTTGTTAGTTCAAGAATGAGGTGGGCGAATAACATTAACCATGATTTGACGTAAGTTGATTCTTCAGGGGATGATTGGAACACATTAGCTGAGATTAGGAATACATGGAGAGTTTATGCATGGATAGAATATATGTATTTTCATTAATTAAATTATATTTATATATTCTATGTTTTTTGTCATAAAGATAACAAATAAAATAATCAACTTATCATCAATAACTCTATTTATCTTATTTCTTTCTCGCTGTCCAGTGAGATAGCGTCTTTATTTGTTTTTCTCGAATCTCGGTAACTCGAACATGAAAGCTTGGAGATTGCAAATTTGGGATTAGAGTCTGCCGATAGCGTTCGTGTTACTTTTAACGAAAATCATGCGAATGTGTCTGCGTCGTATTAATGTTAATGTCTTGTTAATGTTAATGGACCTTTAATCTCTTAAACCACAACTCTGAAGAGCCAAAGCCACTTGAGTCGTTCTTGTTTCTATCTGGAGAAGATAGTGCAGAAAACCATACATTTAGCGTAGCGATATTGACTAATCGGTTAATGGTATTCTCCCTTTTCATTCTTGGCCTACCTACTAGGCGTTTTCCTTCTGATTTTCCTACAAGGATTTTCAATGCCTCGCTTACATTCCCCATTCGTTCTGTCAATCACAGTCCACGAGACTTAACTCGTTCATTTTAATATCTGGTTTCCATTTAATATCATGAACCTTACTTTTATGAAGTCTCCATTCGTCTGCATTTGGTCTAAAAATTTTCCTAGAACCTTATTCTCAAATACACGTAATCTTTTCTCCTCGATTAAAGTAAGTGTTCCTAGGCATTTTAATTTAGCCATTTTTTCAAAATGTCCTTCATTTTTCATTAACTGTCCGTTTCCATTATATAATGTATATCCATGTGTGACCATATATTTATGGAGTTTATTTCCAGCCCCAATTTCTTAGTATTATTCAAATGAGTGTGAGTGTTAAACCTTAGTATCTCCTCGCTATCGCCTAATATTAGTACATCATCAGCATAAAATAGCAGGTTATTAATATGCCTATCATAAAGATGTGGGGGCACGCCGTAGCGTAGTGGTTAAGGCACTGAGCTACAAGCCGGAGGGTCGAGGGTTCGAGTCCCGTTGGGGTCAGGATTTTTCAACTGACCCAAACCCTCTGGCGGCACTATGGCCATGAGGTCGACTCAGCCTCTAACGGAAATGAGTACCAGACGCTTGTTCTGGGGGTAAAGGCGGTCGTCACGCAGGGCTGACAACCCGGCTAACGTAAAGTGCCGATTGTCTAGAAAAAGTGGGAGCCTTAACTTCCTACTACCCCAAGGGCCTCCGGGCCTGTTGTGGGATCACTTTACTGTTTTATCATAAGGATGTAGGCTTTCTTCATCCTCTAAAGATTTGATTGCATGTCTAGTAAAAAAAATTAATAGTAGAGAAGATAGTGCATCTCCTTGTTTTAACACATGAAAATTTCAATTGTATCTAAGAATTGTTTGCCTACACGCACCCTACTGTTTGTGCCCTTTAGACACATTCGAACTTTTTAGGAACAACGAACTCCAGCAGAATCGCAGCGATAGTTAAAAAAAAAATTAAAAATTATTAGAATGTTTGAATAAGGCATGTTCTTTTTTTTTTACACGCTTTATATTAGCTTGACCTGTATCTATCTATCTATCTATCTATCTATCTATCTATGTAACTGAATCTTTCATCGCGTTTTTCACCCACTTAAAATAATTGGATCGACTTGAAATTTTGTATACGTGTAAAGGACCCGTGACAATACAATAATTTCGTATTTATTTTCTAAAATCCTGGCCATAATCATCATAAAATCAAAAAAAGTGTTTTTGTATTTATGTAACGGAATCTTTGAACACGATTTTCACCCACTTAGAAACATATGATAGACTTGAAACTTTGTATACTTGTAAAGGACCCGTGACAATACAATAATTCCATATTCATTTTCTAAAATCCTGGCCAGAATCATCAGAAAATCAAAAAAAGTGTTTTCGTATTTATGTAACGGAATTTTTGAACACGATTTTCACCCACTTAGAGACATTGGACCGACTTGAAACTTTGTATACTTGTAAAGATCCCGTGACAATACAATAATTTCATATTTATTTTCTAAAATCCTGGCCAGAATCATCATAAAATCAAAAAAAGTGTTTTTGTATTTATGTAACGGAATTTTTGAACACGATTTTCACCCACTTAGAAGCATTGGATCGACTTGCAACTTTGTATACTTGTAAAGGACCCATGACACTACAATAATTTCATATTTTATTTCTACATTCCTGGCCAGAATCATCAGAAAATCAAAAACATTAAAACTGGTATAATAGGTTCCGGACTTGTCGACTTTTTAGTCAATCGTTGTCAGAGCTCAGTTGGTAGAGCGGTGAACTAGTGGTATATAATTCTAGTAATCCATAGGTCGCTGGTTCGAATCCGGCTGGGGAGGATTTTTTTTAGAAGAGTAATAATTTTAGCTCATACTACAATAGTATGGAATTTAAAGATATTTACATTCTTATCTTATTCTGTAAAATATTAAAACTAAAAAATAAAAAAATAAATAATAGTTTTAAAAAACTAAAAGAACACGCTTTATTAGAAAACTAAAAAAATGAAAAATAATTTTAATTTCCAATACGCTTGGGATAAAATAAAGTGGTCAACAAAAAAATCATCTCCAACACATATAGAATAAAATTAGAGTTATCAACAAAAAGAAAATAATTTTACCATCAAAAGCGTGGGGTGCTCTATATCAATTAATATATTTGATAATAAACAGATATTGGTAAAAGTAAGCTTTCTAAGAATAAAAAGTAAAAATCATAAAAAGCACCCCACGCTTTTGATGGTAAA
The DNA here is from genome assembly GCA_030220185.1 of Diploptera punctata. Lineage (NCBI taxonomy): Eukaryota > Metazoa > Arthropoda > Insecta > Blattodea > Blaberidae > Diploptera > Diploptera punctata. The sequence goes on from JASPKZ010007258.1 coordinate 277,059, forward strand.
ATTATTTTCTTTTTTGTTGATAACTCTAATTTTATTCTATATGTGTTGGAGATGATTTTTTTGTTGACCACTTTATTTTATCCCAAGCGTATTGGAAATTATAATTATTTTTCATTTTTTTAGTTTTCTAATAAAGCGTGTTCTTTTAGTTTTTTAAAACTATTATTTATTTAGTTTCATTCTCTCTTCACCAATCACAACTTGAATACACGCAAGCTTGCACACCAACTTATCGTCCAAACGGATTATCCTAAACACATTTGTGTCTTTATATTTCCGTGCAATACATTTACCCTATGTCTAGTTCAGTATATCCGGAGCTGTAGAGCCTGGGATACATTTCGTTCCAGACAGTTTAGCCCATATTTCAAAGTTTCATAACCAATCAAGAATGTATTGAGCTAGATATAAGGAACTACATTCAATACAAAACATGAATTGTTACCTGAGAGAAATATCTTACAATTTTAAATTCACAACAATGACCTGGGCAATGAAAATAAGATTTGTAAGAAGCAGTTTTAAAATAATGAAAATAAATATTAGCAAAATTCATGTTTATAATCTATAAATGTTAAAGTAAATAAATAATACTGGAAAAATATTTAATAAATTCTGTAAAATAAAGTAATTCTGGGAGTCATCTAATTTAAGAGACAACAGTGAAAAATTCATAAATACTTCGATCGGACAATAGGAAAAATGAAGATAAAGGACAATAATAAATGGTTAAAATGGAGCAGACGAAATCGAATGAGACTAAGGGTCGAATTTTTGAACGCATTAGACAGTAAAAGGCGTTCTCTGCTGAGAAAGTTTTATTTAAACACATTTTTCTTACTCAGAAATCTATTCACGCGGTAATAATTGTAAAGCTACCTGACAAGGTACCTTAAGATCGTAGCTCAAGATATAAACTTATGTGAAAATCCCGAAGGGAACCGATGGTAACCGATGTGGTTTGAAACTTATCCAAGATGTCGGACCTTGAAGACTTCGATCATGTTTTCGGTATACGCGGAGAAGAGGAATTTGATAGAATCTACCAAAGAATTCAACTGGAAGAACAGAAGAATCGGCGTAATATTGCGCGTCGCAGACGTGTTTGTATACGGTATTATTTGCGGGATGCAAGCATAAATGCATTCCTCTATAGCAGACGAAAATAACGGAAGTGGTTTTATCGCTGAGAATTCTGGGTAATTCGTTGCCAATATTACGAAAACGTCAACATTCATGCATGACCGGTTAAGGCGGCCGTTAATTCGATCTCAGCTCACCAGTGATTGGAAGTAATTTGAGTAGAGAGTAATGTATTTGCATACGACCCTAAGGGTCGAATGTTTGAACGCATTAGACAGTAAAAGGCGTTCTCTGCTGAGAAAGTTTTATCCAAATACATTTTGCCTACTCAGAAATCTATTCATGCGATAATAATTGTAAGCTACCTGACGAGGTACCTTAAGATCATAGCTCAAGATAGAAACTCATCGTGAAAATCCCGAAGGGAACCGATGGGAACGATGGTAACCGATGTAGTTTGAAATCTTTGCAGCTTTATCCAAGATGTCGGACCTTGAAGACTTCGATCATGTTTTCGGTATACGCGGAGAAGAGGAATTTGATAGAGTCTACCAAAGAATTCAACTGGAAGAACAGGAGAATCGGCGTAATATTGCGCGACGCAGTCATCGTTGTATTCGGTATTATTTGCGGGACGCAAGCGTAAATGCGTTCCTCTATAGCAAACGAAAATAACGGAAGTGGTTTTATCGCTGAGAATTCTGGGTAATTCGTTGCCAATATTACGAAAACGTCAACTTTCATGCATGACCGGTAAGTCGGCCGTTAATTCGATCTCAGCAATTGCTCACGGTGAGTTAGCTCACCAGTGATTGGAAGTAATTTGAGTAGAGACTAATGTATTTGCATGTGGTCACTATTGGACAAGGTGACAAAATAGATAAAACACTCAAAGTACTAAAACAAATCGTGAGAAAAGAAAACATTAAAACAAAGTTTCTATAATCATGAAAGCACTTCTCTGTCGTTTCATGTATCCTAACGTCATATTTCCTTAATGCCTATTCTCCGTTACTTTTTCCCCCTACTAAGCAGTGGAAACAGGGTTAAATAACGGGAAAAGGCCTATAAGTCTAGCCTTAGCCTCTCCCAAGACAGCCTCTCATTCATTGCAAATCCATTAGTCTGTATCATAACACGCTTTATATTAGCTTGACCTGTATATGTCTATGTAACGGACCTGTATCTATGTAACGGAATCTTTGAACACGATTTTCACCCACTTAAAAACATTGGATCAACTTGAAACTTTGTATACATGTAAAGGACCCATGACAATACAAAAATGTAATATTTATTTCTATAATCCTGGCCAGAATCAACAGAAAATCAAAAAAATTAAAACCGGTATAATAGGTTGCGGACTTATCGACTTTTAGTCAACCGTTATAAGAGCTCAGTTGGTAGAGCGGTAGACTGTAGTGATATATAATTTCAGTAATTCATAGGTCACTGGTTCAAATCCGGCCCGGAGGATTTTTTAGAAGAGTAATAAGCAATTACATTTTCACGGGATTCCGGTTTATGACATTCAATTAAATTAAAAATTAACAAAATAAATAATAGTTTAAAAACTAAAACAACACGCTTTATTAGAAAACCAAACTAAAAATTAAGAAATAGATAATAGTTGGGGCACGCCGTAGCGTAGTGGTTAAGGCACTGTACTACAAGTCAGAAGGTTGAGGGTTCAAGTCCCGGTGGGGTCAGGATTTTTAAACTGATCAAAAAAACCTTCTGGCGGCACTATGGCCCTGGGGTCGACTCAGCCTCTAACGGAAATGAGTACCAGACGCTTGTTCTGGGGTAAAGGCGGCCGTCACGCAGGGCTGACAACCCGGCTGACATCAAGTGCCGATTGTCTAGAAAAAGTGGAAGCCTTAACCTCCTACTACCCCAAAGGGCCTCCCGAGGCCTGTCGTGGGATTACTTTACTTTAGATAATAGTTTAAAAAACTAAAACAACACTCTTTATTAGAAAACCGAACTAAAAAATGAAAAATAATTTTAATTTCCAACACGCTTGGGATAAAATTAAAGTGGTCAACAAAAAAATCATCTCCAATATATCTAGAATAAAACTAGAATTATCTAAAAAATAATTTTACCTTCAAAAGAGTGGGGTATTTTCTATGTTTTTTACGTTTTCTTCTTAGAGACTTTACTTTTACCAATATATATTTATTATCAAATATATTAATTGATAAAGAGCACCCCACGCTTCTGATGGTAAAATTATTTTTTTGTACATAACTCTAGTTTTATTCTAGATGTTTTGGAGATGATTTTTTTGTTGGCCACTTTAATTTTATCCGAAGCGTGTTGGAAATTAAAATTATTTTTCATTTTTTAGTTCGGTTTTCTAATGAAGCGTGTTGTTTTAGTTTTTTTTAACTTTTATTTATTTTTGCCTGCCTTTGTAATATCAGCTCAGTTAAATCAACTCAGTCTGGGTCTACCGACCTTCCTTCTACCACCAAGTATATTATCTAAGTATTTCCGGGAATTCTGATTTTATCCCATCATATAACATGGCCCAGCCATTCCAATCACCTATGTTTGATATCAATAACAATGTCATGATCTTTAATGTCTGTCAAAATTAAGTAATTTTTTTTATAATCCCACTACAGGCCTCAGGAGGCCCTTAGGGCAGTAGGAGATTAAGGCTCCCACTATTTCTGGACAATCGGCACTTGATGTCAGCCGGGTTGTCAGCCCTGCGTGATGGCCGCCTTTACCCCAGAACAGGCGTCTGGTACTCATTTCCGTTAGAGGCTGAGTCGACCCCAGGGCCATAGTGCCGCCAGAAGGTTTGGGTCAGTATAAAAATCCTGACCCCACCGGGACTTGAACCCTCGACCTTCCGGCTTGTAGCTCAGTGTCTTAACCACTACGCTACGGCGTGCCCCCATTAAGTAATTTTAAAATGTATAAAAACGGTAGTGAGTCCTGGGTAACTAATAAGAGGAGCACGAGTAGAATACAGAGTGCAGAAGTGACCTTTCTAAGAAGAACCAAAGGATCCATAAAATTGGACCACATAAGAAATGAAGAAATAAGAAGAGAATTAGAAATACGGGGTGAATCATTAATATGGCTATACGTTTGATCGCGTTGTGTGATGAAAATATTACCATTACATGAAATATGAATTTACCGTTGGAAAGGCAATTATTCAAATTACAACAATGGAATAAAAGAAAACAGTGTAGAACTTACGTCATTAGTCAAAATGGCGTTGAATATGCAACAGCAAATTACAATTGCTGCATGGGCAATAACATATGCTAATGATCGTGAGGCCGCAAGACGGGCAAGACGTGAGTTTAACGTAGCATTGCAGCCGTCGACTGTGGGGAAGTGGAGAAAAGACTGCTGGAAACGGGAAGGATGCAGAAAATTTAACCTAAACCATGTATCATAACGCAATGAATGACTTCCCAAAGCTTTGCCAATTATGCTTGGATGTAAACGGCGAACAGTTTGAAGCAGTAAAGTGACTTACTGAGTGTTGTTGTAAGTGATTTGATTTGTTCTATTGTTGTAATTTGAAGGATTCCCTTTCCAATGATAACATCATATTTGCTTTAATAATAATATTTCCGTCACAAAATGCGATCAAACGTATAGCCGTATTTCTGAATCACATTGTATATTCAATAAATGATAGAATTCAGCAACACCGCGTCGGCATGGAACAGCATGTTCAGAGAATGGAAGAAACAAGATTGCCCAAAATAGCATATCATTATAAACTAAAAGGGTTAAGGGATGTAGGAAGACCTAAGAAGAGATGGAAGGATTGATTATGAATTTGTAAGAGGCGAATCGCCTAAACCTTCAAGTGAAGATGATGATGAAAATATATAAAAGCAAAAAAGTAAATGAATGATAGGCCAATAAATTGTATGGATCTGATTTAATGAAAAATGCAGAATCAACTTTTTAATGACGTAGTTAGAGCACCTCTGATAATTACGTCACTAATATAAATCCATTCTTCACTGTCAACGCATTCTCTGTATTGTTGGTACAGATTTAATCTACTTTAAAATCTCTTGTGTTTTATTCCCATAAGTAATCACACAGCCAGGCGTAATTTTTAAAATAACTGCAAAATATCCAAGTGACAGCTCTCATCCGTGTTGATAGCAAGGATTCATGGGTTTTTCAATATAAAATATAAAAAAAGAACTCTGAGTAGGGTTATGGATGTACATCATAATTAAAGCTTGAACATTTCACATCTAATTCCTCTTTTTAGAGATTATTTTCAAGTTTAAATTTTCTTTTTTTTAGATTTATGTTATTATTTTTATGACGAGAGTATTTTTTTTATTTCCAAGTGGTTGCATTTTGTAACATGACAGGCATTTGACAGGACTCGTTGAAACGACTAATCTAGCCCATGCCTATACTGACACTTTGTACATTCAATCGACAGTTAACAATAATGCTAACAGCTATAATGCTTTTAAAAAATCATAGAGCGATAGGCAGATGGAAATTGGTCGAAGTTAAATATAAAAAAAAGAGGTTGGATTAAGTGTCAACAACTGTGGACATGAAGGGTAAAGGGTATTATTGGTGTTATAAAATGGTGTGTCGGTTTTCTCCCTCAGTCATTTTATCAACAGTAATATAAAGAGTGGTTCAGATTTTATCGATAAATTGAGGAACAAATTTTTACCTAGTGAATTATTCTTGAAAGCATCTGGCGCACTGATTTTATTCATTATAACATTTTAGCGAAAAAATGTCGAAATTAAGTAGTAGAATGCTCTTATGTCCTTCGGTGAGATTTAGCCGATTTTCCCTTACAGGGGAGCAATTCAACCATACTTATTTAGTTACACTTGCTTTCGGATAGATGTCATAGAGTGGCCCGGGATCAGCTTCGAGAACATCAATAAATGTAGCGAAAAAATACCTGCTGATGATGGTATAGATATTCTGAAAGATCTTCAGATAAAAAGCATACATATCTTTCTACAAGTTGAGAACGACGGCACTGACCTAAGAAGGTACATATTTTAACTTAGTTTTATTTTATTGATAGTGAGTGATACTGCAATTTTTATTAATTTCGGTATTAATTCATCACATCCAGCTTTCCACGCCTTTTCTATTTCATCATCACTGCACACATTGTCTAAAGCTGTCTCCATAATCAGAAATAAATCCCAAATCAATTGTTTTTACAGTTTTAATAATTATAAGATGGCGACATGACCAACAATACTTAACATTTCTCCATAGCAACACATATTTATAATTATATTATTATTATTACTATTATTATTACCGTAAGTATTATTATTGTTATCCTATAAAATGTTGTTTGTATATGAAATTTACATTGCTACATTTAGTGTATCTTTAACTGTTTAAAATTAGTATAGTGTATATCTATATTTGTCAAATATTTATTTGAAATTGTACTGGTTGAGTGGAAGAGAAGACATTATGGCCTTAACTCTGGCAGAATAAATAAAGCATTATTATTATTATTATTATTATTATTATTATTATTATTATTATTATTATTATTATTACTTACTTACTTACTTACTTACTCACTGGCACTATCGAACCCGTAGGTTCGTGGCCGCGCGGACATACGCTCTCCATACATCCTTATCCTGAGATAATGCTTTCCAATCATCCCCTGTATAATCTGCTTCCCTCAAATCATAGTTAATGCTAATTTCCCACCTCATTCTTGGTCTACCAACTGGGCGTTTTTCCCTCTGGCTTTCCTACAAGAAGCTTCCATGCAAGTCTTTCATTCCCCATACGTGCAACGTGTCCTGCCCATCGTAGTCTACGAGACTTAGCTGTTCTTATTATGTCTGGCTTCCTATAAAGACAATGTAGTTCACTGTTATGTAGTCTTCTCCATTCACCTGTCTGTTCATCTCTCTTTGGTCTAAATTTTCCTAAGTGCTTTATTCTCAAATACTTGTAATCTCCTTTCCTCCCTTAAAGTATTATTACTACTATTATTATCATTATTATTATCACTATTACTATCATTATTATTATCATCATTATTATTATCATTATTATTATCATTATTATCACTATTATGTCCACCGCTGTGGTCTCGAGGTAGCGTGCTGTCTTGTCACGCAGCGGGCACGGGTTCGATCCCTGGTCGGGGCAGTTTTTCTGGGTGAGGTTTTTATCGGGGTTTTTCCTCACCTGTAAGACAAATATCAGGAAAACTTTAAGGCCCAAACGGTCCCCGAAATCATATGGCCATCATATCATCCTTCTCATCATCTACAACATCATCATCCTTCACCGGTGTGGAAAACAACGGGATGCAACCACACCTGCAATTCCCTAGTGAAGCTGCAAGCATAGCATGAAAGTGCTATGATTGTAGTGAAGGATCTGCCTTCGGGCAGAATTACTATGGATGGATCATTATTATCATTAGTATTATAATTATTATTATTATCATTATTATCATTATAACCATTAGTATCATTATTATCATCATTATCGTTATCGTTATCATCATCGTTATCGTTATCATTATCGTTATCATTATCATTATCATTATCATTATTTTTATCGTTATCATTATTATTATTGTTATTATTATCGTAATTGTTATTATTTATTATTATTTATTATTTATTATTATTTTTTATTATTATTATTTATTATTATTATTATTTTTATTATTATTATTATTATTATTATTATTATTATTATTATTATTATTATTATTATTATTATTATTATTATTATTATTATTATTATTATTATTATTATTATTATTATTATTATTATTATTATTATTATTATTATTATTATATAGCCGATTCACCTTCTGAAATCTAACATTTATCTTCCATTATAATTATTAATTTTTTAGCTAATATCGTAACTACTAAAATAAATACATATAGTGCAAAAACATAGTATGCAATACTCATCTGGTAAACATATAACAGAATCTCGGAAATTGAAAAAAAAACAACTTTTCCTCGATCCGTAGCAAGTGTTTACTACTCTCGTATCGCAATATACTATTTCTGTTCGTTTGTTTGAATAGATTATACAACTTATCAGACCACTGTTTACAAAACATTGCCCCAAGCTGGTTTCATTTAATTAATATTGTACACCAGTCGTAATGGCGCCAGTATTAACAACATGCAAAACAAAAATAAGCTCCAAAACAGATTGTTTTATTAATAAAGGAAGGGATAATGCAATCCTAACGCTATTAGCACATTGATGAAATGTTTTGCAATTTCACAAATGCAGTCATCGATGTAATATTAGACTAATATGTATCGATACCGGTTCAATGTGATAAAATCATTTACAACATTACATTTAGCTTCCAATTTTTTTAAAACGGTGAGCTGTAATTTGTTTGGAAGGCGTTTTAAACTAATTAAACAATCAACGTTTGCGGGTGTTTTTATTTGAATCAATACACGGAGAGCGAATGATGATTACCCAAATTACTTGCAATCGGGGATGAAAACCAAGTACAATAGCAGGTGAGAACAATTACGTTCAACCCACCACAGATGTTCGGCCTATACACCAAATGCAAAGGAAATCAAAACAGAAACTCAATCGCTATAAAATGTTTTTTTTTTTTTTTTGGCGGGGGAGGTAGATTCTATGCCACCACACTACCTATATAAATTCAAATAAAAAACGGAAAAACACACGATATATTGTTGAATAATTACCTGAGAAAAATACATTTGTTGATTTTTTCCAAAATGTGAGAAATTTCTTAAAATTAAGTGATACGTTGAGCTCAAAGTAACCTAAAATCGCCATATTTGTAATGTAAAAGTGTACTAGTAATTGCTCAGACAGTGTTGCCAACTTATCACAGAAACCGCTTATATACAAATGAACACTGTAATAATCGGGAGTATTAACTTGTCCAATTTCTCACCCTTCCTTACCCAAACTAACACTTACCTTGACCATTTTTTCACCCTAAGTGGTCCACTAATGTAGATGGACTCCTGGTATACGATCCTTTTATATGTAAGTAAGCATGTATGCAATAGGCTCTAGTGGAAACGTGTGTTATAACTAGAGACCGGATGTTAGGGAAAATGCCTACAGTTATTTATTATAGGTATTGTAAAAGTGACTTCATATAAGTTCATACCGACGAGCTTAGAGTTGTTTCCATGAATTTCATTGTGCCTAAAAATGCCTATTTCAGCTTACAATGCCTATAAATGCCTATTTGCCATTTTTTCTAGAAATTAACTTGGTATTTCAATGAAATCAATTGAAATGGACAAACTTCATGACACATATCATTTCATAGAAATTTTCAAGTGTTCTTTTCATAAATTCTCTTAGAATATTTCAGGTTAAGTGTGGCAATAAGCCAATAAGCTGCAGGTAGATGTTTTCCAGCTCAATGCACTCCCGTTAGGCGAATATCGCATTTTTCACCTATCGCAGACTGACTGCCATCGCCGATTTTAAACACAAAACTGACTCACCGGCCTTCTGCCTCCGCTCTTTTATAAGGCGCGAAAACATTTCCAGAAACAGCTTCTAAGCAGTTCAATGCCCAGAATTCTCTAACATGGATCTTTCTCAGGGGTGGGAGACACCGCTAGAAATATCTGGCAAAGCGCTCCAGATAATTCGTCAGCTGTGCGGGTCCTCTAACTCGCCATGGGTGACTCTCCCGCACAATATCTTTGTAATATTAAGTAAATCGTATGCAATCCAATTATATTGCCAGAAAACAAAAATGGTGCAGCCAGAGAGATTTCTAAATTACAACATTCAAGTAATCTCCCATTCCTATCAGTCGGATTTTGCTGATTTTTGGAGAATAATTTACTAATTTTATTTCAAATTATATACAGAGTTGCATTTCGAAAAGTCGAAACTTGCTCCGTCTAGAAAGATTTTTAAATTTAAGCTTCAGGCGAATTCCCGCTCCTAGTGGCCTGATTTCGCGTGTTAGCGAACTCGACCTTACCCATAGTAAGTGTAGTTGTTGACGGAGGGCACTGCAGTCGTGTTTATGCAGAAATAGAACACGTGGCACTGCTAACTATGAAGTGTAGAGGGGAATGGGACGCGGGACGATGACAGTGCAGGTCTAGTAGAAAGTTTGTTAGCGGTGCACATTGCAATATATAAATTACCTTTCTGTCTTGTGAATTAATCACTTTTTTGCGCGATAATGCGTTTTGTCGTACTTACAGCAATGGCGACCATGATTGAAAGTTCAACTTCCTACATCTCGGGATTGCCAATCAAAATAACTATACTGTAATATTACATTTACACCCACGTGCGGGAAGTAAAACCACTGCCCTCTATATATACTACGTACAATGTATATACAAAAAATATCAAAAGATAGTGTTAATATACATTATACGAAACAAATCACTGCATTTTAAATGAACTGAACTTCATTTGAAACAATATAAAACAATTAATACGTACTTGCGGCCATGTTATCAATAATTGTTCTCAAGGCCTCCTGTTGTTTCAACTAATAAACATTTCCCACACTGTTAACGTTAGTCAATTGTTTATAATGAACGCACATATTTCCAACAAAGATGTTATTATTTTACTATTATTTATTTTTTTCGAAAACGCCATCACGCAAAAAATAATGTAAAACTCACAACAGAATCTCGGAAATTAAAACCTCGCTATCGCTCGGTTTTTAAACATTTTTCCTTTATTCTATAAAACCACTTCCCAACCTCGCATCATAATATACTATTGTTGGAGACTATTAGGCGTCTCCATCGTTATACAATTCAAATGTGGGTCTGTAATACTAACTGTTGTATCGACATGAAATCGCTCTTCAAGAGCGAAGGATGTGGTTACAAGTACTATTAAAAGGCAACTGGCCTTCCCTCGAATAAATAATATGAGATTTTGACTTCTTCCACCTTCTCTTTGATTCTTTGCTCACTGTACACTGCCTTATATTACGTCACGTGTAGCAAAAAACTATGATTTGCGATGCATCCGTCTGCAGATATATTTTGAATGACAAATGTACACTGAAATTGGTTCCGGAAAAAAAACAAAAAATACGCCCGATAAAGTGTTACCAGGAACACACACACACACACAAACAAACACACACACATATATATATATATATGTGTGTGTGTGTGTGTGTGCGCGCGTGTGTACAGGCATTCTCTTGGCTGTCTAAAGAACATAAGAACTCTACATTCACATCATTTAAAACTCCAAATTCTCCATACATATTTACCGAATTATTTACCAACGCGGTTTCAAAATTTATCGGCTCATCACAATTTAGGAACAAGATCACAAGACACTTCTTTATTGTCTATACCACAGCACAGGACATGCATATACACAATATCTATGACTAGAGCATGAAACTCCCTTCCCAGTCTGTCAGAGACTGCCATCCACTACCATTATTTAAATCAAAATTAACTGGTATCTTAAGTTTCAAACAATGAAAATATTAACTGCATTCAGCATTTTCTATATACTGTAAATATTCATCTAGGAAGCTTTTCTAATTTTATTTTATTCCATGTTTTGTAACTGTCAACTATTATTAGACAACATTCACACTGTCTTTTGTTTAGACTATATTTTAATATCATTTTTAAATTGTAATAAACACGTAATTTTTATGGATAATATTATTCCTCGGTTCAGTGTAAAAGAAGACCTTACGACCTTAATTCTTCCAGCACAAACAAAGCATTATTATTATTATTATTATTATTATTATTATTATTATTATAACTATCTAACTCACTGGCACTATCGAACCCGCAGGTTCATGGCCGTGCGGACTTAAACTCTCCATACATCCCTATCCTGAGCTAATGTTTTCCATTCATTCCCTGTATAATCTACTTCCCTCAAATCATAATTAATGTTATTCTCACACCTTATTCTTGGTCTACCAGCTGGACTTTTCCCTCTGGTTTTCCTACAAGAAGCTACCATACGTGTCTTTCGTTCCCCAATAGTGCCACATGACCTGCCCATCGCAGCCTACGAGATTTACCTGTTCTTATTACATCTGACTTCCCATAAAAAAACCACGTAATTCATTGTTATGTAGTCTTCTTCATTCATCTGTCTGTTCATTTCTCTTTGGTCCAAATGTTTGCCAAGAACGTTATTCTCAAACACTCGTAATCCCCTTTCCTCCCTTAAAGTATGAGTTCATGTTTCGCATCCGTATGATATATCTGATAGAATACTGTATTAGTTTTATATGTTTTCAGTTTAATAATAATAATAATAATAATAATAATAATAATAATAATAATAATAATAGCTTTATTTTACCTGGCAGAGTTAAGGCCTTAAGGCCTTGTCTACCACTCAACCAGGTTTAAAAAAAAATACAAACAAAAAAAATAGTCTTAAATCTAAATTACAATATATATATATATATATATATATATATATATATATATATATATATAAACGATTACAAGTTATGAATACAATACAATTAATATTTATAATGTATTTTGATTTACTCTAAATTTAACGAATTAAATATATAATATGTACAATATATATAAAAAAACGAGGAAAAGATTAATGACATAGTATAAAATTATATAAATAGAGAAAAATTAATTATTAGACAACAGGTAACTGTATAAGCGTGACTTAAAGGTTCCAAGTGTGCGGCAACGTTTTTGAAAGGAGTTGGGACGTCAAAAGTCTCTGCAATGCATAATAGCACGCATGTTCAGAATTGAGCCTATGTTTAATTTCTTTGTGCATTTCATTGTAGTTACAGGTATTTGAATGCAGCCACTTCCTCAAAATTTCCCTCATTTGTCATTAGCTGTCCATTTCCATTATAGAATGTATTTCTACGTGTGGCCATATATTTAGTTATATTGATATTTACATCCAGCTCCAATTTCTTAGTGTTACTCAGTAGTGTGTGCGTGTTGGCCTTTAGTATCTCCTCGCTATCGCCCAATAGTACTACATCAACAGCATAAACTAACAGCTTATTAATACCATTGAGTTATATGCCTTCTTTATCCTTTAAAGATTTTATGACATGTTCTAGTATAAAATTAAATAGCAGAGGATATAGTGCATCTCCTTGCTTCAACCCATTGTGAATTTCAAAAGTATCTGAAAACTGTTTGCCTACACGCACCCTACTCTTTGTGACATTTAGACACATTCGTATAAGTCTAACTTTTTAAAAAAAATATTATTATTATTATTATTATTATTATTATTATTATTATTATTATTATTATGATTATTATTATTCCTTTCATGTGATGGACCTAGTGGTCTGTTACGATCTCAATCCAAAGTTTGAAGTGTCTGCCCAATGATCTCTTGCCTGGTGGCTGGTAATTTAAAATTTGACGTGGCATTCTTGTTCTGCTCATTCTTCTTACGTGAGATTTCCAGTTGTTTTTGTATTTTTGCACATATGTCATGATTGATTCTGTTTTTAATTCTTTGAGAATCTCAGAATTCCTTTTATGGTCTGTTCTTGAGTAACCTGCAGTACGTCTCATAAATTTCATTTTTACCGCAGTTTGTCTTTGTTCATCTACACTGCGAATTGAACAGTTCTCACTACCGTAATATAATATGGGTCTGGCCAGTGTTTTATAAATTCTAGTTCGTGTGTGTTGTTGTACTGTGTTCGGCTTGAAAATTCCTGTTACTATTTTAATTTTCTTAAATTTTTTGACTAAACTCTTTTTCCTCTTCGTATGTAACTTGGTATTCGAGGTAGTTAAATGTGTTAGTTTGTTCTAATATTTTATGATTAATAATATTTTTAGGCTGCGAACTGGGTCTTTTCCTAGGGAAGCCATGACTTTAGATTTTTCTGTTGAGATTTCCATGTTGTAGTTTATTGCAATTTAGTGAAAAGAGTTGACTGAACGTTGTAGGTCATCTTCTGAATTCGCTATAAACACAATGTCATCTGGAAATAATAGAATGTCTAAATTATATAATATATTGAGTGGTACAATGTCATGTGGTTGTAGTCACCATTCTTTAATAATTAAGTTCATATAGGCATATTATGGCTTCTATCAGTTGGTCTAGGATTCCATCATATTGGAGGATTCCTAATATTTGTTACTATTTACTTTGTCAAATGCCTTCTTCAAGTCAATAAACGCTATATGTGTTTCAATATTAAACTCACTGTGTTTTTCTATTAGAAATTTAATAGTGAAGTATCTTCCTTTTCGGAATCCATTTTGCGATTGATCTAATAAATTATCATAAGTAATAACACGAGTGATTTCCAATTTATCGAAAAATTCACGACTCACGAAGTGAGGGATGAATTTATCTAGAGAATTTGGAAATAAAGAGTGGCATTTGTTACGACTATTTAACGAATAAAATTAAGCTGCTTACTGACAAATCATTGTTTAACTATAGTTATTTTAAAGTATTTAATGTAAACGGCGATGTTTGAAAACAAATCAGAAATGTGAGGTTATGTTCATTCGCTGATCATATTATTTATTGCCAAATAAGATCACAATATTGTAAGAGTGCACCCAAGTGGAGAAATAATGAAACACATCAAACTATATATCATAATCAACATTACGGGTTATGCATTTACTTTTTTAGTAAACAACTCAGTAAAATAAAGATTCTTTTCATTATTTGGTATATTCAATGTATTTGTTGGAGAAAAATAATGCTTTGTCCTCTTCAGAACATTAAAAAGGAAGAGCTTTCTTTATCAGAAAAGCAGGAGCTGATAAAGATAAATCGATAAAGAGCGAGGTGAAACACGACTGTCATAGGTTGTAAAACAACATTCATTGAAACGTGATTAGTCATTGACTAGCATTTGTGGCATGAGTTAAATAGTCATTATAATTAGTTAATTTTGATTTAAGTAACTTGGTGTAGCTATATTTTGTAGCCTGAGTCCAAAAGGCCTATTCATCTGAAATTATAAGTTATTTATATATCCTTTTTGTGTAGTGGGATTACAACAGCTTGTTGCCAGCGAGGTGTAACCTGCCTAAAACAAACGGGGCTCTTGGGACCGAGTCACGGCGGTATAACCGTTCCATCAAGATACAGAGTAAATGCTGTATCATAATCGCGCCTATCCAGAGGCCTAAGGTGACAACCCCACCACTGGACTTGCTCATTTCAGGCCAATAACCTGTTGTGAGGACTTACCTTACTAAAAAGTAACAAAGAAAATGTAAAAAGACTGCTGTAAAAGAATAATGATAATTAATAATAATAATAATAATATAATAATTATTATTAGTGTTTTTATTGTTATTATTATTATTATTATTATTATTATTATTATTATTATTATTATTATTATTATTATTATTATTATTATTATATAGATCCATGATCTCTTTCGGTTTCAAAAGTAGGTTCGATAATATTTCTAAAACATTTTAAAAAATGTTTTCATGAGAAGGGCCATAATTACTCGCTACATTCTCTCGGAATCCGTTAACAAATTCATACAGGAATGTAGAACATACCAAAACAAAAATATCAACTTAAAAATGGACTGAAGTTATTAATTGTTATACAACACCACCTGCAAACAAGTCGTACAGGCCTAATGTCAAATTTATATTAGCAATGATGTATTACTAGACCTAAATATTACATTTAATTAGTCGCTTCCATGTGATGCACCCTAGGTATAATTAACAAGGGGGGATTTTTATAGTTTCATGTACATGTGCAGTAAGAGTGACCTCTGCACCACACCCTTGTTGTAACATTCAGTGTCGGGAGGGTCTCGTGACTTCAAAAATGTCACTCGCGACACGACATGCTATTATGTTAACCAAGAGATATGAATCACAAACCTAACTACACATAGAAAAAGGGCAGCTAGCTTTTCATTAGATGTGGCAAAACAATAAATGGACATTAAAAGTCAAATTAATGCATAGGGAACATTCAAACATAGCAATTACTTTTAATTTATGAGTATGTTTTATTCCTGTGAGGATTTGAACGCTTTTCAATGCAGGTACTTATTACGGGATTTCCCATATCATCATCACTAGCGCCACAGTTCTTGCAGGAACATCGCCTCACAATTAGATGTCATTTTCCTCTATTCTAAACCTCCTAACGAATTCCAAAATAAGTATATTATTGAAAATAATAACAATAATTAATTCGTTATCTCTCAAATATTTAATACTAACCTACTTACTCGCTGGCACTATCGAACCTGTAGGTTCATGACCGCGCGGACATAAGCTCCCCATACATCCCTATCCTGAGCCAATGCTTTCCAATCATTCCCTGTATAATATACTTCCCTCAAATCATAGTTAATATTATTCTCCCACCTCATTCTTGGTCTACCAACTGGGCGTTTTCCCTCTGACTTTCCTACAAGAAGCTTCCATGCAAGTCTTTCATTCCCTATACGTGCAACATGTCCTGCCTATCGCAGTCTACGAGACCTAACTGTTCTTATTATATCTGGCTTCCTATAAAGACCATGTAGTTCATTGTTATGTAGTCTTCTCCGTTCACCTGTCTGTTCATCCCTCTTTGATTTGTTCAATAATTTGTCGACGTTTCAGTATCCTTGTGTGAGACCATTTTCAAGATATTTGACATTTCCAGTTATCCATTATGCACTGTTGTTTGTACTACATGTTACCAAGGGAATTTTGTGTGTGTGTTTTTTAACAAATTTAAAGTAACAAATTCAAAATTCCAATTTTATGGAGAAAAATATTTTAATGAAGAATTGTATGTATTGTTTATTCAATACTTTATATTTGGAAAAACGAGGAGGTTTAAACGAATGTCGTAATACATATGATTCGTTGTTAAAATATTGAAAATCATGAAATTGGAATTTTGAATTTTTTAATTTAAATCACGCAAAATTCTCTTGGTAATGGATAACTGTAAATGTCAAATGTCTTGAAAATGCTCTCACACAAGGATATTAAACGTGGACTTGAATAAATTGAACATTTGACTGAGATAACGTATTAATTATTGTTATTATTATTATTATTAACCCTTAAATTCGTTATGTATCCTTTTGGATACATCAGTTGGTTCAATTAATTTAATATTTTTAGTAAATGAGAAGAAAACGAACAAAAAATAACACTTAAATATGTGTCTAATTATACAATATATCTAATAATAACAGTTACACAAGATTCCGTTTTCACTGCGGTCCGCCACATTCAAATAAGTAACAGAAGAAATTTGTGTTTTTGCTAATTTAAGGGTTAACTACTCTCAGGGAATAATATAAAACATCTTCCAAATTATTGAGATGGTTCCCATGAAGAATTTTAATTTTAATTACATATCTTCTAACCTACCTATCAGGCACCGAAAATTACATATATACATAATATATATATAATTTTCGGTGCCTGATAGGTACGTTAGAAGATATGTAATTAAAATTAAAAAAGAAAAAATATATAGGCCTATATATCCCGACTTAAGCATTCATTTTTCTTTTCATACCATATATATATATATATATATATATAAAGTCTACCGTTGTGATCTCGAGGTAGCGCGCCCCTTGTCACGCAGCGGGCCATGGTTCGATTTCCGGTCGGGACAGATTCCTGGGTGAGGTTATTTCGGGGTTTTTCCTCATCTGTAAGACAAATGTCAGGAAGCTTAGGGGCCCAACGGTCCCCGAAAATCATCAGGTCATCTTCATCATCTTTATTGTTATTATCATCATCATTCACCGATCTGGAAAGCAACGGGAAGCAACCATACTTATAATTCCCTATGCAATATATATATATATATGTGTGTGTGTGTGTGCTGCCTTGTCACGCAGCGGGCTTTGATACCCGGTCGGGACAGTTTTTCTGGGTGAGGTTTTTATAGGGGTTTCTCCTCACCTGTAAGTCAAAAGTCAGGAAACCGTTCAGGCCCAAACGGTTCCCGAAGTCGTTTGGCCATCATCATCATTCTTCACCGGTGTGGAAAGAAACGGGAAGCTAACACACCTACAATTCCCTAGTAAAGCTGCAAACCATAGCATGAAAATCTATGATTGCAGTGAAAGACCTGCCCTCGGGCAGAATTACTATGGATATAGCCTATATATCCATTTGGCAGGATTTTATTCTAAAGACTTAATTTTGGAAATGGTTTCATTAAGATCGTATGTATATATATATATATATATATATATATATATATATATATATATATGTGTGTGTGTGTGTGTGTGTGTATGTTAACGCTCTAGCTACCGCAATTTTGTGTTCCTTTTTTCGAACGAAACTCGGCATACAGCAATTAATTAACAAAAGTAAGTTCGAATTCGTTAACCAGCAAAATTACAGGTAGGCCTATACTTTTATTAATGTTTTTTTTTACTTTCTTTACCAAACTAACTACTTTATCAAATTATAGGTTATTATTGTTGTTATTATTATTACTATTATTATTTAAATATTTTTTGTTCTTTGTTGTCAGATGTAGTATAATCTGTAGTCTATGCCTAATATGTACGGGGTGAATCATAAATATGGCTGTAGTTTCGATCGCGTTGTGTGATGAAAATATTACCATTAATGGAAATATGAAATTACCGTTGGAAAGGCAATTATTCAAATTACAAGAATGGAATAAAACAAAACAGTGTTGAACTTACGTCATTAGTCAAAATGGCGTTGAATATGCAACAGCAAATTAAAATTGCTGCATGGGCAATAACGTAGGCAAATGATCGTGGGCCGCAAGACGGGCAAGATGTGAGTTTAACGTAGCATTGCAGCCGTCGACTGTGGGGAAGTGGAGAAAACGACTGCTGGAAACGGGAAGGATGCAGAAAATCAAACCTCCTGGAAGACCTCGCATTAGCACGGATGCAGATACAACGAAGAGAATTGTGGAGGCGATCGACGCTAGCCCACAATAATCAACCCGCCAAGCTGCACGTGAGCAGTGATTTGTTTTGTTTGTTCTATTGTTGTAATATGAAGGATTCCCTTTCCAATTATGATATCATATTTCCTTTAATAATAATACTTTCGTCACAAAATGCGATCAAAGGTATAGCCATATTTCTAAATCACTCTGTATTATTATAATCAAGTTGTAGATAATTCATATTCATATATATATATATATATATATATATATATCTGACATGATAAAAAATCTTATGTCATATTAAGCTTGCACTGCTCAATGTCAAAAATTTAAAAAAAAAATATATATATATATATATATATATATATATATAATTTAAGCCTTATGAAGTGAAAGAGAATGTCTTACGAACTTAACTCCACCAGTTAATTTAAAACAAATAAAATAGATAAATGGGATCACTAAGAGTGACATGGGCTACGAGTATAAATACAGAAATCTATAGTTTGTTAAATTCTCCTTATATATGTTCACCAATTAAAATTAAAGGTACAGAGGAATTTCGGGTAATTTGGACACTTGTTTTGAATTTTTTGTTGTTTTTTCTTTTAATTAAGAGATTTGAATTTTGTTTAATTACAGTGATTATTATTAGTATTGTATCTATGAAGTAGCATTGATATTTTATTCAAATATGGAAACATTTTCATTATTTATAAACTTTTTTACATTACAAGAAAAGTCCACTTTAATCTCCATATTTGGATAAAGTGGACTACAGAGTCCACCTTAGCTTTTAGTATATTTTTAAGTTCATTGACTCTGTTAATTTATACAGACAGGCACAAATTAATCTGAAAATATTTATGAGTGATCATAATTAAAAATCGTTGATATTTATTTAAAGGTTCTGAAAAATATTATTGATTATAACATTCACACGTTATTTAACTGCAGAAAGTGACGGTCTTTCGGTTTAATAAATTTTTCAAGGATATTACATAAAATTAATTATGTGAATGCTTTTTACAAACAGCATCCTCATTGATAAAATGTAAGTATTCGTGCAAAGTGGACCCAGAGGGTACACATTAACCGAATTACTTTGTTATGTTTAATTATTTTATACAGCCACCATATTCTATGCCACCGTACCACCTGTAAATATTAGATCGGAGAATATGTGACTGCTAGCATCTCGTTGGCCAATGTAATAACACACGTTTCCGCTAGAGCCAATTTACAACATGTTTACTCCCTAGGAATCAAAATTATTGGGCACGTTAGGGTGAGAAAATAGGCAGGTTAATGACATTTATTCTAACCCCTATCCTTCTGTTATTATTTAATACCTTCCGTATGTCGATTTGTTATTTAAAATTAATTTTTTTTAATATTGTCAAGAATTAGACTAGCTTTTTTTAGTATTTATTTTATTATGAGGTTAGAGTAAGAAGATGGACGAGTTAATTCACTGTATATTAGTTTGGCGTTCACTTCTTTGTTGGCGGGTTTTTGTTATAATTTGGCTTAAATGAGCAATGACTAATACGTATTTTATTTCCATTGCAAATATGGTGATTTTAGGTTACTTTGAGCACAACGTCTCACTTTATTTTATTAATTGTATTTATTTATATTACCTGATGGAGTTAAGACCGCACGGTCTTCTCTTCTATTTAACCAGGATACATTTAAGGTATTTTTCTCATTTCTTTTGGAAAAATCAACATAATATACATTTCCCTCGGTACTTATTCGCATACTACAACAATATACTGTATATATGTTCCAGTTCTTTATTTGAATTTATGTAGATGACACGGTGGCATAGAATCCTCTTCACACACACACATATATATATATATATATATATATATGATCCGGGTACGAATCCCGTGCAGGCATTTATTTTTCTTATCATACCATATATATATGATATGAAAAGAAAAAAGAATGCTTGAGTCGGGATTTGAACTCGAGTCTCTAAAGTCTGTACCTTTAGCGCCCTAACCAACTGAGCTACCCAAGAATTCCAAGACAAGCATATAATTTTCTTATACATGTAGTATTCTCAATTCACACAAGAGGTAGCGGAAATTTCTTCAACTCCCATCTAGCGGCTAACATAACAGTTAAGCAAATTTTTAAAGAGAATATTTACTTTATAGCAGTAACGCTTGTATATATAGATATTATAAATATATTTTTGACATTTGGAAATGAAGGCAAATATGATATGAAAAGAAAAAAAGAATGCTTGAGTCGGGATTTGAACTCGAGTCTCTAAAGTCTTACCTTTAGCGCTCTAACCAACTGAGCTACCCAAGAATTCATAGACAAGTATACAATTTTCTTATACATGTAGTATTCTCAATTCACACAAGAGGTAGCGGAAATTTCTTCAACTCCCATCTAGCGGCTAACATAACAGTTAAGCAAATGTATATATATATATATATATATATATATATATATCCATCCATTCATATTAATTCTGCCCGAGGGCAGATATTTCACTGCAATCATAGCATTTTCATGCTATGCTTTGCAGATTTACTAGGGAATTATAGGTGTGGTAGCTTCCCGTTGCTTTCCACACCTATGAATGATGATGATCATAATCATAAGGATGATCATCATGATGATGGCTGGATGATTTTCGGGAAACGTTGGACCTTTACCTTCCTGACATATGTCCTACAGGTGAGGAAAATCCCCCCCCCCAAAAAGACCTCAACCAGGAGCCTGTTCCGACCGGGAATCGAACGCGGGCCCGCTGCGTGACAAAGCAGCTTGCTACCTCGAAACCACAGCGGTGATATATATATATATATATATATATATATTTATTTATTTATTTAATTCATTAATTATAACATCAAAGAAGCGTCACTGCTATAAAGTAAAAAATGTTCTTTAATTTGCTAACCTGTTATAGGAGCTCCTAGGTGGTAGTGGAGATCGAGTTCCCGCTACATCTCGTGATAATAGAGAGAAACTAACATATGTATTGTACCGGAGCTCGGTGGTAGGCAAGAGATCTCAGGGTTATGAACTCTTTATAAGCAAAAGAACAACGTATAAATGTACACTCAATTTTAACGAATCCAAGAAACTGTTTATTTACGGAGAAAAGTCAATGTTTGTACTAGATTTGCTTTGTAGCATAAGTGGTAGCGCTCTGGAATATCAGTCCGGAGGTCCGGGTTCAAATCCCGTTCAAGTATTTATTTTTTCTTATCGTGTCATATAGTCCACCGCTGTGGTCTCGAGGAAGCGTGCTGCCTTGTCACGCAGCAAGCCCGGGTACGATCCTCGGTCGGGGCAGTTTTTCTGGCTGAGGTTTTTATCGGGGTTTTTTCTCACCTGTAAGACAAATGTCAGGAAAACTTTAAGGCCCAAACGATCCCTGAAATCATATAGCCATCATCATCATCCTTCAGCGGTGTGGAAAGCAACGGCAAGCTACCACACCTATAATTCCCTAGTAAATCTGCAAGCATAGCATGAAAATGCTATGATTGCAGTGAAGGACGTGCCTTCGGGCAGTATTGCTATGGATGGATCATGTCATATATATATATATATACAGACATAGAAACATGCAGACAAAAATCATGTTCATAAAGAATAAAAACATCTGAAACAGGCACTTGTATCAAATGGCTATCCCCAACATGTAGTGAAAAGATTGTTTAAACGAGCAAGAAACGCACCAAGCATATCTGAGATGAAAGAGCAACCTTAGGCACTGCCTCCTTACCGTATGTGCAAGGCACAACAGATAAAACAAGCCGAGTACTACATAAACATCAGATTAAAAAAAAAATATATATATATATTTCAATATAATTTACAAAGTAATTAAGAGCCTAAGAACCCTTGCATAGTAAGAATTTAATAGGATGCACTCATGTACCATCAATGCAGACAGGAAATGTAAAATATAGATTTTTTTTATATGATCAAAGTAGAGCGAACATACAAAGTGAGAATCCATTTCCCGCATTTTATGTAGGTGAGTGGTATGACCCATGTGGACAGCAGAGGTAGAGATGAATGTACCAAGATGGACAGCATCCTGACCGGCGCAACAGTTTCCGGGACACTGGTGCACTCTGACAGGAAGTGAGAGGGAAAGAGCTGGCTTGTGGATGTATGTCACATTGACGGAATCTGGAATATGAGTCGCATATCTCACCCTCTCTCATTTCCAACCGTCAAATATATCCCATACACAAATTACACTCAATAATAATAATAATAATAATAATAATAATAATAATAATAATAATCTGAATTTCCCCTTTAAAATTCACCACATTTTTCCTTCCACTTTGGTATCATTAGCTTTTAGTGTTTGGGAACCAATTGTTCATGCTCCGAACAGCCGGCTACGACAAATCCGATCAAAAGAGAAAAGTCTATCATGCAGGAACTGAGTAAATTAAGCGAATTCCGTAGTAAGTTGAATTCAGGATCAGATTTTTGCTGGTTTATGCATTAATAATGATAATAATAATAATAATAATAATAATAATAATAATAATCATCAACATCATCGTCCTTTCAAGTATTAGGCCCAGTGGCCAGTTACGGTTTCCCGCCATCTCCGAAAAGGTCGACCCACAGATCTTCTGCCTCGAGGAATGTAGTGAGGAATTTGTTTTGGTATTCTGTGACGATCCATGCGCTGAATATGGGCTAGCCAATTGTTTCTATATTCTTGGAGGTATTCAGATATAGGTACGATGTTTAACTCTCTGGCTATTGTTGAATTTCTTTGGTGGTCTAGAAGGCTATAACCTGCAGTTCGTCGCAGAAATTTCATCTCCGTGGCTGTAATATGACAATCATCCTGAGATCTGATGGTCCACGCTTCACTGCCATAACAGATTATGGGTCTAGCGAGAATTTTATAGGTTTTCATTCTTGTGTGTCTCTGCACTTTTGATGGTTTAAAAACTTGGTTGATAATTCTTAAAGCTTTATTATAGTTTTGTATTTTAAAGGATATATCACATTCCTCATTATAAGTTAGATTATATCCTAAGTATTTAAATGAATTAACTTGATAATAATAATAATAATAATAATGATAAAAATAATAATAATAATTAATAATAATAATTATTATTAATAATTATTAATAATAATAATAATAATAATAATAATTATTATTATTATTATTATTATTATTATTATTATTATTATTATTATTATTATTATTATTAGTTGTTGTTGTATAGGGCTACTGTTACTATTATTAGTCGGCCGCGGTGGATTGGTGGTTATGTTCCTTGCCTCTAGTTCCGAGGGCGGGATCAAACTCGGAGTCTGAAGATTTTCAATCTTGTAATGAACGGCAAGTCTGAATAAAGAAAACTCTGGGCAGTATTTCCGACGTTATCCAACAAGTAATAAGACTACCTCAGTTGCCCACTAGATGTCTCACTGAGGCTGTATGTCGACTCCACATCATTCATTGACATCTATGGGTAAATAAGCGTAACTAAATTAGCTTGGTTAAAACCCTTAGAGTATTGATAACAAAATTCGTACAACAATTTCTGGACCAAAGAGAGATGAACAGACAGGCGAAAGGGAAATACTGCTTAACAGTGAGTTATTTGATCTTTATATAAAACCAGATATAATAAGAACAGTTAAGTCTCGTTGACTGCGACGGGCAGGACATGTTGCACGTATGGGGATTGAAAGACATGCATGGAAGTTTCTTGTAGGAAACCCAAAGGGCAAACGCCCAGTTGGTAGATCAAGAATGAGGTGGGAGAATAACATTAACTATGATTTGAGGGAAGTAGATACGGGAAATACTTGGAAAACATTAGTGCAGGATAGAGATGTGAGTTATTTAAAAGTCCTACTATGGAGTCCTCTATTCCCTACATAGGGAAGTACGGTATATATTGGTAGGTTATTATTTTGTAAAAAAGTTGGTTTTTTGCTACATAACTAGCTAACTCACTGGCACTATGGAACCAATAGGTTCATGACCGCGCGGACATAAGCTCTCCACATATCCCTATCCTGAGCCAATATTTTCCAATCATCCTCTGTATAATCTACTTCCCTCAAATCATAGTTAATGTTATTCTCCCACCTCATTCTTGGTCTACCAACTGGGCGTTTTCCCTCTGGTTTTCCTAGAAGAAGCTTCCATTCAAGTCTTTCATTCCCCATTCGTGCCACAAGTCCTGCCCATCGCAGTCTACGAGACTTAACTCTTCTCATTATATCTGGCTTCCTACAAAGACCATGTAATTCATTGTTAAGCAGTCTTCTCCATTCACCTGTCTGTTCATCTCTCATTCGTCCAAAAATTTTCCTAAGTACTTTATTCTCAAATACTTGTAATCGCCTTTTCTCCCTTAAAGTAAGAGTCCACATTTCACACCCATATAATATAACTGGTAGAATAATAGTTTTATATATTTTCAGTTTAACGTTTTTTGAAAGGATTTGAGAAGTCAAGAGTTTCTGTAATGTATAATAACATGCATTTCCAGAATTGAGCCTATGTTTAATTTCCTTGCGCATCTCATTCCTCTTTGTGATTATTGTTCCTAGGTATTTAAATTCAGCCACTTCCTCAAAATGTCCCTCATTTGTCATTAGCTGTCCATTTCCATTATATAATGTATTTTTATGTGTGACCATATATTTAGTTTCATTGATTTTTACTTCCAGTCCCAATTTCTTAGTGTTACTCAGTAATGTGTGCGTGTTATACTGTCATAATAATTAACTTAACACCTTTTGGAGACAAAATTTGAAAGAGGAAGATTAACTAACAGTGAACTACAGAATATATATATATATGGGAAATCAGATGTGATAGGAACAGTTAAGCCTCTTAGACTGCGGTGAAATGGGCACGTGGCACGAATATGGAATGGAAAGGGGGCATGTAAGAATTCTAGAGGGAGAGTGTATTTTAGATAGGCCAAGAATGCGAAGGAAGTGTAATATTAATCATGATTTGAGGGAGGAGAATAATGGAGAGATGATTGGAAAACATTATTTCAGTGTAAGGACGGTTTGTGATCTTATGTCCGTATCTCCGACTTCGATAGTGCCAGTAAGTTTTATTTTTTTATTTTGTGAAAAGATTAAAGCAATTTCCGAGGAAGATTTTTTAGAATCCGTAACAGAAATTATAAGTTATCAGGACTATCAAAATAATTAAAACAAAACTGTTTATATATGATTTAATTAACAAATTAAATTAAATTTATAATACACTTACTAATACCCGGTGAGCGCTGCTATGTCTAAATAGTGAAAATTAATGTGATTTTATGTTCAATTGAATAAGTAGAAGGAAAAATAATTACAAATTTACATTTTTTTGGATACCCCGTGCTAATTATTCGGCGTCGCCCGGGAATCTACCTATCCCGATCTTCTTGACATAAATGAGCTGAAATACGAAAATTAATGTGTTTTATGTTTAGTTAAATAAGTAAAAGGAAACATTTACATCGTAATTATTTTTAGACAATCCGTGATGTTTGTCCGAGAATCTACTCACGATCTTCTTGGCATAAATGAGCTGAAAGACAAAAAATAATGTACTTCTTATGATTAGTTGAATAAAATGAAAAATAATTATAAATGTATATCGTAATCATTTAAGATTCCCCGTGCTGATAACCCAGTATTGCCCGGGAATCTACTTATCTCGATCTTCTTGGCATGAATGAGCTAAAAGACAAAATTCGTTATTGTGAGTTATCCGTAAAAGAATACCCGCCATGTGCTGCTATGCTTGCACAGGAATCTATGTACTTGTCTCGAGCTTCTTGGCATCAATGAAAGACAAAAATGATTAATGTGAGTTATCCGTAAGAGATAAACATATGCTGTAGTGGACGTTTTTGTAGATCTTTTTGAGATATTCAATTGTGTGTACATTCATTTTGTGTACTTGTTATGGTTTAGGCAGCGTAAGCCATTTAAGCGTCCAAAGAGCTACTTTTTTCACGTTTTCCACTATAAAGGGCGATTTTTATGGGTGTGGGAGTTGAGTATCACAACTCTCTTATTGCCTATGTTCATCCTGGGAACATTTGGCAAAAAGCCCCATCACAATCGGATCAACGGTATGTCCGCGCATAAAGTAGGAACAAACCAACAAACATTTTTATATAATACATAAAGCAGCAAAATCTGATCCTGAATTCGACTTACTACAGAATTCGCTTATTTTACACAGTTCCTGCATGATAGACTTTTCTCTTTTGATCGGATTTGTCGTAGCCGGCTGTTCGGAGCATGAACAATTGATTCCCTAACACTAAAAGCTAATGATACCAAAGTGGAAGGAAAAATAGGGTGAATTTTAAGGGGAAATTCAGATTACAAAAACATAAAGATCCATTGGAAGAAAAAGTGAGAGTGAGTGAAATAGGGGAAGACACCCTAAGTCAAGGTGAGAAATGAATAATATTTAATCTGAACACAGAGTCAGAATATGCAATCAGACACGAGGGGAGCTATCCCTTCAGTATCTCCCCTTCTCATCTATCATTATATGCAAACATGAAGATATGTAAAGCAAATATACTCTTCTCTAGTCAGATGCAAAATTACAGGTCATTATTCATTTTAATTTAATTCAAATCTCAAGAGAGAGAAAAAATAACTGAACAATATATCTCCATTAAATACTTGTTTCTTATGTTATGCTTAATCCAACTTTTAAATGTGCAAGATCGATAAAATTTAAAATTAGGAAGAGCAGGTAATTTTAAATTTGGCATTCCATAAATCAAATACGGGAATGAAAGACGCGCATGGAAGCTTCTTGTAGGAAAGCCAGAGGGAAAACGCCCAGTTGGTAGACCAAGAATGAGGTGGGAGAACAACATTAACTATGATTTGAGGGAAGTAGATTATACAGGGAATGATTGGAAAGCATTAGCTCAGGATAGGGATGTATGGAGAGCTTATGTCCGCGCGGCCATGAACCTACGGGTTCGATAGTGCCAATGAGTAAGTAAGTAGGCCTAAGTATAAATCAAATACAGGGAGTTACAATTTTATCATTGTCATCTTCAGTTTTTAGGATGGGTTCTTTTTGGAACTGTTGAAAGAGTAATATTATAGTTACATTGGTCTGCCCAACTTTTCTGTTAGTTTCTATTGCCAAGTGGTATAAACTGAAAAGCTTTGCTTGATAACCTGTTATTTATACCTTCTTCTTAAGATGAGGCGGTAAGCCCTATCCCATCAATGTTAAAACACGTGAATTTGAGACCAATTTTCTCAGGAACCACTAGATGAATTATAATATAAATTTTACAGCATATTAAATGAGGTTTCTAAAGTCCATTGAACCTCAGTCAAACTTGTATCTAAATATTCATGTTCTATATATTTTTTTTGTCACTAGTCTCTTTTTTTAATTAAAAATACTTTTAAAAAAATCATAAGTGAGAATTTATCATCATCATCATCATAGTACATTCACGAATTTAGGCCATTTGTTGACCTGTTTCGGCCTCAAGAGAAACACCATCCAGAAGTCTTTTGAGTGGACGTCCTGGTCTTCTTCTTCCTGCAGGTTGATATCTTAACATTAGTTTGGGTATTCTGTGATCTTCCATTCGATGAACATGTTGTATCCATCTTGACTTATAATCAGAAATTTTGTTTTCTAAAGATTCCATGTGTAATTCTTCTAAGATGTCTTCATTTTTTTTGTGATCTAGTAGTGTGTATCCTGCAGTCCTCCGAAGATATCTCATTTCAGCAGATCTAAGTCTCTGTATATCCTTCTGTTTCAACGTCCATACTTCGCTACCATACAAAAGAGTTGGAAGAGCCAGTGTTTTATACACTTTCAGTCTTGAATGCTTTTGGACTAACTGTGGCTTGAAGATAGAATTTATTAACCCTAAAATTCTTAAAAATTTAGATATTTTTGCATTTACATCCTTTTCTTCTTCATATGAGATATTGCATCCTAGATATGTAAAATTATTCACCTGCTCCAAAATTTTATTGTCCAGTACAATTTTACTTCTGACAGGATCTACACCTTGAAATGCCATAATTTTTGTTTTTTCTGTAGATATCTTTAATCCATATTCTTCTGTAATTTTGTTAAGTTCATACAGACCATTCTGTAGATTATCTTCGGAATTTGCTATTATTATTTGGTCATCTGCAAACAATAGGGTGTTTAATTTTCTATTTTCTGATATTCTTATTCCAAATTTATATGTTTTGTTCCAGCAACATATTACTTCATTGATATAAATTGCAAAGAGTGTTGGGGATAGGGGGCAGCCTTGTCTCACACCACGATTTATAATTCCTTCTTCAGAAAATCTGTTATTTAATTTAATCTTTATGGTGTTGTCTTTGTAAATATTTTGTATGTTCTGCCGAAGTAAATTTGGTATATTTCTGTCTTCCAATATATTTAAGAGTTTTGATCTCTTGACTGTGTCGAATGCTTTTTCAAAATCTATGAAAGCAAAATGTGTTTCTAAGTTGAATTCTCTTCTTTTTTCAAGCAATAGTTTAACAGAAAATGCTGAATCAATACAAGATCGTCCTTTCCTAAATCCTGAGAATTTATAGAAGAGATAATTATTATTGTGGTTCCATATCTTTAGTATAACTAGGTTTACGGCTTGTAAAAATGCATGCAAATGTCTCTAATAGTTCACTTTCGAGAAAACAAGGTTTAAAGTATAATTATATTACAGTCTGACAGCTGTCAATTAAAACAAAATTAACACACTTATAATTGGCGTTCAGTAAAAAAATAATATACAAAGAAGTTAAAAAAAGAATAGACTATCTAATTATGCAAATTTTTTTTTTCAAATTTTGGTCTATAGTATAATTATATTACAGTCTGACAGCTGTCAATTAAAAACAAAATTAACAAACTTATAATTGGAGTTCAGTAAGAAATAATATACAGAAATATTCAGAAAAGAATAGACTATCTAATTATGGGAAAAAACAAACATTTATTTTTTTCAAATGTTGGCCTATAGTATAATTATATTACAGTCTGACAGCTGTCAATTAAAACAAAATTAACACACTTATAATTGGCGTTCAGTAAAAAAATAATATACAAAAAAGTTAAAAAAAGAATAGACTATCTAATTATGCAATTTTTTTTTTCAAATGTTGGCCTATAGTATAATTATATTACAGTCTGACAGCTGTCAATTAAAACAAAATTAACACACTTATAATTGGCGTTCAGTAAAAAAATAATATACAAAGAAGTTAAAAAAAGAATGGACTATCTAATTATGCAAATTTTTTTTTCAAATTTTGGCCTATAGTATAATTATATTACAGTCTGACAGCTGTCAATTAAAAACAAAATTAACAAACTTATAATTGGAGTTCAGTAAGAAATAATATACAGAAATATTCAGAAAAGAATAGACTATCTAATTATGGGAAAAAACAAACATTTATTTTTTTCAAATGTTGGCCTATAGTATAATTATATTACAGTCTGACAGCTGTCAATTAAAACAAAATAAATAACACACTTATAATTGGCGTTCAGTAAAAAAATAATATACAAAGAAGTTAAAAAAAGAATAGACTATCTAATTATGCAAATTTTTTTTTCAAATTTTGGCCTATAGTATAATTATATTACAGTCTGACAGCTGTCAATTAAAAACAAAATTAACAAACTTATAATTGGAGTTCAGTAAGAAATAATATACAGAAATATTCAGAAAAGAATAGACTATCAAATTATGGGAAAAAACAAACATTTATTTTTTCAAATGTTGGCCTATAGTATAATTATATTACAGTCTGACAGCTGTCAATTAAAACAAAATTAACACACTTATAATTGGCGTTCAGTAAAAAAATAATATACAAAGAAGTTAAAAAAAGAATAGACTATCTAATTATGCAAATTTTTTTTTCAAATTTTGGCCTATAGTATAATTATATTACAGTCTGACAGCTGTCAATTAAAAACAAAATTAACAAACTTATAATTGGAGTTCAGTAAGAAATAATATACAGAAATATTCAGAAAAGAATAGACTATCAAATTATGGGAAAAAACAAACATTTATTTTTTTCAAATGTTGGCATATAGTATAATTATATTACAGTCTGACAGCTGTCAATTAAAACAAAATTAACACACTTATAATTGGAGTTGAGTAAAAAATAATATACAAAAAAGTTCAGAAAAGAATAGACTATCTAATTATGCAATTTTTGTTTTCAAATTTTGGTCTATAGTATAATTATATTACAGTCTGACAGCTGTCAATTAAAAACAAAATTAACACACTTATAATTGGAGTTCAGTAAGAAATAATATACAGAAATATTCAGAAAAGAATAGACTATCTAATTATGGGAAAAAACAAACATTTATTTTTTTCAAATGTTGGCCTATAGTATAATTATATTACAGTCTGACAGCTGTCAATTAAAAAAAATTAACAAACTTATAATTGGCGTTCAGTAAGAAATAATACACAGAGATGTTCAGAAAAGAATATACTATTTAATTATGAAAAAAGCAAACTTTTTTTTTCAAATGTTGGTCTACTGTCCTACCTTAAGCCCTTACCTTCCTTGTGTCGGGATTAGGGCGTTCCTTAATGGGAACGTATTGACCAATTTAATTTAGTTACGCCCATTTACTCATATACGTCAGCGAGATAAGGGGTCGATCTAGCGCCTCGAAGAGACATCTTAGTGGGTAACTAAAGTATCACTAGATGAGGAACGGTCGGTAAATTTTGCCCAGAGGCCTTTCTATTCAGGGTTCTGGTTCTTTTACGAGCCTGAAAAATAATCAGACTCGGGAACCACGGCTTAAAGTACCTCCCGGAGGACTTGTTCCTTGAATTTTTCTATTCTAAAAAACTCATGGACCCCAACCTAGTTTGAACCCGCATCCATCTTGAGACAAGGAACATAACCACTAGTGCACCGCGGCTAAGATTCAAATTTAAAAACTTGCAGAGAATCTCAAAATAAGTAATTGCTATGAATAAATAAGCCAAAAAGGTAATTGACAAGAATAAAGTTCTTGCTAAAGTTGTGACCGATTATAAAGATTTACTGAACCTAATAGGCTACGTAGAGTAGGTCCCAGAAGAAATAATTGTTACGATTCTCGCCTGGTTCCGAGGTGGTTCGCGGGTTCAAACCTGGCCGGGATCGATGGATTTGTAAACATTTTTAGTATGACGTCACTTGAAGGGGAAACAAACCCATGAATCCTGTGTCGTATTTTTATGGCACTTAGAATTAAGACTACCTAATCCTGGTAGTTCCTGAGGAATATTGGGATTCTTAGAATTTTTTCTCGGGGTTCTCCCATTTCGCGAATTTCATCCCACCAAAACTCTCCACTCATTCATCTTCCGTCGCCTATCATGTCATTTCATCTTCATTTATCCGTTCATTAATTTTATATCGCCTTCATCTCATCTCGTTTAGATAAAATAGTCTGGTCTGGCAAACAAAGTGTGTGGTTGTGGTGACCCAGGAGGCATTTCCTCACGGCCTTGAGCCTACGTGACAACTAAGGACAAAATAGGGGCAAAGGAAAGGGATTTAGCTTCTCCTTGAAGGCCCTGGGTGCAGCCCAGAAAATTACGATATGAATCAGCGTGTGAATGCTTGATGTGTCGAAACCAGGAACACATAACAGATTTCATAAATCCGCGGAATTTATTTAATTACCATTCTTTTATAACAAATAATGATGGATACTATAATACAATGAACCTTATAAGGTACCTGTGTTACAGCCACTTATAACCCGAGCACATCGTTGTTCTAATCTAAGACATGTGTTTCCACATCCACCGTCACTTTTTATTTTATATATTGATGAAATCGTGACGAAATTACAAATAATTTAGATGAACATTCTAGAATTAAAACAATATATATATATACGTTCTTTGCGGATGACCAAATGTAATATATAATACTGAAAATACGCACAGATAGCTTTATTTCATTTAAATAATATAAGTAAAAATTCTAATTAAATTTTTTTCAGCTAGCAAAAAGGGGTCAGAGGGAATTATAGCTAAAGTTACCTTAGAAGGAAAAATATATGTGACACAATAAATAGAACATGAATAATAAAGCCCATACACAAACAAAATTAAAATTTTATAAAACAATGGCAGTTCCTGTTCTTTTGTATGGGAGTGAATCTTGGATTATCACTACCAACCAAGAAAGTAAAATCCAAGCAGCCGAGATGAAATTTTTAAGAAGAGTATAAGAATGCACTAGAATGGACCAGATAAGAAACGAGGATATCCGTGAAGAACTGCAGATCTACTCCATAAAAGAAAAGATATTTAGCAACAAGATTCAGTGGAAGGAACATGTAGAAAGAATTGAAGAAAGTAGATTACCAAATAAAATCTTACATTATTTTCCGAGAGGAAAAAGAGATGTCGGAACGCCATCGGAAGAGATGGTCTTAGATCTAATAGTGAAAACGGAACAGGCAACTAATGCCTAAACCAGGAAGTGAAGAAGAAGGAGGAAAAATAAATGAACATAATTGTTTCAATTACCTTAGCTGCAACATTTCCTATATGAGGAATGAAGATATGCAAAAGAAAATCAATACTTTCAGTTATGTATGTGGGGTTATTAATAGATACCTAAATATCAGAAAGGAAACCGGGATTATACTTATGAGGTAACGTCTGCCGCTGTGGACTTGTGGTTACGTTCCTTCCCTCTAGACCACAGAGTCGCGGGTACAAAACTTGGCCAGGGTCATTGGACACTATAGGAAGGAAAATTCCAAGGAGTAAGTCTTCCGGAGGGACTTTAAGCCGTGGAACCCAAAGATTTTGAGGATCGTAAAAGATCCTGAAGCCTGAATGAAGGACCTCTAAACAAAATTTGCCGACCTGCTTCATCATAAGTAATGTCACGAGTGACTTTCAAATCATCGATAAATTCACGAGTCACGAAGTGACTGGCATTTGTTAGGACTATTTCTTCTTCTTCTTCCTTTCAAGTATTAGGCCAAGGCCTGTTACGATCCTATAGAAAATTTTCCCTTATGGGAAATTCTCATATAAGACTTGAAAGCATAATAATAGTCCCTTCGATTGGTTGCTGGCCAAAGGAAGGCAAGACCAGTGATGGGGCTGCCATCTTATAGCCTCTGGTCAGGCTTTCTGGAGAAGAAAAGAAAATAAAGGAAAGAACTATTTAACGAATAAAATTAAGCTGTTTATTCAAAAATATGTATTTAAATATAGTTACCGGTATTTTAAAATATTTATATATTAAATGTAAACGACGATGCTTGTAAACAAATCAGAAATGTGAGGTTATGTTTACTATTCACTGCAAATTGATCATATTATTTATTGTTAAATAAGATCACAGTTTTGTATGAGAGCACCCAAGTGGAGAAATAATGAAACACGTCAAACTGTATATCATAAACAACATTATAGGCTATTAATTAATTATTTTAGTAAACAACTCAGTAAAATCAAGGAATCTGTTCATTATTTGCTATATTCAATGTATTTGTTGGAGAGTCAGTCCTGCAAAATCATTTTCTGAGCTTTTCACAATATTAAAAAGGAGGAGCTTTCTTTATCATAAAAGCAGCAGCTGATAAAGATAAATCAATAAAGAACGAGGTGAAACATGGCAGTCATTGGCTGTAAAACAAAATTAACTGAAACGTGATTGGTCATTGACTGCCATTTGGGGCATGAGTTAAATAGTTCTAGTAAAAATTAATTTGCCTACCAAATGTGTCTCATTGGGTGGTAATGTTGACCGCATACCATTCATGACATATTTAGGGAAATAGTCGTTACTAGAGGGTTTTTCATGTCTAGAAAATAGCATTGCTCTTCGGAACGGGGTTGGTTGAACGGCATCTCCGCCAGCCGCTGTATTGGTAATTGAGTTCACTCACTAACTTTAATAAATATATGGGTGACAATTATCTTCTTCTTCTTCTTCCTTCCAAGTATTAGGCCAAGGCCTGTTACGATCCTATAGAAAATTTTCCCTCCAGCATTTGAGGGAAATTCTCGTATAAGACTTGAAAGCATAATAATAGTCCCTTCGATTGGTTGCTGGCCAAAGGAAGGCAAGACCAGTGATGAGGCTGCCATCTTATAGCCTCTGGTCAGGCATTTCTGGAGAAGAAAAGAAAATAAAGGAAAGAGGAAATGGAAGAAAGGAAAGACTCCCTAGCCCTCGGATGCCCTAATAGCGTTGGGGTCGAAAAAACAAGAGTTAACCAAGAGAGGTTTGATAGTAAAGTTAAAAGAGTGCAAAACGCAAGTAAGTGGAAGAAATGGTTTGCACAGCTTGGGCACCTTGTGGTCGCCATACACATATCCCCTAGATGAGGACCCCTGTGACAATTATATGTTCCATAATGTTTTTATTCGTAAATCGGACATCCACCTTCTTGGCAAAGCTGTAGGTGAAACAATTTAACTATATTATTTATTTCAAATTATTTAACTAATAAATCAATCTCACATAGTGACACGTTTACTAACAAGAATTTCTCCATAAGAACAGCTATTTTCTAGACTTTAAAAACCCCTGTAAATTAACTTGGTGTAGTAACTCCTACCAAAGGAGGGGCTAAGGCCCAATATTGGGCTATGACACTATTGTAGATATATGGGATAACGGTACCAATCCAATGTTGCTTTATTTATCATCATCATCCAGGGATTAAGTCTGTTGGCTCGTTCCGGTTTCATGAAAGTATAATTGTTAAAATTGTTCAGACCAACTTCTGTGTGGGCGTCGAACATTTCTCCTTCCGTGCGGTTTATAATTTAGCAATAATTTTATAAATCTTCCTTCTGGCATTCTATCAATATGTTCTTTCCAGTCGTTCCTATATTTAATTATTCGGTCGGTAAGTTTGAAAATATTTAGTTCCTTTCTTATATCTTCATTCCTTTTCTTATCCAGCAGAGTATAGCCAGCTATATTTCCTAAAAATCTCATCTCAGATGCTTCCAATATTTGTTCTTGTCTTTTAGTGTTCGTCCAACATTCTGATTCATACATCAATACAGGAACAGCCATTACTTTATAAAATTTAATTTTTGTTTCTTTTCTTGTGTTTTTAAGGTTTCTTTTAACAGTGCCACATATTAGATTAAATTTATTTATTTTGTCATTAATAATCTTCAATTTTATATGTTAAATTGAAACCTAGATATTTTAAAACTATTCACTTGCTCTAAAATGTTATTATCAATTACAAAAGGCTAAATTTTCACCTTTGAATTTATGGTGCTCTAATGATTTTAACACAACAAATTAAAAACTAATAACTACTTCTACTGCTACAGGTACATCCCAGACATCACCAGACAACTACAGATAGAATAGCAACAACAACCGAAGAGTAAAAATTTAAAAAATGCAAATATTACCATAATTGTGTGAATAACTGTAATAATCTGAAACGTACACATATTATAATTAAATAAAGGGAAGCCTGATGTCCGGTTTTGTCCCTCCCACTGTAGACGTTCGAAAGCCTAACTTGGCAAGATCCCGAGTGATCGACTATTCCGACTGAGGTTTTAAGCAATTTCCCTCAATCCAAAGAGCAAATGCTGGAATAGAACCCCAAAAGGTCCGCTTCCGACTTCACTCTGCTAATTAACTTCAAATTTGAATTCAAAATTTAAACCAGGGCTAATGTATTTTAAAGGAACCTGGGGTTCTACCTATTAAGGAGTACCAAAATAGATCGTTCACCGCCAACACTTAAGTGATGGCCGCAGAGCTTTCCATCTCTCTATATTGGTGAGGTAGCGTGCTGCCTTGTCACGCAGCGGGCCCGGGTTCGATCCCTGAGTGAGTTTTTTTCCGGTTTTTTTTTTCTTTACCTGTAAGATAAATATCAGGTAGCTTTGAGGCCCATAAGATCCCCGAGCATCAACTGGCCACCATCATCATCATCCACACCTATAATTCCCTAGTAAAGCTGCAAATGATGGCATGAAAATGCTATAATTGCAGTGAAGGACCTGCCGTAGGGCAGGACAATATAGAATAGAATACGATTACGATGATTTGCGATTTATTTGATACAACGTTTTAATAATACAATCATTCTTATTCAGTGTTGAAATACTTGCCAATCTAATATATAAAAATGAATGTTCCTTTGTTGGTTTGTTTGTTTGTTTGTTTGTTCGTACTTTATGCGAGGCCATACCGTTGATCCGATTGTGATGTTTTTTGCAAAATGTTCAGGATATTTCCGGGATGAACATAGGCTATAAGAGAGTTGTGATACTCAGTTCCTACACCCTTTAAAATAGCCCTTTGTAGTGGAAAACGTGAAAAATGTAACTCTTTGGACGCTTAAATGGCTTACGCTGCCTAAACCATAACAAATACACAAAATTAATGTACACAAAATTGAATATCTCAAAAAGCTCTACAAAAACGTCAGTGACAGCATATGTTTATCTCTTACGGATAACTCACAATAACCATTTTTGTCTTTGATGCCACGAAGATCGAGACAAATACGTAGATTCCTGTGCAAGAATAACAGCACATAACGAATGTTGTCTTTTAGCTCATTTATGACAAGAAGATAAGTCAATTCCCGGGCAAAACCGGGTAATTGTCACGGGGAATCTTAAAATAATTACGGTATTCATTATAATTATTTTTCATTTTACTTATTCAAATAATCATAAGAGGTACATTAATTTTCGTCTTTCAGCTCATTTATGCCAAGAAGATCGGGATGAGTAGTTTCCCGGACAACGCCGGGTAAACAGCACAGGGTATCTAAAATTAATTACGATATAAATGTTTCCTCTTGCTTATTTAACTAAACATAAAACACATTAATTTTCGTATTTCGGGTCATTTATGTCAAGAAGATCGAGATAAGTAGATTCCCAGGCAACGCCGGGTAATCAGCACGGGGTATCTAAAGAATATAAATTTATAATTAGGCCTCTTTTTCCTTTCACTTATTCAACTTAACATAAAAGCGCATTAATTTCATTTATTTAGGCGTAGCAGCGCACGCGGGTATTAAGCTAGTAGATAATAATTTGAAACGAAGTGACATGAACAAATAAAGTAATTATTTTGCTAGATATGGTGCATGTTGACGTGCTGTGATGAGGTATTTGTGGTATTTATCTCATTTAAAAAGAATCCCCTGATGAAAAACAAAAATAAGAATTTACATATATTGAAATATGGTACCTGTGGATTTGGTGACCGTTTGCCGCACATTTTGTTGTGGTTCTTGTGATGATCGATAAAAATAGATCATTGACCTGTGGCTAACCACGTACATAGACCGCACGTCTGACCACCAACGTGACGTCATCGATCCGTCAGGGGAACGAGAGCATTGAATGCGTGACAAATAGAGAGTTTCCACAGGTAGATGTCAAAGCGAATCATGTGACATAATACTAATATTTGTTGATCTATCTTCAGTGTAAGAATTATCTAAAGGCGATTCGCTCTTAAAGTGATCCTGGTCAAAACAAAACCACGTGACCTGCCCGTTTTTCATTGGTTATGGACACCGACGTACGATGTAGAAGCAATGAGTACGCGAAAAAGTAGTTTCCTTCATTAAATTAAAAATATGTCCTCTGAATATACTAGTTATTCTTCGTTAATGAAAATAATAATATTCAAAACATAGAAAATATTCCAAATACAACTTAAAATAGATTATTACATATGGGTGATACATTTGAGTCATGCTTCAGTCGATTCTCATGAAACAAAATGGCTGAAAGTGTCAAGAATTCTGTTGCTATGTCGTATCTCCCTGTCAATGTGACAGTAATTGTGGTGGGAATGGCGGAAGGATACAATTGGCGTTTGTTGATGTTAGGATCATTCAAAGAGCGGATAAGGTACACATACTTACACTTCTCTGTAGAAATTGATTATTACTTAGCTATAGATACATAACACTTAATTTGGTGTGTATATATACACCTAAGTCCCATGTGGTGACACAAGAGTTTCCTAGTGGGAGTTTCTTAACCAAGCTAATTTACTTACGCTTATTTACCTTTAGATATCAAGTGATATGTGGTTAGCACATCGCCTCAATAAGATATACAGTAGGAAACTAACATATAAGCAAGGCTTATGAGGCTTGATGTAAATCAAGGAGTGGCGATTCTTCACTTAAAAATACACCCATAAAGAAACGCAGGTAGGGGTTCCACTGGAATTGGAGAGTTTATGCCCGTGCGATCATAAACCACAGCTGGTATGATACTGCCTGTGAGTTAATAATAATAATAATAATAATAATAATAATAATAATAATAATAATAATAATAAGTGACTGGCTATACGATAGCAGATCGGAAACGAAATGAAGATATACGAACATAACTAAATATATTCAAACTATTAGATAGGATTGCACAATATAAAGACGAATGGATGGACCACATCAATAGAATGGATAACAACAGAATCCCGAAATAGATGCCTCACTACATCTCAATTAGGACGAAGAAATTTAGGAAGATGCTATGAATGATGGAGAGAAAAATTCTAACATGAGATCGGAACAGGCAGATCGGTCTAATTGTTCATGCTGCTGCCGCTGATAATAATAATAATAATAATAATCATCATCATCATCATCATCATCCGGTATCATGGTAGTTGCCGCCGTCTTCCGGAAACCAAACGCCATTCCTCTATGTCCATCAATTAATCTTCCTCCAATCCTCTGATATTCATAGCTGCTTGTACACCTTCTATCCAAGTTTTCTTCGATCTTCCTCTCTCCCTCCTTTCTATTGGGATCCATTCCATAACAATAATAATAATAATAATAATAATAATAATAATAATAATAATAATAATAATAATAAGACAATCAGTTTAGGTATCAAATATTTTAATTTATAAAGGCTATTCGCTCTTAAAGAGATCATCATCAAAACAAAACCATGTGATCTGCTGGATTTTCATTGGTTATGGACACCGACATACTATGAATAAGTAATAAGTACGCGAAAAAGAAGTTACCTTCATTAAATTAAAAATATGTTCTCTGAATATACGTGTTATTCTTTGTGAATAAAAATAATAATATTCAAAACATAGAAAACATTCTAAAATATACCTAATCAATAATTACAACTTCATCATCATCATAATCATCATAGTACATTCACGAATTTAGGCCATTTGTTGACCTGTTTCGGCCTCAAGAGAAACTTTTTCGTGTTGAGACTTGAAAGTAGTTTTGAAGTTCCTTAGGACAGGTTACTGGCCCGACGCTAAGTAGTCCAGTGGTAGGGCTGCTACCTTTTAGTCTCTGGACAGACATTAGGATACTGCATTTACTCAGTACCCGATGGAACGGTTATACCGCCGTGACTCGGTCCTCAGAGCCTCGTTTGTGAAAACGGGTTGTACCACGAGAAGGTGAGGATGAGAATTGGGTAGGAGAGGTTACACACACGTCACTACCCCTTACAACCAATAATTACAACTTAAAATAGCTTATTATATATGGATAACGTATTTGAATCGTGCTTCAGTCAATTCTGATGCAGAAAAATAGCTCAAGGTGTGGAGACTTCTGTTGTTGTGTCGCCATCTAAATTTTTAAAACACAGTCTGGAAAACTTTGACTAGTGGTTAAAAACAGTTATTTGGAATGTAATTCACAAGTTAAGTGAAAAATCTTACAGTTTTCTTGACATATACCCCATTTAACGATCACATGTCTTATATACTTCACACGTGCTCCCTGCCAATATGGCAGTACGAGTAATTATAGCGCGAATAGCGGATGGATATAATTGGCATTTGTTTATGCTTGGATCGCTCTAAGAGTGGGTAAGGCATAAGTCCTATTAATTTTTTTTAAAATTAAACTCATCACTCTTAGAAAAAGGGGTAATTTATATATTTACCAAGAAATTACCATATGAAAACACGTTAAGTGGAAATAAATACACTTGTTACATAATAGTATGTTGCTGATAAATTCAATTTTATTCTGAATATATATATATATATATATATACACTGAAACTGCCCTTGTAATTGTATTTATTTATTTTTTGCAGTTTGTAGTATTTATCAGTTTATCGCGGTAGAGGTAAAAATAAAACGTGTTTGTATTTTTCCTACAGTTTGTATTCGTGGAAACAAAAGTTTTGTTTACAATTTAAAAAAGTTAACACCTAATTTAACTGCTTTGTCACTAACTTTTATCATGTTTTTACAGTTTGTTGTATTTATCAATTAGCTTTGTTTTAGTTTCTAGCTTTAACAACGACAATTTTAAATAGTTGGTAGCTAGAAGTTCTTTGTGTTAACTTCGTATTGTCTCTTTGTGGATTACATACACACACACACACAGGGCATGAGACTGGTTTTGTCAGCTGTCAATGCCTCTCTACCAGCTTCAAATTACTGTTATCTTTGCCTACAGTCATTAACGAGAGAGTTACAAGGCCCACCCACACGCCCATTTTCCTCTGTTTTGCCTTCAAACTTAACTCCTACTCGTCTTTAAGCAATTTACTGTGTTATCACCATTTATATTAGTTACGCTAAGAAAATATCGCATTTAAAAATAGTAGTTTGAAGTAGATATGTTGAAGAAATTAACAAAATGTACTAATATAATTTTCCTGACATAGGTTATGTCTATTCCGTTCCCGCAATATTTATTTACGATACACGTATGATGTTTTGCGGGGTAAATTCAAGGTGTACTGCGCTGGTTCGGGTCCCCATGGGGGGTGAAATTTTCTCGTGGAATTTCGGCCAATGTGGGACCGGTGCCCACCCAGCATCATGAGGCATTTGGATAGCTACAATAAGTAGCGACTCCAGGTTGAGAAGACCAGCTATAACAGCTGACACATGTGAACGTGAGGCCAGCAGCCGGCTGGTAGGCCAAGGGCCTTCTATGATTGTCACATTTGACGTAGTAAGTACTGGTATGAGTTTTTAACAAAATATTGAAGAATGAGGCACCTGTAATCGGGATTAAAATCAGTTGGGGTGAAAACAAAGATAAATTTTAATTTTAAAAAAAAGGTCAGGAAAAAACATTAACTTTAATGGTGCGAATTTTAAAAGAAATTTAAAAATCTTACTTTCGTAATTGGACTTTCAGCGGATTAATTGATGGTTTTTATCCGGCGACGTATTCGAGGAGTTTATGGTATGCTGTCTTGGTGCAAAGTTACGGGACTTGTGCTGTACAAGATAAGCCAATTGCTTACTATGATTTCGGAAAACGCTCTTTCAGATGAACGGATCGAATCGATTATCGTTCCAATCTATAAGAAATGAGATAAAATTTATTGTAACAACTTACAGAGGAATCTCATTACTTTCAACTTTGTGAAAAATTCTATAAATATGTTAGCAAGCAAAATTATTTCCAATTCAATAACCAAATATATGAACAAGAAGATGAAATCCCGATGGAATTTCCCACATCAGGTATAATGACAGAAATATTTATACAAGATTTGGAAAACAAATACTATGAAAATTTAATAAATAAATTCAATATAAAGCTAATTACAAGATATGAGGATGACGTCATGATTATTTATGAAAATGAGAAGAGAAAATAAAAGGAAATTCTGCTAGAACTAAACAATATGCATCCTAAAATAAAATGTACGGAAGAGATAGAATTGAATAACAAAATAAACTATCTAGACCTGACCATAATCAAAAACATACAAAAAAGAGAAACTTTTAATAAATATTTTCCGCAAATCCACAAATAATATGCTCACCATTAATAACAAATCTAGACACCCATACCAACATAAAATCAGCACATATAATAGTTTAATCAACAGAATGCTAAAACTACCCTTGAACAAAACAAATTACAACAAATAACTACAATATCTTAAAAACATGGCGAAAAACA
Organism: Diploptera punctata; assembly: GCA_030220185.1. Lineage (NCBI taxonomy): Eukaryota > Metazoa > Arthropoda > Insecta > Blattodea > Blaberidae > Diploptera > Diploptera punctata. Next base: position 320,029 of record JASPKZ010007258.1, read on the forward strand.
ACGGATTCAACAAACAAATCATTGATAAGCTTATAAAGAAACAAAAAAGAAAAAAATTACGCAAACAATATAACAAAACTTGAAAGAGAATCTAATAATAACAAAACATGGGTAACATTAACATACACAGGAAATGAAACCATAAAACTAGCCAGAACTTTGAAAAAGATAAATAAAAACATTAACATAGCTTATAAAACAGGAAACAAATTAAACAACATAATATACAATGGCATAGAAGAACACAACAACAAGGGAGTCTACAAACTAACATGTAAAGATTGTAATAAATTTCATATTGGCAGGACAAGCAGAAATTTCAATACAGGATATAAAGAACACCTAAAATATTTCATACACACGGGTGGTAAATCAAGCTATACTAAACATCTCATTAACGCAGGTCATCGAATGAACACAATTGAAAACACTCTCACGATAATCCACCGAGAAAACATTCCAGCTAGGATAAATATATTTGAAGACCTCGAAATTATAAAGGAAACAAACACCACCTCACTTTTCAATGAGAACGCACCCCAGTCAAACCCATTATACGAGATCGTCAAAAACAAGTCTGTTGCTGCTACAAACAGTTGGAGTATACATCACCGTACACAACAACAACAAGTAACGGTAACTCAACTTGCAGAAGATGGAAGGTAACTTCCAAAGCGCTCCAGTTAATTTTATATAGAATATATTAACTAGTTGATGACGACGGCACCTACCAACAGGTACAATTTAATTTTTAACTTTCATTAGTAAGCATAATTACTCCCTATATTGATGACAATTCTAGGAGATCATCAATGTGGATTTAGAAGAAACAGGTGTACAACATATTGGATATTTAGTATAACAGATTTTCTAAAATAAATGGAAATATAACCTAATGGTACTGTACATCAACTACAGTATATGTAGGCTTCAAAAAAGCATACGATTCAATTAAGAGGGAGAAGTTATAGTATCCTGTAGGAATTCGGAATTCCTTAAACGTTAGTTAGCCTTACATGAATGTGCTAAATGGCACAAAGAGTAGAGTGAGTGTTGGCAAATAGTTTTGGGATACTTTTTAAATTCACAACTGGTCGAAGCAAGGATATGCACTATCTCCTCTACTATTCAATTTTGTACTACGTAGAGCATCCCATAAAATCTCTAGAGGGTGAAGAAAGCCTACAACTGAATGGTATTAATGAGTTGTTAGTTTATGCTGATGATGCAGTAATATTAGACGATAGCGAGTAGATATAGCCTAAGAGTTAACACGCAAACACTATTAAGTAACAGTAAAAAATTGGAACTAAAAATGTATCAATAAAATTAATTACATGGTCACACATAGAAATACATTATGCAATACAAATATAGAGCTAATGAGTAATGACAAATGAGGGAAAGTTTGAAGAAGTGGCTGAATTCAAATACCCATAATCACAAATAGGAATGAGATGCACAAATAAATTAAACATAGGCCTAGGCTCAATTCTGGAAACGCGTGCTATTATGCAATACAGGGACGTTTCTCGTCCCAACTCCTTTCATCATCATCATCATAGTACATTCACGAATTTAGGCAATTTGTTGACCTGTTTCGGCCTCAAGAGAAACACCAGAAGTCTTTTGAGTGGACGTCCTGGTCTTCTTCTTCCTGCGGGTTGATATCTTAACATTAGTTTGGGTATTCTGTGATCTTCCATTCGATGAACATGTTGTATCCATCTTGACTTATAATCAGAAATTTTGTTTTCTAAAGATTCCATGTGTAATTCTTCTAAGATGTCTTCATTTTTTTTGTGATCTAGTAGTGTGTATCCTGCAGTCCTCCGAAGATATCTCATTTCAGCAGATCTAAGTCTCTGTATATCCTTCTGTTTCAACGTCCATACTTCGCTACCATACAAAAGAGTTGGAAGAGCCAGTGTTTTATACACTTTCAGTCTTGAATGCTTTTGGACTAACTGTGGCTTGAAGATAGAATTTATTAACCCTAAAATTCTTAAAAATTTAGATATTTCTGCATTTACATCCTTTTCTTCTTCATATGAGATATTGCATCCTAGATATGTAAAATTATTCACCTGCTCCAAAATTTTATTGTCCAGTACAATTTTACTTCTGACAGGATCTACACCTTGAAATGCCATAATTTTTGTTTTTTCTGTAGATATCTTTAATCCATATTCTTCTGTAATTTTGTTAAGTTCATACAGACCTTTCTGTAGATTATCTTCGGAATTTGCTATTATTATTTGGTCATCTGCAAACAATAGGGTGTTTAATTTTCTATTTTCTGATATTCTTATTCCAAATTTATATGTTTTGTTCCAGCAACATATCACTTCATTGATATAAATTGCAAAGAGTGTTGGGGATAGGGGGCAGCCTTGTCTCACACCACGATTTATAATTCCTTCTTCAGAAAATCTGTTATTTAATTTAATCTTTATGGTGTTGTCTTTGTAAATATTTTGTATGTTCTGCCGAAGTAAATTTGGTATATTTCTGTCTTCCAATATATTTAAGAGTTTTGATCTCTTGACTGTGTCGAATGCTTTTTCAAAATCTATGAAAGCAAAATGTGTTTCTAAGTTCAATTCTCTTCTTTTTTCAAGCAATAGTTTAACAGAAAATGCTGAATCAATACAAGATCGTCCTTTCCTAAATCCATTTTGACATTCCATAAGGAATTTTTCACTGAAACTTTTCAATTTTCCATTTAAAATGTCTGCATAAATTTTGTAGTAAAAAAACGTTTAACTGAAAATGCATAAAACTTTTATCCTAACAGTTATATTATATGGATCCGAAAAATGGACTCATACTTTAAGGGAGGAAAGGAGATTACGAGTATTTGAGAATAAAGTTCTTAGGAAATTTTTGGACCAAAGAGAGATGAACAGACAGGTGAATGGAAAAGAGTACATAACAGTGAACTACATTGTCTTCATAGGAAGACAGATATAATAATAACAGTTAACTTTCGTAGTCTTTATAGGAAGCCAGATATAATAAGAACAGTTAAGTCTCGTAGACTGCGATGGGCAGGACATGTTGCACGTATGGGGAATAAAAGACTTGCATGGAAGCTTCTTGTAGGAAAGCCAGAGGGAAGACGCCCAGTTGGTAGACCAAGAATGAGGTGGGAAAATAACATTAACTATGATTTGAGGGAAGTAGATTATACAGGGAATGATTGGAAAGCATTAGCTCAGGATAGGGATGTATGGAGAGCGTATGTCCGTGCGGCCATGAACCTACGGGTTCGATAGCGCCAGTGAGTAAGTAAGTAAGTAAGTCTCGTAGACTGCGATGGACAGGATGCCTGGTACAAATGGGGAATGAAAGGCGTGCATGGAAGCTTCTTGTAGGAAAACCAGAAGGAAAACGTCCAGTTGGTAGACCAAGAATGAGTGGGAGAATAACATTGTCCGTGATTTGAGGGAAGTAGATTATGCAGGGGATAACTGGAAAATATTAGCTCAGGATAGGGATGTATGGAGAGCTTATGCCCGCGTGGCCACGAACCAATGGATTCGATAGAGCCAGTTAGTTAGTTACTTTTGAAAGTAGTATTTTCATTGTGTAGAATTAGATATCAGTTAATTTGGATTTAAATAATAACAGTGATTGACAGTCGGGTAAACCATAAATAAGATTGCCGTGTTAGCGTCTTAACAAATTCGAACCCACCTTTAGTAATCTAAACTAATGGAGAAGGTTGGTTCTTCAATGTGATTCATTTATTTATTCCATACAAGCTAATACGCGGCGTGCGCTGCTACGCCTAAATAAATGAAAGTTAATGTGCTTTTATGTTTAGTTGAATAAGTAAAAGAAAAAATAATTATAAATTTATATTTTTAGATACCCCGTGCTGATTACCCGGCGTTGCCCGGATATCTACTTATACCGATCTTCTTTACATAAATGAGCTGAAATACAAAAATTGATGTGTTTTATGATTAGTTAAATAAGTAAGAGGAAGAAAATTATATCGTAATTATTTTTAGATACCCTGTGCTGTTTACCCGGCGCTGTCCGAGAATCTACTCAGCCCGATTTTCTTGGCATAAATGAGCTAAGACAAAAATTAATGTACTTCTTATGATTAGTTGAATAAGTAAAATGAAAAATATCTATAAGTGTATATCGTAATTATTTTAAGATTCCCGTGCTGATTACCCGGTGTTGCCCGGGAATCTACTTATCTCAATTTTCTTGGCATAAATGAGCTAAAAGACAAAATTCGTTATTCTGAGTTATCCGTAAAAGAATACCCGCTATGTGCTGTTAAGCTTGTACAGGAATTTACGTACTTCTCTCGATCTTCTTGGAATCAATGAAAGACAAAAATGGTTATCGTGAGTTATCCGTAAGAGATAAACATATGTGGTCGGAGACTTTGTTGTAGAGCTTTTTGAGATAATCAATCTGCGTACATTAATTGTGTGTATTTGTTATGGTTTAAGCAGCGTAAGCCATTTAAGCGTCCAAAGAGCTATTTTTTTTTCACGTTTTCCACTACAAAGGGCGATTTTTAAGGATGTGGGATTTGAGTATCACAACTCTCGTATAGTCTATGTTTATTCCGGGAATCTCCTGAACGTTTTGCAAAAAGCCTCATCACAATCGGTTGAACGGTATGGCCGCGCATAAAGTACGAACAAACAAACATTCATTTTTTATACATTAGAATAGATTTCTGTTTATAAATAATTATAAGTAGTCTACATTATTTTTCTTGCTATAACATATTTGATTTCAATTAAATGTCGCATTCGAAACTGTATTTAGATAAATTGTAGCCAATAATACAATGGTAGCTGATTCGTAAAAAATATAATACAAAATGTAACAAACAGAATTTGCACTAGAGCTTAAAGCAAGTTTAAAAAAAGACTGAAAAATATTATTCCTGGAAAGAATTGCGAACTGGTTTTTATTCACTTGTATGGTCACAAAACTCGGGTAGTCATGCGTTATTACATGCAATTCTAGCGCCACATGCAACATTTTATTTATGACTGCTCGAATTCCACGCTCTTTCCCTTGATTTTTTTGTATCTCTCTATTATTAATATCGATGTTGTTCTGTCTTGCGGTGGCACTAAACAACCAGTTCTATGGGCGTCTACGAAGTACAATGAACTGAACTAGTACACACCGCTGCAGTTCCAAACTTGTCGAAATATAACCCATTTATATATACATTCTCATATACCAGAATTCAAATAGTATAGATTTATTCAATATAATACCAGTTGTATTTACTTAAATTGCAATAATTACTAGGGCTATGATTTATATGATATCCATCCATAGTAATTCTTCCCGAAGGCAGGTATTTCACTGCAATCATAGCATTTTAATGCTATGCTTGTAGCTTTACTAGGGAATTGTAGGTGTGGTAGCTTCCCGTTGCTTTCCACACCGGTGAAAGATGGTGGTGATGATGATGATAATGATAATTATAAGGATGATGATGATGGCCATATGATTTCGGGGACCGTTTGGGCATTAGCATATAATATTTTTTTCGTAAAAATTATATGTCTTAAATATGTATAAATGCGTTTTATACAAAAATTAATTGAATTTCTTTTATTGAATCTCCAATAATACGAACCCTATTTCATCTTCCGGTATGTTAGGGTTTTAGTTAAAATACAATTAATTATTTACAGTAATTTAGAGTATGGTTAATTTCTAGCGTTACATAATAACGTAATATGAACAAATAAATAGATTAATTAATAAAGAAAAAAACTAATTCAAAGTATCTTAAAAATATGACAGATAAAGTCACACAGCTTTCTATAGCAACACTTCTTATATAAAATATTTGACAAAGGCGGTTCAAATCTATTATGGCAATAAACTAATTTTTTAAATAAATTCATGTCTTTTGGAATCATATGCGGGACACTCAAATAACAGATGTGAGATAGTCTGGCTGGAGTTTTTTGCAAATACAGATATCGGTACCTATTATAATCATTCCAAATAATATCCAAATTTACCGTGTCCAGTCATAAATTGTGTTAATACAATATTTGATTCTACGTATTTCACTTTATTCTGTCAAAAACAGTTGGGAAAAATAATGTTTTGTCAAAGCACCATTAATACTGTTTAACCACTCAGCATTCCAATTTTTTATGAGATTATTTCTTAATACTTCTTTAATATGTGATAGAGGACAGAAAGAGTAAAAGTAGTCCATATTTGAATTAGCAGCTGATTTGGCAAGATATTCTGCACGTTCATTTCCTGTAGTTCCAGCATGTCCTTTAATCCAGCCGACGCAAATATGTTTTGGTTTAATTTTTTTTTTTCTTATGGAGGTTGCAATTGGGTGACGGTTGAATCTGTCAATGATAGCGGAAAGTGCTGCCTGGGAGTCACTATAGATACAACAAGACTTGTTGGTGGTTAAAACCCATTCCACAGTTTAAAGTTCTTTGAAGTCATTTTTATGTATATTTGGCTATTTATGTACGGCATAGCATATTATAGCAATTTATTGGTCATATTCGTCATATTTTCACTATTTTAAGAGGTAAAGACTTTTATCATACAATTTCTTTCTTCCGTGTACATTTGAGTTGCTGAATTTCTAAGAATTTTGTTTCTTGTAAAAATTTGTCTTCCTCTCCTACTTCGTTTTATTACACGGTTAGACTTGTCCCTTACGTATATACCTGAGTAAAACTATATGTATTTTCTCGTAACAATTACTGACAATTTTTAAAAAACTAAAAGCATAACACATTATCAAATTCCATATTTTAATTTACTTCTCATTTACATTTTATTCGAAAATAAATAGTTAACACTCATAAAATGGTTTACTACTTGATTTTCCAACTGAAAGCATTACGTAATTATAATATTATTAGGTCATATTTTATATGTTAAGTGCATATTTTTGCATATAACTGCATATTTTTTGTTTATTTCGTGTGTTTTAAGTCATAAAAATCCTAGCCCTAGTAATAACACATTAAGTAACTCACAGGTCTATTTAACCATTAAAATGGAACTGTCAAAACATTGCATGCCGAAACCTACCTTAAAATGTCTTCCAGATAGCCGTTGTAAACTCTTAATGCAATATGGTTTATGATGGATTGTTTTAATGAATCTGTTACAAAGTTTCCTCATACATCGAGTACTGTACTCCCAATGAAAGAAAGTATCCGTGCGGGGATGACGGTCTAGTACGGAACGGGGGGGTGTTTAGTTTTCAGACAGGTGGATTCCTAGAATACCATTACTAATGACGACGTGGCGATTGTTGTTCCAATGTACTATAAATAATAAATTAGATTAGTTGGTACAGATTCCGTCTTTCGAGCTAGATTTATTAAGGTAATTTGACTATTACACCCGTATAACGTCACACTTGTTTTAAATGTTATATGTTATATTAGTTTTTAATTATGTTACAGCGTATTACCGAACTATGTTTTCCAAGTGTACAATACTACATACACTCGCGTGGCGTTCGGCTTAGGCGCATTCCTTCTTGAGACCTTCTTTCTCTTGGAGTACAGTAAATTGTCATAAGTAATGTCACGAGTGATTTCCAAACTATCGACAAATTCACGACTCACGAAGAGAGGAGTGAATTTATCTAGAGAATTTGGAAATCAAGAGTGGCATTTGTTAGGACTATTTAACGAATAAAATTAAGCTGTTTACTCACAAATCATTATTTTACTATAGTTATTTTAAGATATTTATATATTTAATATAAACGGCGATGTTTGAAAACAAATGAGAAACGATAGGTACGCTTCATCTGCTTTTTATTGTTTATCACTGCAACCAGATCGTACTATTTATTGCCAAAGGAACGCAATATTGTAAGAATGCTCTCTAACGGAGAAAAAATGAAACACATCAAACTGTATATTAATTCATTTCTGATGTCGTATGATGTAAATATGGCAATTATATTTTTCTGGATTATTACCTGGGAAAAAATACATTTAAGAAAGTGCAAAGAGTGGTTTCTTTTTTTGGTGGTATAATAAATTGCTACAAATGTTTTTATATTAACTCCTGCAAGCGCTATGTGTTGACATCTATGCACTATATATACAATCTGGTAGCCGTATTTCTCATGAGATCATTCATTGCAAAATAATGGTCAGACCTGTTCAGAATATTAAAAAAGGAGGAGCTTTCTTTAATATGGTAAATATAACACTGATAAATATTTCCTGAAACACGACTCTGATTGGTTGTAAATCAAAAATCGTTGAAATGTGATTGGTCATTGACTCCTATTTGGGGCATGAGTTAAATAGTCCTCAACATTTCAGGTTCCTATATCAAACAGTTCTATTGTACAAATAGGTGACCATTCACAAAATGTTCATAAATTAATTCACAATTGAATGATTTAAGGTATCTAATATATAAAAATGTTTGTTTGTTCGTACTTCATGCGCGGCCATACCGTTGATCCAAGTCTGATGGGGTTTTCTACAAAATGTTCAGGAGATTCCCGGGTTGAACATAGGCTATAACAGAGTTATGATACTCAAATCCTACACCCTTAAAAATCGCCCTTTGTAGTGGAAAACGTTAAAAAGTAGCTCCTTGGACGTTTAACTGATTTAAGTTCCCTAATCCATAACAAATACAAAAAATTAATGTACACAGAATTGAATATCTCAAAAAGCTCTAAAAAAGTCTATGACAGCATATGCGTTTCTCTTACGGATAACTCACAATAACATTTTTATCTTTCATTGATGCCAAGAAGATCGAGACAAGTACGTAGATTCCTGTGTAAGCATAGCAGCATATGGCGGGTATTCTTTTACGGATAACTCACAATAACGAATTTTGTCTTTTAGCTCATTTATGACAAGAAGATCGAAATAAGTAGATTCCCGGGCAACACCAGGTAATCAGCACGGGGAATCTTAAAATAATTAAAGAAATACATTTATAATTATTTTCGTTTTACTTATTGAACTAATCATAAGAAGTACATTAATTTTTATTTATTTAGGCGTAGCAGCGCACGCCGGGTATTAGCTAGTATGTATATATATATATATATAATTTGGATAGCTAGAATAAATAGCTACTCTAGGTTGAGAAAACCATTTTATAACGGCTGGCGGGGCCCGAAATGCTGACCAAATGTCACCCCTACACTGGTAGGATGATCGTCTACCTCTGTGATTAACACAAATGGATGTAAGACCAACATTCTACTGGTAACCAAGGGTCTCTAAGGTTCCCGCGCCGTGGAGTTAATATTGCAGGTTTCCTAACTCATGAGACCATCAAAATAACTTTGAGGAATAATAAAACAGATTATCAAATTCGTTACATTACACAGGTTTTCATAAATGTGTGGTTAGCAGGATGACAAGTAGAGTCACGTCCAAAGACATCAGAAACCGCCCCAGACTCAAGATCGAGAATTAGAATCCTCTATCTCGCTAGAAACAGAACGCTGCATGCCGGAGCGGAGAGTAATGAATGGATTTTAACGATAACGCCACGATGAAATTTACATTCATGCTACAAATTTCTTCTTACAGGAAAACTATCAACCATTGCATTCCGAAATTACCTTGGAATTTCTTCCAGAGAAGCGTTGTGATGTACCAAACCCATGTCCAAAAAACCTGCCTTTATAAATGCAATACACTAAAATCCATCGCCAAACCTCTCATTTAAACTACAGAGAAGTTATACAACTCCCAATGTGGTAGAGTGGATAACCCTTACTACCTGCCGTCTGCACAGCATCCCTCCTCACTCCACTCCCCACTTACTCGAACTGGGAGTCCATCTGCTCCTTACTATGGGTTACCATAGCTGGGTTCTGGCTTCGATTTCTGTGCCTTGCAGTTGATAACGGCTGATAACTACTTAGACACAGCCATTGCACATCACAACGCTGTTCTCGGAAAAAATTAAAGGCAGATATCGGCATGCAATGGGTGATAGTTCCCTTGTTAGTGCATTTTTATTTGGAATAATATTGAATTTCAAATGCCCTTAATTAGAAAGGAATATAATTTAAAATGTTTGTTTTCTTTTGGTAAAATATAACAACTTTGCACCGAATAGTTGTCCTAAGTTTATTGATAGTAAAGTAGGATAATCGTAAAAGAAAATGGCACTCAGAAGTCATAACAATTTTATTTTTTCTAATTGAATTGTCTGTCTTGACTTTCTTCGACACGAAGATGCCTTCAAAATGCAGGATCTATTACAATTTGCCTGGATGATTCGGAATTTTATTACGACAAGAGAGAACTAATGTGATTAAGTTTAAACGAATTTCAGAGAACGGCGAGACAAAATGAACAAACCCATCTCAAGTAGGGAACATTACTATTCCAGGCTCCATCTTACACGACTTCCGTACAAGATGCTGAGAATGGCATTATTCTAATAACTTAAAGAAGTACAATAGAGCTACAGGTGAAAGCATTAACATTATTTTGTACAGAGCATTTAGTAAGAGAAATCTCTCAACAACGTTATTGGTAATGGGTGATTTATCAAGTATTTAATAAAAATTACGTATAAAAGTATATTACAATGCGATGTTGGGGAGTGGTGTTTACAGAAGCAAGGAAATTATTAATAGCTAATTCACAAACGGGTGTTGTACATTATTTTTTGCACGATGATGTTTTCTAAATAATAAATCCATCCATAGTAAATCTGCCCGAAGGCAGGTCCTTCACTGAAATCATAGCATTTTCATGCTATGTTCGCAGCTATACTAGGGAATTGTAGGTGTGGTAGCTTCCCGTTGCTTTCCACACCGGTGAAGGATGATGGTGATGATGATGACAATGATAAGGATGATGATGCAGGCCATATGATTTCGGGGACCGTTTGGGCCTTACCTGACTGACATTTGTCTTACAGGTGAGGAAAAACCCCGATGAAAACCTCACCCAGAAAAACTACCCCGATCGGGGATCGAACCCGAGCCCGCTGCGTGACAAGGCAGCACGCTACCTCGAGAAAAATAATAAATAATAGTAAAATAATAATATTTTTGTTGGAATTATTTGCGTTCATTATATACAATTGACTAACGTTAGCAGTCTGGGCAATGTATATACAATGCCGAAAATAATTTAGTTGAGACTACAGCAGGCCATGACACCAATCATGGAATAAAATGATGGAGTAAGAAGACGTATGGAATGGAGAGGTTTTAAGGAAGAAGGTACATTGGACAGAGATTTCTGAAGACAAATCACTTTGGGTAAATGTTTCTGATAAAACAAATAAAAATAATCATTAATATTATTCTATTATGATTATTTTTTATCATCACAATTGTTAGTATAATTATTATTATTATTATTATTATTATTATTATTATTATTATTATTATTATTAGTCTATTATTATCATCATTTTAATACTTTTATAATTTCTATCATTTTAATTGTTAGTCTATTATTATATTAGTCCCTTATTGTTATTAGTATGTATATTATTATTATTATTATTATTATTATTATTATTATTATTATTATTTATTATTATTATTATTATTATTATCATCATCATCATTTTTATCATTTGGAAAATTCTGTATTATAGGCTACATTTTATAATAAATGTACTAGCTTTAATGTGTAAAAATATATATATATATATATATATATATTGTTACGCGTCATATAGCGACGTTTAAATTACGCGGTTAAGGCGCCAACATTAGTCTCGCATTGGCTTGGAATGGATTTCCGAGTTGCCAATCGCGTGCCAAAAGACCCCCGACAACCACCGATATTTCTGGGCTGTCAAACCAGATAGTTCTACCAACATCTCCCTGCCCTTTCGGGAAAGATCAGTGGCCATAGACTTCTACGATTCGAAGTATCTCGAACCTGAGCCTAGAAAGTTCCTTGCGCCTATATAAATAGGACGGAGGCAGGAGGCCAGTGCCGAGTTGTGTGTACGAGAAAAACAGATTCATCAGCGATTGTGAAAATAATTGTGACTGTGATAAACATTGGGAGAAGATTAATTGTATAGTGAACATTATGATTTAAAGTTTACTGATAATTTGTGAAGGAAATAAAGTGTTTTGTGAGATTTTAAACAATGTCTATATGTTCTTTTACGTCCAAATTAAATAAACTCGAACCCGGCCATGACTATCACAATATATATATATATATCAATTTTTCGAGATTTGTAATTTAATAGGCCTATTATATGCGTAACCACTTGGAATAAGGGAGTTGTGGAGGTCTTTTGTGAATGAGGGAAACCCCCGACTTCGTTTTGAAATGCCTATAATTTATTATTATTATTATTATTATTATTATTATTATTATTATCAATAAGTAATACAAGAATAGGCTAATAGCTCTAGAAATGGATTATTTACGCAGAAGTGTCAGAAAGTCAAAATTAGAACATGTTACAAATAAGGAAATTAGAAACATAATGGAAGCAGAAGAAAGCATAGGCCTAATTGAAAGAATTAAAGAGAAGGAATTAACGTGGTTAGGACATGTTTAAGAATGGAAGATGAGCGATGGCCGAAGCAACTATATGAATGGCAACCGACCAGAAAGAAGAAAGGAGGGAGACCAAAGTTAACATGGAAGGAAAACATAGGCAAGCAAGAAGGCTAAGCATTGAAGATGCCCAAGATTGTAGGCTTTGGGAGTTTGGAACGGGAAGACGGCAGCAACTGTAAAAACCCGAAGATAAATATATTATTATTATTATTATTATTATTATTATTATTATTATTATTATTATTATTATATTATTATATGTATAATTTAAATGTTATTATGTGTTTTGTATATTTGAGCAGATTAAGATGAAGTAATAATTTCTTTGAGGTCTTAAATCTGCCAGAATGTACAGAGTGTTCCATTCAAACCACCCACATTTTAATAAATCATAACTAACAAAGTGTGCGGAATTATGAAGTAAGGCCGGTATTAAACGAAACAGAAACTCAGAGTGTTCATTGCCACACACTAAACACCTCTATATGAGCACCATTAGTAGCACGAATAACGATTTCGTGCCACGTTGTGTCCAACGTGTCCATTGGTACGGTTGCAATTGTTTAAAGGCTACGGGTTTGTAAATCATGAAGATCTTGTACTGGAGTCGAAACCACACGGTCTTTTACATACCCCCAGAGGAAGAAGTCCAGTTGCTGAGGAGTCGCCATTTTGTTTTATGTCATTATTGTCCAACATGTGACAGTTGAATTAACTTCAAAAATGAAAACAAATATTCTTTGAGTTTCTTTTTCTTTAAATACCAACTTCATTTCACAATTCCGCATACTTTGAGAGTTATGATTAATTAACATGTGGGAGGTTTGAATGGGACACAGTGTATAATAGTTATTATATTATATGAGATTATTATAGTATGTTATATTTTGCTATGTTTTCTCTATTTTCGTCACATTTAATTAAACATTAAATTACCTTTTAAATACGAAAGGAATTGGGTTAGTTTGGACAATTCCTGTTGCTAGACATATAATCAGATAATTTAGAGAATGGGGAATAAGATTTGGAATGGACGGTGACAATGTGTTTCCATTTAGCGCCTCACCACAACGGATTTAACATTTCGCACTCTAAGAGCTTCCGTTAAGTCACCTTAATTGTGTGCTCTCGAGAGAAGGAACTGCGTCATTTCAAGGAAACTATCTAGTCCCTGTGTAATGGGTTGCCCTAGAAGTTCAATCTACAAATTTCACAAACTAATTTCTAGTGAGAACTACATGAATTCTAGTGGGGTGAACGACCTCTCTTCTAATAGCAACATTAGCAAGAAATTCTATCCATCATTTATTTATTAGACATCAGCTATCTTCAATTGATACGCCAACTTTGTATTTCGCATAATAATAACAATAATAATAATAATAATAATAATAATAATATTGAATGATAAAATCAAAGAATAAAAAGAAAAATGGTTTAGACATGAGGAAATAATGAATGTAACAAGTTTACCAAAGCAGCATTCAAGTACATGCCAAGAGGTTCAAGGAATGTAGAAAGGCCAGTGGAAAGATGGACAAAACAACTGTGAGGCGGAACAGGCAACTTTTGCCTAGCCTGTGAAGTGAAGAAGAAGAAGATAATAACAATAATAATATTAATATTAATATTATTAATGATAATAATAATAATGATAATAATAATACTAATATTGAATGATAAAATCAAGGAATATAGAGACAAATGGTTTATACATGAGGAAATAATGAATGAAACAAGTTTACCAAAGCAGCATTCATGTACAAGCCAAGAGGTTCAAGGAATGTAGGAAGGCCAGTGGAAACATGGGCAAAACAACTGTGAGGCCGAACATGCAATGTTTGCCATAGTCCGTGGAGTGAAGAAGAAGAAGTAGAAGATAATAACAATAATAATATTAATAATAATAATATAATAACTAACTCACTGACTCTATCGAAACTGTAGGTTCATGTCCGCATGGACATACGCTCTCCATACATCCCTATCCCGAGCTAATGATTTCCAATCATTCCCTTATAATCTAGTTCCCTCAAATCATCGTTAATGGTATTCTCCCACCTCATTCTTGGTCTACCAACTGAGCGTTCTCCCTCTGGTTTTCCTACAAGAAGCTTCCAAGCACGTCTTTCATTCCCCATTCGTGCCAAATGTCCTGCCCATCGCAGTCTACGAGACTTAACTGTTCATATTATATCTGGCTTCCTATAAAGACCATACCTCCTACATTTTAATTAATCATGACTAACAAAGTATGCGGAATTATGAAATGAGGCCGGTATTAAACGAAACAGAAACTCAAAGAATTTTCATTGCCACACACTAAAACACCTCTAATGTGCACATTAGTAGCACGAATAATATCAAGTCTGAATTCGATTTCTTGCCACGTTCTGTCCAACATGCCCATTGGTACTCTTGCAATTGTGTCAAGGATAAGAGTTCTTAAATCATAAAGATCATGTGCTAGAGTCGCAAACACACGGTCTTTTACATATCCCCAGAGGAAGAAGTCCAGTGGAATGATGTCTGGCGAACATGGTGACCAGCAAATTGGTCCGCCGCGTCCAATCCACATATCTGGGTAAGATTCTTTGAGTGAATTCCGAAAATCCATAGATCCTGATACGTGGAATTTTGAGTAGGTCTACTCAACGAGAACGTAACCGCAGACATAAATCCGTTATACAACGTATATAACACCATCAGTTCCAGTTAAAACGCAGAAGTTGAAACATTGTTTTCGAAAGGTCTCCATATAAGAATAACTTGAAGAAGTTTAATAATTTATTTGAGGACGACTGACTTACAAGGTAAAATTTATGTAATTAACATGTTAGTCGTCGTCATCATCATCATCATCATCATCCTGCCAGGTATTAGTCCTAGAAGAACTGTTACGGCCTGAGAAAGCGGTTTTCGTGTCATCTTTTCATAGGTCGACCAAGTGACCGTTTCCCATTTGGACAGTAGTTCATTATTGCCTTGGGGATCCTGGACCTAGCCATTCTTGAGACATGTACCTTCCGGTTTAGCTGATAACTGGAGATGTAGTCCAGTATTGGTGACACGTTAAGTTCTTGAAGGATTTCTACATTTTTCTTTCGGTCCCATTTCGTGTAGCCAGCTGTTTGGCGCATAAATTTCATCTCACAATCTGTTAGTCTGCTTTCATCTCTCGTCCTTATAGTCCACGCTTCACTCCCATAACATAGGACTGGTCGAGCCATTATTTGATAAAGACGAGTACGAGTTGATTTTTGCACTCTATTAATGATTCCCGCATTAATGAATGGAAAAAAGAAAATATTAACATCTTAGTAAATTATATTAATAATTTTCAATAATATAATTGTGCATAATCATGCAAAATTAATTAATTGGCATATTGCGCTAAAGACATTGTCACTTTGGTACACGATTCCAGATGATATATTGTACACTTTAGTCCGCATAGTTTACATCTTCCTGGGAGATATACTCGTGCTATTTATTTACGTAACAAGATTAGCCTCAAACGAAGTATCAACTTATCCACCAAACTGATATAACTGTCTTCGATTTGATGGTAAGAGACATTCACACACACTTCGTTATGGAAGCCGTAGACTGCATAGTGGTTCATCTGGTGCCTTAGTTCCAGGTTTGGTCCAGACCAGCACAGACTACCACAGAATTCTTCAGGAATGTCGTCCTGCTTCTGTCTTCTCTCTTGTATCAGTTGTTCTTATGCTTGACTGGATGGCAGCTAGTAGAGCATTCTGAGGTCTTCCAGGAAGAACTGTTCTCTTGTTAGTATACAAACTAGTCTCGAGGGAGTGAATCTAGAGATTGCTAGAATTTTCTTTAGAAAGGAGACCTCAACACTTTCCCAGATTTTCAAGTCGCTTGTCTTCAGATGCTCACAAACTATCTCTATCCCATATGCGATTATTGACACTATTTTGCATTGAAGAGTTGTAGAGCTGTGACTATTGATAGGTGGACAGGTAATTTTATTTCATTCATGGCTCTTCGAGCCGCTACTGCTCTCTCTCTCTCTCTCTCTCTCTCTCTCTCTCTCTCTCTCTCTCTCTCTCTCTCTCTCTCTCTCTCTCTCTCTCTCTCTCTCTCTCTCTCTCTCTCTCTCTTTCTCTCTCTCTCTCTGACGTGTATCTTAAATGCTGTTATCCAAAATGTTTTCTACTTTTCATCTTTTGTAATCTATATTTTAAACAGAGTATTGGGATTTTATCTATAATCAAAAAATTCAAACCATTTCTAAATTTGGGTTTATTCTTTTATCTTTACCAGTGTTATGATATATGATCTTAACTTGAAATGTAGTCATTTATTATTCATCTCTGTTATATCAATATGTGCTACGCAAACTGATTTATTGACAGATTCCATTCATTGAAACAATTCATGTATTCAATATTTTGCCTTTACATAGAGAACAAATGTGTAGACAAGTGACTGACAGACATTTAAAATTCAAAATCAATGAAAGCATCGAATTCGTTAGTCAATAAAATGTATTTTTTCGTTAAGATATTATTATTATTATTATTATTATTAATATTATTATTATTATAGGGAAATTCGAGTAATGTGGACCCTTTTATTTGAGTGGACCCTGTTAATATGTACTTTAATTAGTGCTGCCCCCGAAAAGAAAATATTTTAACTTCTTCCCTTCATCAACTTTGACGGTCCAAGGTTAGTTTCTTTTATTCTTTGTGCCAAGAAGGGTTTATTTGTGATATTTATGAAAATTATCACTTTAAAAGCTTTTTTCAAACTAAGAATCAATTCTTAATTTCTGTTATTGAATATTACAAATGTGTCCACCGCTGTGGTCTCGGGGTAGCGTGCTGCCTTGTCACGCAGCGGGCCCGGGTACGATCCCCTGTCGGGACAGTTTTTCTGGGTGAGGTTTTTATCGGGGTTTTTCCTCACCTGTAAGACAAATGTCAGGAAAGCTTTAAGGCCCAAACGGTCCCCGAAATCATATGGCCATCGCAATCATCATCATTCATATTCATCTTAGGTTAAGCTTAGGATTAGGGACTCTCCTGGCGCACCATTATCATCATCATCATCACACATCATATCATCGGGGCAACGTAACCCCGCCTTCCATGCGCCCCAACCTCAGAAGTGGGTTACAAGTACGGCATGCCAGGAGAGAAACCAGGAACATCGAAAGACAAAACCTGGGGCATTAGAAAAAAAATTACAAATGTTGAAAAAAGTCTAAATATATTATATTATGTACATGCTGTTTTAATATACTGACGGGTTGGTTTGATATTATGTGACATGGTGGCTGTATAAAATAATTAAAAAGAACCCTCCACGAGAACCGGGGTCCACTTTACACGAATATGTATATTTTATCAATGAGTATGCTATCTGTAAAAACCATTCACATAATTAATTTTATTTAATATCCTTGTAATTTTACTAAATCCAAAGACCGTCGCTTTCTGCAGTTGAATGACTTGTGAATGTTATAATCAACAATGATTTTTAAAAACATTAAATAAATATCAACGCTTTTTAATTATGATCAGTCATAAATATTTTCAGATTAAATGTTGCCTGTCTGTACAAATTAATAGAGTAAATGAACTTAAAAATATACAAAAGCTAAGATGGACTCTGTAGTCTACTTTACCCGAATTTGGATATTAAAGTGGACCTTTCTTGTAATGTAAAAACGTTTATAAATCATGAAAGTGTTTCCATATTTGAATAACATAACAATGCTATTTCATAGTTACAACACTAATGATAATCACTGTAATTAAACAAAATTCAAATCCCTTATTTAAAAGTAGAAAACAGCAAATTCAAAACAGGGGTCCAAATTATCCGAAATTCCTCTACTAATTCCATACATATTAAGTTTTAAATAGTATAATAAATATAAATTTGTTTTTTGTCTTTTTTTTGCAACACTCTGTATGTATATATATATAGGTAGCGTGCTGCCTTGTCACGCAGCGGGCCCGAGTTCGATCCCCGGTCGGGGCAGTTTTTCTGGGTGAGGTTTTTATCGGGGTTTTTACCTCACCTGTAAGATAAATGTCAGGAAAACTTTAAGGCCCAAACGGTCACCGAAATCATATGGCCATCATCATCCTTATCATCATCATCATCATCACCATCCTTCACCGGTGTGGAAAGCAACGGGAAGCTACCACACCTACAATTCCCTAGTAGAGCTGCAAGCACAGCATGAAAATGCTATCATTGCAGTGAAAGACCTGCCTTCGGGCAGAATTACTGTGGATATATATATTTGTATTCTATAGGCTCTTTATAACTAAACATTCCATCAAACATCATCGAACAACCTAAAAAAGTTTGTTGTTGGAGTTCTATGCTACTCTTTATAAGTGAAATCTAAAACAACTAATCTATAACAATAGGAAGTTCTTACTCAACTACTTCCCTTTGTAAGCCATCTGCCTTTCATTTCAAATAACAGCGTTTCACAGAGTTTTCTCTTTCAATTCAAATGTTAGAGTGAACAAAAGCAAAACTGTCGAATATATATTCATGTCCAGTTGATATATCGGTGGAATCAGTACTGCCGCCTGTTGGAACGTAAAACTCTGGTTGAATATTGAAATTTACTGCTTAACATTGTAGCATTTCACTTGTTTTTAATGAATAAAATATGTTGCGAAATCTCACGTATCGAAAAAAAATATTTTGATTGTTTTGTTTAAATATGCACGAATTTAACAATATTCATGTCACTCCATCATTGAACATAATGGATGTGCTATTTTTTATATGGAACTCTGGAGAAATCTCAATGGATACAATGTACTTTGTTCTTTTGTGTAGAAGTGTACATTCAGGTCACGTTTTTCTATTATGGGTTTAGTAGTGAAGTCACAATTACGCAATTAAAATAGGTCAGTAATTACATGTATAAATCATTACTAAAACAAAGAGAATTCGCACATATGATGATAATGAAGTACGTAGTATACATTTAAAATAGATTGTGTCTACAGCTATCAAACACAAGCAAATAAGTTAGGTTATTATCGTAGAGTCCACCGCTGTAGTCTCGAGGTAGCGTGCTGCCTTGTCACGCAGCGGGCCCGGGTTCGATTTCCGGTCGGGCCCATGGGTGAGGTTGTTTTCGTGGTTTTTTCCTCACATGTAAGACAAATGTCAGGAAGCTTAGAGTCCAACGGTCTCCGAAAATCATCTGGCCATCATCGTCATTATCATCATCATCATCTTTCACCGGTGTGGAAAGCAACGGGAAGCTACCTCACCTATAAATCCCTAGTAAAGCTGCAAAGCATAGCATGAAAATGCTATGATTGCAGTGAAAGACCTCCCATCGGACAGAATTACTATTACTTCCTTTTAGGTTTGTATTCTAGGATCTTATTGGGAATTCTGGATTCTGGCATCCGTTAATACGCATTTCACTTAATATATTTTAACATACTTTATTTTGGTTGAATGCAGGCTTTCACGGCCGGTAATCATGATGTTGAGTGATTCCGGGTTCTGTGGCCGTGGTCCATAGTTGGTGTTGATACCAGACGTTTCGCCCTCAACTGCGGAGGGCATCTTCAGTGGCGAGTGCTTCTAGGCGTGTTTCCTGGTCGGAAGCTCTACTTAGAGTGAACGCTGCGGGTGTTGTATTGATACTAGTGGTGGGAGCAGGGTGAGCGGGCGTGGCTCTTGCTGATTGGCTAATGGTCGTCTCCTTGTTGTCCCTAGTGTTGATGCATTTATTTTCTAGTGTACGGTACCAGGCCTTAGACAGTTTAATACCTTCCTCTTTTCTGTTAATATTTTCCTTATGCTTGTGTATTTCTATAGCCTCTCGATATATTCTAGGGAAATAATAGGAAGTTGTGGCTAAAACTTGTGTATCATCGAATAGAATCTGGTGTCCATTCATAATGGCATGTTCTGCTACAGCCGATACTGCAGACAAGGACAAGGAGAAATGGATAAATCGGCTGTAGCAGAACATGCCATTATGAATGGACACCAGATTCTATTCGATGATACACAAGTTTTAGCCACAACTTCCTATTATTTCCCTAGAATATATCGAGAGGCTATAGAAATACACAAGCATAAGGAAAATATTAACAGAAAAGAGGAAGGTATTAAACTGTCTAAGGCCTGGTACCGTACACTAGAAAATAAATGCATCAACACTAGGGACAACAAGGAGACGACCATTAGCCAATCAGCAAGAGCCACGCCCGCTCACCCTGCTCCCACCACTAGTATCAATACAACACCCGCAGCGTTCACTCTAAGTAGAGCTTCCGACCAGGAAACACGCCTAGAAGCACTCGCCACTGAAGATGCCCTCCGCAGTTGAGGGCGAAACGTCTGGTATCAACACCAACTATGGACCACGGCCACAGAACCCGGAATCACTCAACATCATACTTTATTTTGTTATTTAAGTTGAATAAAATATTTAATTCCTCCCTAACTGTTATTTTAATTTTTTTCTATTTCTTCTATATTCAACAACTGACTTCAAAATCTCATTTTTGATACTTATATTTCGTGTTTATGACTTTTTGTGAGAATTGAGTGATCCGGACAGAAGAGATGGGACTACTAACCTAATATATATAAATCAATGTTTTTTTTTTTGTCTGATTGTTCGTAGTCTATGCGTGGCCATACCGTTGATCCGATTTTGATGTTTTTTTTCCAGGAGATTCCGGGGATGAACATAGGCTGTAAGAGGGTTGTGATTTTCAACCCCTTCATTCCTAAAAATCACCCTTTGTAATGAAAAACGTGAAATAAAGTCCCTATTTTGACGCTTAAATGGCTTACGCTGCCTAAACCATAATAAATACACAAAGTTAATGTACACAGAATTGAACATCTCAAAAAACTCTACAAGAAAGTCCGCGAAAGCAAATGTTTATCTTCTACTGATAACTCACAATAACCATTTTGTCTTTCATTGATGACAAGAAGATCGGGATAAGCAGATTCCCGGGAAAGCATAACAGCGCACGGCTGGTGGTAAAAACACATTAACATTTATTTAGGAGTAGCAGCGCACGCCTGGTATTAGCTAGTACTTTCTAAAAAATTAAAACTTCATTTTTCCGTGTTTCATTTAGAAAACTGTATCTAATTTTCAGCGTACATGACTGTTTTTTAATTTCCTTTCTAGTTCTTAATCTTTTTTAACACTAACTTCACAACCTAAATATTTAAACATTTAACTTGTTCTTTTATACAGTTAATTATAATGTTGCATCTTTTTTAGTTTTTTTTCCCAGCAAAGCTAGAATTTTTGTTGTTGTTGAATATATAATTAGGTTGTAATTTAAGACCAAGTATTGTAGCTCGTATACTAATTTCGTCATACATTCTGAGGCTGATAATACTACTTAGCAAATGAGTTTTTTTTCTTCAATGCTACCTGTTTGTCATTCGACATTTCAGGTATTCTCTCCTGGCAATGGCGTATTGTAACCGACTTCTGAGGTTGGGGCGCCTGGAAGGCGGGGTTACGTTGCACCAATGATATTATGGGTGATGACGAAGGGTAATGATGCGCCAGGAGAGGCCTTAAACCTAAACTTAATCTAATGAGGTGAATATGATATATGGTAATGATGGCCAGACCGTTTGGGTCTTAAAGTATCCTGACATTTGTCTTACAGGTGAGGAAAAACCCCGAAAGAAACCTCACCCAGGAAACTTGTCTCGAGCGGGGATCGAACCCCGGCCCGCTGCGTGATAAATCAGCACGCTACCTCGAGACCACTGCGGTGGACAAATGACAGTTGTTAAATTAGTTATAATAAGCATTTCAATGATGAGTTGATTAATGTTAACTTAAATAAGTGACAATGTACACATTTGTCAAATTCCCAGACTTCCTTATTATTTTTCTCACTTCTTCTATTATTTTTTTATGTGTACCAGCTCCTAATAGTTCTGATGAATCTACTGTAATAGAACATCTTTATAGATTATTCATCATGAACATTTTAGATTTTGGCTCAGTTCAGCCTGTTATTATATCTCAAGATGTTCTTACTTTCTCCGGTATTGTTTACGTCTTCCTCGGCTACTATGGTCTTTTAGGCTGATACTGGAATATCTTATTTGACAAACGTTTTGAATCCGTCGTGTGAAAATTATTTATCCAATTATTTTCAATTTTCCAATTCCCAGGTTTGCTAAAATATTTTTCTTACCTTTTCCTCATTGTTTTATATTGTTATTTGTTGCTTGTGTGTACCAGCTCTGAATAGCTCTGATTAACGTAAGAGAACATATTTATGTTTTAATAATCATGAACATTTTAGGTTTTGGCTCGGTTGAACCTGTTCCAATATCTTAAGACGTTCTTGTTTTCTCAGCATTGTTTAGGTCTTCCTCTGTCTCCATATCCTTTAGGTTGATACTGGAATTATTGGGCAAATTATATGAATCTGCGAAAATTATTTATCTAGTTAATTTGACATGTTTGGATATGTGTACTATGTTTTTTTTAGCTTTTGACCATTCACGGACGTTAACATTTATATTTTTATTCAAATATAATTAGACCTAAAATGAAACATCTCATTTATGCAGCTTGTAATTTGGCTGTATATTATATTCTTATCATTAAATAAAAAACTATTAATAGTTTCTATTTAATAATTATTTTTTATTAAGGAATATTCCACACTGTAGTGTTTCTCCTTCAACCCAAAGTGATTTGTCGCCAGAGGTTCCTGTCTAAAGCATCTTCTTCCCTCAAATCTCTAGCTTCCATACTCCCCTTCACTCCATCCATCCATCGTTCTGTAGGCCTGCCTCTCCCACTTCTTCCATTAGCTCTCCAATTAGGGATCTTCTTTGGTATTCACTCTTCTTCCATTCTTATGAGGTGTTCATACCATTTCAAACGTTTTTCTTCTATTTTTCCTATTTTTTTTTTCAACTTTCATAATTTCCCTTATTGTGCAGTTTCTGATCTTATCCCTTTTTGAAATTCTAGACGATCTCCTCCAAAAACCCATTTCTACTGCTAACAGCTTGTTGGCTTGTTTTCTAATTACTGTCTTGGTTTCGGACCCATATAATAAATTGATTTTTTAATAATTATGGATTAATAATATTTCTTCTTCTCCATCATAATTTAATGTTTTAAGTCCCATGTCGCACGGGCCTTAAAGTGATACGATTCAGGGTAGAGGGAACTTATTTAAAATTTTGGATCACACATGTACTTTTCTGAATACACAAGAGCCTCCTTGAATTAGTAGTTAATTTAATCCAGAGCCTCTGTCAAGGCAACACAAGACGGAGCACACAGGTTTTACTAAAAAACGCGAATATGGTAATGATTATTATGATGACCAGAAGATGTTCGGGGACCGTTTGCACCTGAAAGGTTTAATGGCCTTTGTCTTACTAAGGCCGTTTCTAACTGTGGAATTTTATATGAATTCGGGTCATTCCAGGACGATATTAACTGTAAAATTCGTGTACTCAAATACTGGTTGCGAGTAATCCAAGGTGAACAAACAATGCTTAGAGCAATTTGCTACGACCACCAAATTAAAAACATAGATGTTAAATTTTGGGCAGACGAGGTTAGGAGAGAACTCCAAAAGATTGGGATGGGCTGGATATGGGAAAAAGGGACTGAAAATCGCAAGAACGTGTGGACAAAAATAAGGAGGAGGTACTTAGATGTAAACCAACAAGATACCTTCGCCGAATGTACAGGAAAACGCTCACTGTGTTTACAAAGAGACCTAAAACACGTCTGGGGAAAAGAATCGTATATACTCAACCTAGGATTTAAGGAGAGATCAGGGCTTGCTTGGTTTAGGCTAGGGGCATGGAAATTTCTAAAAATTAGCGACGATCACGATATGCGAATATGTCCAATGTGCGGGAACTTTGAAGATGAGGTACATATATTAGGAAAATGTAATGATTTAGAATATTGGAGACGTCAGTTATTACCGGAAAGATTTCTAAATTCAAATCGGGAAAGATTGGCATGCTACGAGTTATTGGTAAATCCAGAAAATTGGATAAACCTCGGTAAATTTCTGGACAAAACGCGAAAAATAAGGACAACACTCATTCATGAATAAATATATGTTATCAAAATGAAATACCATTAATTATTAACAATTATATATAAATTAATTATATATAAATTAATTAGTGTATAATGCTGTTGTGTTATTATTTAATTGTAATATTAATGTGTTTTCTTTATGTAATTGTAATGTTAATGTTTTTTTTTAGTGTATAATGCTATTGTGTTATTACTTAATTGTAATATTATTGTGTTTTCTTTATGTAATTGTAAGGTTAATGTTTTTAGTGTATAATGCTATTGTGTTATTATTTAATTGTAATATTATTATTGTGTTTTCTTTATGTAATTGTAATGTTATTGCTATTGTGTTATTACTTAATTGTAATATTATTGTGTTTTCTTTATGTAATTGTAATGTTATTGCTGTTTTTGTTGTTTATTTTTCTTTACACTAGTACCAATTATTACTTTATTGTAACGGACTGTCAACAGCACGTACGGCTTACTGCCCGTGCGACCCATATTTGTAAATAATATTGTAAATATCTTACTTTTTTGTCTAATAAAGTCCTACCACTACTACTAAAGTCCTACTACTACTACTGGTATGAAAAATCCCCAAAAAAAAATTCATACATAGAAACTTGTCTCGACCGAGAAATGAAACTGAGCCTGCTGCATACAGAGCAGCGACACCAGGATTAAAAATTGAGAATTGATAACTTTGTTTTAATTTCCTCGTAGCACATTCGAAGCTAATGGGCTAGCAACCCACATTAAGGTGTATCCTATACATTGCTCGCAGTCCGGAGGATCAAGCCTCAGATCAAAGGCAAAGAGGAAGACCAGCCAAGAGATGGAATGCACATCCAATACGTCTTCATCCGAGGAGTGATTTTCGAAATAAAGAGGATGAAAATCCTACAAATTATGTTCAAGAATAAGAAGACATTCGAAGCTCATTCTTGGCACATTAATATTTCGCGACACAACGGTTCAAAAACGTTGCTCCAATAAATGCAACTAAAAATCTTCTAAACGATGTAACCTTAAATGCTGAATCTTTTATAAAATTGAAAAAATGGTATAATGTTTTTAATGCGCCTTTAAAAAAGACATGTTTAGTATACGCTAATTAGGTCTATTTGTTTCAAAATGTCATATTTTTTTCAATTAAAATACTTTCATTTGTTTTTATTTTGTTTGGAAGCAAACATTTGAAGTTATGCGGAAGGTAATGTGAGAATGGATTAATTAAATTCTGGAGCATATTTGTGGCTTTTGAGTTATGAAACATGAGGAAGAACTTACTGACATTTAACAGATGGTATCGTAAATCATACTCAGATAAACGTAGAGATGTAAATTCATTTTAAATCTGAATAAATATTTCCTAGATAGCAATATGTAACTCATTTCTTGTTTAATTAAAATATCAAGTATCCGACATTCTTCATGAATAATCAAATTATCTGAAACATATAATAAAAATAAAAATTGTATAGGTATTTACTTACAAATGTACAATAAAAAAACATCTCATTAATTTTAACAAGAACGTCTACACAATTACCGCATTAGTGTCGGGATATCATATTTGTATTTCAGGCAGCCAGTCTAGGTTCGATACCCTGTCGAATTGAATTTCCTGGTTGAAATTTTTTAGGGTTCTCTATGAACATTAAGTTCGTGTGTTATAGAGAAAGCCAATCAAAAGCAATATTTTCTGTGAAATTTTCAATTATGTTCGATCTATTTCTACTTGTGTGGTAAGTGCTCTTTTGTATTATTATCATCATCATCATCATCATTATTATTATTATTATTATTATTATTATTATTATTATTATTATTATTATTATTATTATTATTATTATATTTCCTTGTTAGATTTCAGAATTTCTTTAAGTTAATAAATCAAATAATATTTTCGTCTAGATTGTTTTGGAATTTTAAATTATATTTCTAGTTTGAACACGGAAAATTAATCCCGAAATTAGCAATGTATACTTGAGATGCATGTATTTATGATCTGAATGATATCAGAGAGATATATGATCTTTATAGGAAACCAGATGTAATAAGAACAAATAAGTCTTTGTACACTCCAATATCCTGGACATATGACACCAATGGGGAATGAAAGATTACAATAAGTAATGTCACGAGTGATTTGCAAATCATCGAGAAATTCACGAGTAATGAGTAAATTTATCTAGAGGTTTTGGAAATCAAGAGTGGCATTTGTTAGGACTATCTAACGAATAAAATTAAGCTGTTTACTCAAAAATCATTATTTAAATATAGTTATCGGTATTTTAAAATATTTATATATTTAATGTATACCGCAGAAAAGAAACTATTTTGAAATTTTACAAAGTATTGGCAGTTCCATCTCTTATCTATGGATGTGAAACCTGGACATTAACAAAGGCAGATAGTAAACAAATAGAGGCTGCTGAAATGAAGATGTTGAGAGCAATATCAGGATACCAAAGGACCGATAAAAAGAAAAACGAAGATATAAGAACAGAAATTAATATATTTAATCTCTGTGAGAGAATAAAATATTATCAAAATGCTTATCTTCAGTACGTATTACGAATGAATGAACAGCGCATACCAAGAAGAATGTATAATCATAAACCAAAAGGGAAAAGAATGTTGGGAAGACCATTGAAGAGATGGAAGGACCAATTCGACCTATAATGAGATCGGAACAGGCCATTGGGCTTAATCCTTGTTGTTGTTGATGATGATGTATACCGCGATGTTTGAAAACAAATCAGAAATGTG
This sequence comes from Diploptera punctata, assembly GCA_030220185.1. Lineage (NCBI taxonomy): Eukaryota > Metazoa > Arthropoda > Insecta > Blattodea > Blaberidae > Diploptera > Diploptera punctata. The sequence goes on from JASPKZ010007258.1 coordinate 347,446, forward strand.
TGGTTATGTTTCATTTGTTTATCCTCTGCAACTAGATCATATTATTTTATTGTCCAATTGGGATCGCAATATTGTAATAATGCACCCTAGTGGAGAAAAAAACTAAACACATCAGACTGTATATTATAACCAACATTATAGGTTATTAATTAATTTTTTTAGTTAACAACTCAGTAAAATCGTTATTTAAAAATACAATTATTGAACAAACAATTATCAAATATATAGTTCGAAAGAATGTGTTCATTATTTCCTAATATTCAATGTATTTGTTGGAGAGTCAGTCACTGCAAAATAATTCTCTGACCTGTTCAGAATATTAAAAAGGAGGAGCCTTCTTTATCACAAAAGCAGGAAGTGGTAAAGAGAATTCAATATAGAGCGTAGTGAAACACGTCTATCATCGGTTGTAAAACAAAATTAATTGAAACTTGATTGGTCACTGACTCCCATTTAAATAGCCATGGAAAAGTCTTGTAGGAAAACCGGAGAGAATTGCCTTGCACGGAGAGAAAATGCCCTGTGCGTGGGCCAAGAATCAGATGGGAAAATACATTTAACTACGATTTGTGAGAGATGAATTATACAGAGAATAATTGTAAAACATTATATCGGGCTAGGAATATATAGAGAGCTTATATCCATGCGGCCATGAAACTTCGGGTTAGATAGTTTCTAGTGAGTTAGTTATACGTATATGTATAACGTATGATTCCTAAAGTTTGTTAGTGGATTTTCTAGTAGTAGTAGGACTTTATTAGACAAAAAGTAAGATATTTACAATATTATTTACAAATGTGGGTCGCACGGGCAGTAAGCCGTACGTGCTGTTGACAGTCCGTTACAATAAAGTAATAATTGGTACTAGTGTAAAGAAAAATAAACAACAAAAACAGCAATAACATTACAATTACATAAAGAAAACACAATAATAATATTACAATTAAATAATAACACAATAGCTTATACACTAGAAAAACATTAACATTACAATTACATAAAGAAAACACATTAATATTACAATTAAATAATAACACAATAGCATTATACACTCATTAATTTATATATAATTGTTAATAATTAATGGTATTGCATTTTGATAACATATATTTATTCATGAATGAGTGTTGTCCTTATTTTTCGCGTTTTGTCCAGAAATTTACCGAGGTTTATCCAATTTTCTGGATTTACCAATAACTCGTAGCATGCCAATCTTTCCCGATTTTTTCTAACAGCTAGTGTATATTTGACTATTGAAATTATTTTCCCCCATTATTGCGTACTTTATAGATACGTGATAATGCGATAATATTGTGAAAAATGTATACAAGGCCGCTGTTACCTTCACATCATGTCGTCATGACTCTTGCATAATTAATGTGCGAGGCGTGCGAAACGCTAATGGAAGGTACACATATAATTATTAATATAATTTCCATTCATTACGATATTAAAATATGCATAATTTAAAAACAGCGCATCGGCTCGGCACCGCCTAAACATTATATCATATCATTACGTCTGGATTGATCAATGTCAACAGTACTGCAAACACCATGGAAATATCAACATTTCACGCAGTTTTATTTACCAAATAATAACGGACGGGGATAAAAAAAAGGATCATCAAAATGATGTAACAAACTCATCAATGTTTCTGGCCGCGCGGAGCTCATATCCGCATAAGCTCTCCATATATCTCCATTCAGAGGGTAATGTTTTCCAATCATAAATAACTAATATACGACTTGAATGAAATAGTAGATGAATATAAAGACATTTGGAGAGCCCATCTGGGTCGTAGGATAAAGAAAGATTCCCAGCACTAGCGTATAAACTATCAACATCAAGGAAGAAGAGATGTGGGGCGTCCGAGGAAAAGAGGGTTCTAACTGCGTGAAGACGGAACAGGCAAGATTGCCTAATCCCTACAAGGAAGATGGTGATTACAGTAATTAACTTACTCACTGAATCCATCGGACCCGTAGGTTCATGGTCGCGCGGATATAAGCTCTCCATTCCTACCTATTCTGAACTAACGATTTCCAGTCATTTCCTGTATAATCTATTTCCCTCAAATCATGGTTAATGCTATTCTCCCATCTCGTTCTTGTTCTACCAACTGGGCGTTTTTCCTTTGGTGTTCCATGCGCCTCTCTCATTCCCCCATTCGTGCCACATGTCCTGCCCACCGCAGTCTACGAGACTTAACTGTTCTTATTATATCTGGCTTCCTATAAAGATCATGTAGTTCACTGTTATTTAGTTTACTCCATTCACCTGTCTGATCGTCTCTCTTTAGTCCAATCATATCTTGTATAATTAAAATTTCATCAATGATTGTTTAATTTTCTACCTTATCCTGGCCTATCTACAGAACGATTTCTCTCTTGCTTTCCTACAAGAAGTATTTATACCACTCTTTCATTTTTCATTCGTGTGAAATGTCCTGCTCATTGTAGTCTATGGGATTTTTTTTCTTCTTATATCGGTACGCCGTAACGTAATGGAAAGTCGAGGGTTCGAGTCCCGGTGGAGTCAGGATTTTTAAATTGACCCAAACCTTCTAGCGGCACTATGGCCCTGGGGTCGACTCACCTTCTAACATAAACGAGTACCAGACGCTTGTTCTGATCCCCGACCGGGGATCGAACCCGGGCCCGCTGCGTGACAAGGCAGCACGTGTACCGGAGCTCGGTGGTAGGCAAGAGATCTCAGGGTTATGAACTCTTTATAAGCAAAAGAACAACGTATAAATGTACACTCAATTTTAACGAATCCAAGAAACTGTTTATTAACGGAGAAATACACTTTTGATAATACAGCTACAAAGTTTTATCTATGAGTGGAGTCGATGTACTACTTAGAGGTCCACGTGCTTGAATCAATATTTTCGAAGTCCAAATGCTTAACGGACTATAACTTTAAATTTAACTATTTCTCGGAAGAATCTAATATTTAAACTGAATCGGAGATCGCGGTCTGCAGGTCTACGATGTTCCAACACTGAACACAGAGTCACTGATAGTGATAGTGAGAGTTTTTTGATATAAGTTCTCGCTTATAAAGGCGGTGGCTCCTCCCACTTTTCTCGAATCCACTCCTTACAATTGGATATATATTTTTGTTACAATAATATTATTTACTAGTATGTATAACATTTCTAAGAACTGGGTAAATTGGTTCTTTGATATTTAATAGATAATGCATTTTCAGTTTATTTGTAAACTGTCAATATTAAGAGATTCTATTTTCTAAAGGTGAATGAATGTCTTTTGTTGTCTGTACTAGCCAGGTAGTTTTTTTATATCCTTATTTCTTGGAATTTGTATAGACTGCTAATTGGAATTAGTTATATTCTTTTGACAATACCCTTTTTTGTGTTCCTATATTATTTGTAACTTGTGTAGCAGGTAGAGTTCTGACAATACCTCTTTATTCTAGACAAATGTACGTGGAATTTTTACCTGGATATATTTCTACTTTTCCACATAGATATTTTATAGCGATATTAGTAATATATTCTATTTTCATTATTTGTAGATTTATTTAATTTTAATAACAATTTAATATATTTCGGAACATTTTAGTTTCAGATCCATGCATATTAGAGTTGTATCTTAGTTTATATGTCTCCTATCATATTAATCGCTACACACGCTACCTCGAGACCACAGCGGTGGACTATATAAAATACAATATACAAAATTATTACATAGGTCTATTAGGCCTATATCTTCACTGCGTATGATGTTTACTTACTAAATAAAAATATTTAAAGTTTTATATCTATCCATAGTAATTCTGCCCGAAGGCAGGTCCTTCACTGTAATTATAGCCTTTTCATGCTATGTTTTCAGTTTTACTAGGGAATTGTAGGTGTGGTATCTTCCCGTTGCTTTCCACACCGGTGAAGGATGATGATGATAAGGATGATGATGGTCATATGATTTCGGGAACCGTTTGGGCCTTAACGTTTTCCTGACATTTGTCTTACAGGTGAGGAAAAACCCCGATAAAAAACTCACCGAGAAAAACTGCCCGACCGGGGATCGAACCCGGGCCCGCAGCGTGACAAGGCAGCACGCTACCTCGAGACCACAGCGGTGGACAAGTTTTATATGATACTAGCTAATACCCGGCGTGTGCTGCTACGTCTAAATAAATGAACATTAATGTGATTTTATGTTTAGTTGAAGAAGTAAAAGAAAAAATAATTATACATTAATATTTTTAGATACCCCTTGCGGATTAACCGATGTTGCGCGGGAATCTATTTATCTCGATCTTCCTGGTATAAATGAGCTAAAAGCAAAATTCGTTATTGTGAGTTATCCGTAAAGGAATACCCGCTATGTGCTGCTTATGCTTGCACTGGAATCTAGGTACTTGTCTCCATCTTCTTGGCACCAATGAAAGACAAAAATGGTTATTGTGTGTTATCCGTAAGAGAAGAACATGTGCTGTCGCGGACTTTTTTGTACAGCTTTTTGAAATATTCAATTCTGTGTACATTAATTTTGTGTAGCCTACTTATTATGGTTTACGCAGCTTAAGCCATTTAAGCTCCCAAAGAGCTACTTTTTTTCACGTTTTCCACTACAAAGGGCGATTTTAAGGTTGTAAGAGTTGAGTATTACAACTCTCTTATAGCCTATGTTCATCCCGGGAGTCTCCTGAACATTTTTCAAAAAGTCCCATCCAATCGGATCAACGGTATGGCCGCGCATAAAGTACAAACAAATAAACCAACAAACAAACATTCATTTTTATATATTAGATTCGTAAATATTAGTTTGTTCAAAATAACAGCTATTTCAATACACATATATTCTTTTGACAAATTAAAAAGATACAGTGTATATAACAGATGTTACGAATGTTGAATAAAATAAACATTTATGAAAATCATATAAAATTTCGATAGTTTTATTTATTAAGAAAAATTATTATTTACAATATAGTTTGATTTATACTACATTTAACGAATGAATTATAAAATATACAATAATATAAAAATCAGAAAAATACTATTAATCAGATAGGATAAATTTAGTTCTGGAGAAAATGTAATTATTTACTTATTTACTCACTGGCACTATCGAACCCATAGGTTCATGGCCGCGCGGACATAAGCTCTCCATACATCCCTATCCTGAGCTAATGCTTTCCAATCATTTCCTGTGTAATCTACTTCCCACAAATCATAGTTAATATTATTCTCCCACCTCATTCTTGGTCTACCAACTGGGCGTTTTCCGTCTGGCTTTCCTACAAGAAGCTTCCATGCAACTCTTTCATTCCCCATACGTGCAACATGTCCTGCCCATCGCAGTCTACGAGACTTAACTGTTCTTATTATATCCGGCTTCCTATAAAGACCATGTAGTTCATTATTATGTAGTCTTCTCCATTCACCTGTCTGTTCATCTCTCTTTGGTCCAAAAATTTTCCTAAGTACTTTATTCTCAAATACTTGTAATCTTATTTCCTCCCTTAAAGTAAGAGTCCATGTTTCGCACCCATATAATACAACTGGTAGAATAATAACTTTATATGTTCTCAGTTTAACGTTTTTTGAAAGGAGTTGGGACATCAAGAGTCACTGCAATGCATAATAGCACGCATTTCCAGAATTCAGCCTGTGTTTAATTTCTTTGTGCATCTCATTCCTATTTGTGATTATTGTTCCTAGGTATTTGAATTCAGCCACCTCCTCAAAATTTCCCTCATTTGTCATTAGCTGTCCATTTCCATTATATAATGTATTTCTACGTGTGACCATATATTTAGTTTTATTGATATTTACTTCCAGTCCTAATTTCTTAGTGTTACTCAATAGTGTGTGCGTGTTGGCCTTTAGTATCTCCTCGCTATCGGCCAGTAGTACTACATCATCAGCATAAACTGACAGCTTATTAATACCATTGAGTTGTAAGCCTTCCTCATTCTCTAAAGATTTAATGGCATGCTCTAGTACAAAATTAAGTACGTAGTAGAGGAGATAGTGCGTCTCCTTGCTTCAACCCATTCTGGATTTCAAAAGTGTCCGAAAACTGTTTGCCTACACGCACCCTACTCTTTGTGTCATTTAGACACATTCGTATAAGTCTAACTAACTTTTTAGGAATTCCGAACTCCAACAGGATACTATATAACTTCTCCCTCTTAATTGAATCATATGCTTTTTTGAAGTCTACATATAGTTGATGTACAGTACCATTATATTCCCATTTCTTTTCTAAAATCTGTCTTATACTAAAAATCTGATCTGTTGTAGACCTGTTTATTCTAAATCCACACTGATGATCCCCTAGAATCTCATCAATATAGGGAGTAAGTCTGCTTACTAATATATTTGTTAGAATTTTGTACGAAGTTGATAATTATTTAACAAGTAATATTGTATTAGCGTAAATTAAAAATGTCAAGTGTGCGGTAACCACTGATAGCTTGAGGGAGGGATTTCCAGAAACGGGCAGAAACATAATACTAATAGGATTGTTAATAAAATAAAAGTATGTATTATAATTGTTTCACTGCACTGTAGCATGTCCTGAAACTACATAAATTGGAATCTAACTCATAACTCATCGGTTTGCCATTACTTTCGATCGTATTTAATGTGTCAACACGTGTTAATGCGGAAATTTATGGAATTCCAATGAAATGAGAGAAAGTTTGATCTGCTAATGAAGTATAAATGCAGTATATCACACCCCCACCCTTTTCCCAGTGACTGTGGTAGTGTAAAACCGTTCTTCCCAAGCGTAAATGTAACATCATTTAGGATTTGTTGCAGACTGTCAATTGTCTGTCACAAATAAATCAAAAGGATATTTTAAACATTTTATGACAGCTTTATTTGAATATTTTTACAAAGTAAAAATAATTGGTAATCTATTCAATGAATTGGTCACACTTGCATTAAAATATGCCTGTCCTTTTCTTGTAAGACCAAGCATTGTAATCTTCTCCAATATTAAAACCAAACATGTGCCGTATCAATAAATTAATCGCTAAAGTTCGATTACATTGTGCAATCGAACGCGAAACCTATACTCTTCCACCCTCAAGCTCTGCTGCTCCCACTAACATCTCATCCATACTAGATCTGCATTATACCCGCCACTGCGCAAGAGTATTTTCACACAGCAAATTAACAAAATGCTATATTTGTAGAAAATATTTTCTATTTTGGTAAAATGAACTTTTTTTTCACATTTTCGCCTTTTGATAAAGTGTCGTATAAAAAAGTGACGGGAATAATAATAGTATATTAGGATGCGAGGTGGGAAGTGGTTTTTTACAGAAGCGAGGAAATGTTTAAAAACCGAGCGATAGCGATGAACGTAGTAATCTTGCAGCCGAATCTTGGACTATAATGTTTTTTTAAATGTCATTTGTGTTAATATTGCTTTACAAAAAGTATTTACTTTTGGAATATTGCTTTCACCTTTTGGAAGAAAGGGAATACAGAAATACCTTTTCTACCAATATAATATATATATATATATATATATATATATATATAAACACACCGTAGTTAAAAGCAATCAAATATTGTTTAAATAACAATTCTCGTTAACGTAACATATCATACGCCATGTTTACATTCCTCATTTAAACATTCTAAATATTTGAAAAGTTGATGCTGAAAACTTTGAAATATAAACAAATCATAATAACGCTGCACATCTCCTCATTTCATTAATGGGATGATGGTAATAAAATAAAAACCAGTATAAAATTGCCTATCCAGGGTAGCCTATTGCTTATTTAAAGCTACCTCAAACCTCGGTGCTGTCCTTTATATTATTATGTCGACTAGATGGAAGAGCAAATATATTCTTCTTCTTCTTCTTCTTTCCCAGCATTAGGTCAATGCGACCTGTTCCGGTCTCTAGTCCATCGTTTCCTTGATCGTCCCAAAGATATTTTTCCATGTGGTTTGTAGATGTTGATCTTTTTGGGTAATCTTGTATTGCCCATTCAGTCTAAATGTGATTTCCATTGGTCATCATCATCACTCCAGGGATTAGGCAATTGCCCGTTCCGACTTCATAATGCATCAGCCCAACGTCTTCTAGGTCTTCCATCATTACGTCTTCCTCTTGCTTGATAATTTATTGGTAACAATGGATATCTCTCCTTACTCATTCCATCCATATGATCAATCCATTTGTGTCTGTAATTCGTGACCTTATCCAATAAACGCTGTACTTTCAATTCTTATCTTATATCCTCATTTCTTATTCTATCAAGTCTTGTACATCCTTTTACTTGTCTTAGGAACCTCATCTCCGCCGTCTGTATTCTATCCTTCTGTTTTTTTCATTGGAGCCCAAGTTTCACATCGATACAATATTGTGGGAACCGCCATAACATTATACATTTTTATCTTGGTTTCTTTTCTAATCTTATTTTTGAATGTTCTCTGTATTGTTCCACACACCGTCTGAAATTTATTTATTTTGGAGTCAATATCTCTTTCCACATTGTATCCAACATCACAGTCGACTAGATGCAAGAGCAAATATATCAATTCAAAAATATAATGTGGGAATTTTCGGACCAAACTGAGTTCCAGTTTTACTATAAACAAACTTGCTTAAGGTATTACTTCACCGAAACCATCTACCCGTCATATGACTGAACTCTGTACGCAACTGTCATCGTTAGAAACATTGTTCTTAGGCAACATCGTAGTTTACGGGAAATAATCTAACATATACAAATTAATGTTTGATTGTTTGTTCGTACTTTATGCTCGGCCATACCGTTAATCCGATTGTGATGGGGCTTTTTGCAAAATGTTCAGGAGATTCCCGGGATGAACATAGGCTATAAGAGAGTTGTGATACTCAACTCCTACACCTTTAAAATTCGCCCTTTGTAGTGGAAAATGTGAAAAAAGTAGCTCTTTGGACTATTAAATGGCTTACGCTGCTTAAAACATAACAAATATACAAAATTAATGTACACAAAATTGAATATCCCAAAAAGCTCTACAAAAAAGTCCGCGACAGCATAGGCTTATGTTTAACCCTTACGGATAACTCACAATAATCATTTTTGTCTTTCATTCGTGCCAAGAAAATCGAGACAAGTACGTAGATTCCTGGTGCAAGCATAACAGCACATGGCGGGTATTCTTTTACGGATAACTCACGATAACTAATTTTGTCTTTTAGCTCATTTATGCAAAGAAGTTCGAGATAAGTAGATTCCCGGGCAGCACCGGGTAATCAGCACTGTGAATCTTAAAATAATTACGATGTACATTTATAATTATTTTTCATTTTACTTATTCAACTAATCATAAAAATACATTAATTTTCGTCTTTCAGCTTATTTATGCCAAGAAGATCGGGATTAGTAGATTCCCGGACAACGCCGGGTAAACAGCACGGGGTATCTAAAAATAATTACGATATAAATGTTCCTTGTATTTATTTAACTAAACATAAAACGCATTAATTTTCGTATTTTAGCTCATTTATGTGAAGAAGATTGGGATATGTAGATTCCTGGGCAACGCCGAGTAATCAGCACGGGGTATCTAAAAATATAAGTTTATAATTATTTTTCCTTTTATTTATCCAACTAAACATAAAAAACACATTAATGTTCATTTATTTAGGCGTAGCAGCGCACGCCGGGTATTAGCTAGTACTGAATACAACATAAGATGGTACCAATAATTAAGAACTTCTATCAAGGAACAGAGAAAGAAGTACAAAGGAGGATCACACAATCTTGGAAAGCCTTTTGGGCGCTGAAATTCATACTTCTAGACAAGTCCCTAAACCGCATAATAATATTAGAAGCCCTCAACTCATGCGTTTTCCCGGTCTTAACATATGGCTGCCAAACCTGAGCCCTAACAGAGAGGCAAAGGAGGAGCATTGAAATCTGCCAAAGGAAGATGGAGAGGAAGCTAGTGGGTGTCTCACTCCGGGATAAGATTTCCAACATGGCGCTAAGAAAATTACAACTTCAAAGAACATTACTCAAAAAGCCCTCCAAACAAAGTGGACATGGGGTGGTCATGTAACAAGACAACAACAAGGCAGATGGGCGCGGGAAACCACCATGTGGGACCCCTACATCGGAAGACGAACACGAGGTTGGCCAAGAAGAAGACGGGCAGACACGTTCAAACTGATGTTGGGAGGACCACAGCCCGCAACAGGAACAAGTGGAAACAACTAGCGAACAATCTAAAAATGGACTAAAATTCTTAATAAACTGCAGTGAAGTGCACAAGTGAAAGACTCTATAAACATAATGTTCACGTGAATTAGCTCACCACGTGAACTACTTGAAACTTTAAAATTGAGCCCATCTCTTGTAGGAGGCCCTAGCCCTTCATGGGACATAGTGGCTACATTCATTCATTCATTCATTCATCTCTTATTTATTCAGGGCCTATGACAAAAATTATACAAGGCCTACCTAATCAGACGTTTACTCTTTTCCATAGTGTCGATAGATATAGTTTATTTACAATGTAATTACATCATCATCACCATCACTGGCGATAGATGTAGTTTAATTACAATTTCATAACATCATCATCATCATCATCACTGACGCAACAACTCATTTTTGAGTCCTGGCCTCCTCAAGGAGCCTCCTGCAATTAACTCGGTCCTGTGCCTCTCTCCACCAATTTCTCAATCCAAACTCTATAGCATCTCCATCCACCTCATCCTTCCATTGTAGTTTCGGTCTTCCTCTTTTTCTTCTACCCTCTGGTTGAGGGGACCATATCGTTTAACATATTTCTGACTCTTCTTTTTTTCTTACATGCCCTGCCCATCATAGTCTGGTTAATTTAATGAATTTACTAATTTCCACATATTTGAATAATGCATATAACTCCTGATTATAGCGTTTTCGCCAGACACCATTCTCCCATATAGGACCATACACCCTCCTTATTATTTTTCTTTAAACAATTGCAGAGCGCATTCATTTCTTTCCCCTATTATCCATGTTTCACATCTATATGTCAAAAACGGGTTTTATTATAGTCTTGTACAGTAATATATTTACATATCTTGACAAGACTTGGCTTTTCATGGTTCTTAAAAGCCAATAATAACATTTGTTTGCTATATTTATTCGATTCTTTATTCCTTGTGTTTTATCATTATCCATTTTGACTATTACCCCTAAATATTTGCATTGACCTACTGTTTCAAACATGTATCTTCCTATCTAAACTTCTTTTTGTAGTAAAGTTTCTAACTGAAGTCATATATTTCGTATTTTGTCATTACAATTTCTTACGAGCAGAATTTATGTTCCATGATGATTTACCTGTAAATTCTGCTGTTATTTTCACCATTTCTCAATGGTTAATGTAAGAGGAAAATTGTCCCGACTGTGCATCGAACCCAGGCCCGCTGCGTACGAAGGCGGTGTCCCTACCCCTAGACCACAACTGTGGATTAAAACTGTTATAAATGAAGAAAAATTGTGAAGTTGTAAAGTTACAAGAAACTTTTATTTCCTCACACGTCACAACTATTACTTCTTCTTCCGAAATATTAAGTTACATTCGCACGTTGACTTTGTTTTCTTTAAAGTAAATAAAGAACATCCTGAAGCATCTTCAATTCTCATTTATAAAGTTGTTAACAAGTTGTGTGACCTCAACATAGTTTTGTTTTTGTTCTCTTTTCAAAGTATTTTGATTTAGATGGCGTACTTTTCCCTCGTGTCACAATTCGCGTAAACTCATATTTTGTTACCTTCGTGTGTTCACATCATTATGAAATGTGGCTCTAAAATAAATTGTTCTCTCTACCACCTTTATGTGTTCATTTACAAGCGTTCTGCACTACACACAGAGAGACAGAGAGAGAGAGAGAGAGGGAGGGAGGAGGACGGAGGTCTGAAGCTAATATAAACCGAAACTCGTACTTTAAACTTTATAATTTTATATATAAAATTATAGTTTAATTTAGTGTACGATCTAAAATGTGCACATAAATAGTTCACATGGTGATGCAGGTAAATTATATGTACATAAAGAGCTCGTTCATGTGGAGATATATGTAATCTTTAATCCTCAATTTAGATAAAATATTTACCAGAGAGTAACACTACAATTTAGCCATTAGAAATAACGATATATATGCATTAAAACTAAATAAACATATACTATACTAAACATGTGGTACTGCCAAACTTTACCATCTTTCAGAAACAAACTAAAAATAAATTAACCAACTAACAGAAACAACTCTTGACGTCCCAACTCCTTAAAAAAACGATAAACAGAAAATATATAAAACTACTATTCTACCAGTTATATTATATGGATGCGAAACATGGACTCTTACTTAATGGAGGAAACGAGATTACGAGTATTTGAGAATAATGTTCTTAGAAAACTGTTTGGATTAAAGAGACATGATCAGGCAAGTGAATGGAGAAGACTTACATAATACTGAACTATTTGGTTTTTATAGGAAGCCAGATATAATAAGAACAGTTAAGTCTCGTAGACTGCGATGGGCAGAACATGTGGCACGAATGGGGAATGAAAGAGGTGCATGGAAGCTTCTTGTAGGAAACGCCCAGTCGGTAGACCAAGAATGAGGTGTGAGAATAACATGAACTATGATTTGAGGGAAGCAGATTATACTGGGAATGATTGGAAAACATTAGTTCGGGGGGGATGTATGGAGAGCTTAAGTCCGCGCGAACATGAACCTACTGGTTCGATAATGCCAGTGAGTTAGGTAGTTAACTGACAGAAACATCTCACTAATAATATTTTTAGCAATTAATGATTTGTTTTTCCATTACTTAATAAAAATAGTATGAAGATTTATCAATATTTATACCTAATGTCCTATGTATGCCAACATATAAGCGACAGATTAATTCGTTATTACTTTCTTTGTATTTTTTATCTTAATGTATAGTATATTCAAGCTGTTTTTCTATTGTATGTTCTTTTATAAGTTTTAATTTTGTCTTTAAATTTATTGGATTATTAGACCTTCGTTTTATTATTTTTCATTTTTGCCAGATTATTTAACTCATGATCCAAATGGCAGTTAATGACCAATCACATTTCAATGAATTTTGATTTACAACCAATCACAGTCGATTTTCACTTCGATTTTATCACTTTCATTTCATCAGGTGGCTCCCAGATTGTATTATATAGTGCACGAAATGTAACCAGGTGCTGCTTGCGAGATATAATAGAAAAAACATCCGTAGCAATTGATTATACCACAAAAAAAATCACTCTTTGCACTTTCTTAAATATATCATTTCCCAGGAATTAACGATGCATAAAAATAAAATTGTTATATTTACATCATAGGACATCAGAAATTAATTAATAATCTATAATGATGTGTTTTTTTCCACTAGGGTGAATTCTCACAATATTGCGATTCGATTTGGCAATAAATATGATCTGGTTGCAGTGATGAACAAATTAAACATAACGTTTCTCATTTGTTTCCAAGCATTGCCGTTTACGTTAAATATATAAATATTTTAAAATAACTATATTTAAATAATTATTTGTGAGTAAACAGCTTAATTTTATTCGTTAAATAGTCCTAATAAATGCCACTCTTGATTTCCAAATTCTATAGATAAATTGGAAATCGCTCGTGGCATTACCTATGATAATCGTTTAGTATCTAATATTATTATGATTTTTGTATTTGAATGTAACATATGTTTGTCCTGGTGAGTGGAAGAGAAAGCCACAGGACCTTAACTCCACCAAGCTAAATAAATATAATTACGGTATATACAAATCCAGGTCTTTGTAGCGCGATAAGATGGGTTCTGATAAATTGCAGAGAAAAGATAAAAATGAGAATAAAAGTATTCAACTATTCTTCACCTGATGTAAATACTGTTCCATTCTATTGACGAAGTTTAAGCACTCACCTTGTAGGTATTTTTACGTGACACACGCCAACCGAGCTTTATATTGGCACCACCTGTCGGGAGAGTAATTTTAAACTATGGATCACACACATACATTTTTTTACCACTCAAGGGCATGGAACACCTTCCCGAATGAGTGATCAGCTCGATGTCGGGGCCACTTCCAAGACAACATAACATTAGGAAAGAACACATCATTCACACACACAATCAGTAGATAACGTAATGATCATACATTGTTAGAACCTATATTATCATGGTCTTGTACAAGAACAATTGACTTCAGCGTGCAACATGTCTAACAAATCAACAACACATTAACATTTAATAAATTTTCGACGTCTATGAGTTCCTTACATCAAAACACTCATTAACATCTTTCAACAACCTCTGAAAGTTTGTTGGTAGATTTCTGTTTCACCCATATAAAACATAAAAATCTAAAACTACCAGAATTCATCGTAATACGATCCGAGGTTGGGAAGTGGTTCTTACAGAATCGAGGAAAAATGTTTAAAAACCGAGCGATAGCGAGGTTTTTAATTTTCGAAATTCTGTAAAGCACTTCACAAACGTGCGTTGTACATTATTTATTGCGCGATGGTGTTTCCAAAATAATAAATAATAGTAAAATAACGATCTTTGTTGGAAATATTTACATTCATTATAAACAATTGACTAACGTTAACAGTGTGGGCAATGTTTATTAGTTGAAACAACAGGAGGCCTTGAGAACAATTATTGATAACATGGCCGCAAGTATGTAATTATTGTTTTATATTGTTTCAAATAAAGTTCAGTTCATTTAAAATGCAGTAATTTGTTTCGTATAATGTATATTAACACTACCTTTTGGATATTTCTTGTATATGCATTGTACGTAGAATACATAGAGGGCAGTGGTTTTACTTCCCGCACGTGGGTGTAAATGTAATATTACAGTATAGTTATTTAGGTTGGCAACCCCAAAAACAGGAAGTTGAACCTTCAATAATGGTCGCCATTGCTGGTAAGTAACATAAAACGCGCTATCGCGCAAAAAATAATATAGGCCTACCATAGCATGCTATTATAGCCTCACTACGATGGTTGTCCTTTATATAAAAGCGGGTGGCACGCTACAATGTTTGACGACGATTAACATGCCTAACTATTAGAGTGGCGGTGGTCGGCGGTAGTCGGCATCTTTGTATTTAATTATATTTGTTTATATATAACAGCTGCGGGGAAATAAAGCGAGCGTGGACAACCATCATAGTGATGTGATAATACATGTCTTACAATTCAATAACACATTACCCTGTAATAAATCACCCGATACCTTAGATTCCTCATATCAAAAGACTCAACTAACATCAACGAATAACTTGTGGATAGAGAGAGTTCTGATCTATTCTGTGTGATGTAAGGGAAAAACACAATGTAAGTAGGCCTATACATTAGGGTGGGCTGAAAAAACTCATTTTTTTTATTTCGAAGTTGTAATAGCACGGAAAAATTGCGAATTATACAGGGTGGACCGCTCGAATGGACCTAATTTCAATTGCTTGTTACTGGCAAACGGTTGAAGATAGAAACTTAAAACAACGTTCATAGTACAGAAAAACTCACCAAGTTTCGAATCCTGTCGGTAGATGGCACAAAGATACGTTTCTCGTTCTTAGATTTAATTGTTTGTGAAAATGGCGACTCCGCAGATGAAAGCGCAAGCTGTTTTGTGGTATGCGGAGTTTAAATCAATCATTAGAGTTCAAAGGGAGTTCCGGCGTGTGTTTAACCGTGATGCTCCAACTGCTAGAAGCATAAAGAAGTGGCGTGATACATTATTAGCTACAGGATCTGTGTTGAAGAAGCATGGTGGTGGTCGCAGAGCATCCGATGAAATGGTAGCAAATGTTCAAGCCGCATTTGAGCGAAGCCCCCGGAAGTCATTAAGAAGAGCTTCGCGGGAACTTCAAATACCAAAATCGACATTACAACGGATTGTCCACAAACGCCTCAAACTGCACGCATATAAAGTGCAGTTAGTGCAACGTCTGGAGCCGAATGACATGCCCGAAACGAATGGAATTCGCCAATACGATGCTGGACCGTCTCGGCGCTGATCCTGACTTCATGACCAAGATTTTCTTCTCGGACGAAGCCACTTTCCATTTGTCAGGCAAGGTAAACCGGCATAATGTGCGGATCTGGGGATCGGAGAATCCTCACGCTATTCAAGAGCATGTTCGTGATAGTCCGAAGATGAATGTTTGGTGTGCAGTTTGTCACATAATAAGGTCATTGGACCGTTTTTCTTCGCCGAGAAAACTGTTCGTGGTACCACATATCTTGACATGCTGGAGCAGTTCTTCTTTCCACAAATTGAACAACTGCAGCCTAACATCGTTTTCCAGCAAGATGGTGCTCCTCCCCACTGGTCCAATGAAGTTCGTACGACTTTGGACAACATTTTCCCTGGCCGTTGGATTGGTAGGGGAGGACCAATCGCGTGGCCCCCGAGATCTCCCGATTTAACACCACTGGATTTCTTTCTCTGGGGCTATGTCAAAGATAAAGTTTACACCACCCCAGTCAAAGACCTTCGTGATCTTCGTGAGCGCATCATAGAGGCTATTGAGAACATTCCAGAAGACATACTCCAACGTACTTGGCAAGAAATTGTTCATCGCTTTGATATCGTCACAGTGACTGCTGGGGCTCATATAGAGATGTGGTGATCTGGATATCAAAACTTGGTGAGTTTTTCTGTAATATGAACGTTGTTTTAAGTTTCTATCTTCAACCGTTTGCCAGTAACAAGCAATTGAAATTAGGTCCATTCGAGCGGTCCACCCGGTATAGACAAAAGAACATAAAAAAATATATCAAAATCGGTTGACATCTTCCGGTCGCGCAAAGGCTCTAAAGTTTGACAAAATATGAAAAAAAACTTCATTTTTTGAGATTATTTTTAAAATTTTTTAATTAGATGTTTTCGTAATGTAATAGTTTGTAACGTCTTCATATGGAGCCAAAAATATTGTGTTTTAATTTCGGTTTAGATCAGGTGATATCTTTCGGTCGCGCATAAGCTCCAAAATTTGCCAGAATAATGAACAAGTTACATTTTTACGCATTTTTTGGTATTTCATAAATAACTTCCAGAGTATTGAATGTCTGATCCCACAGATAGACATAAACGTGCTTAGCAGAGATCAGCAATACGTACTTGATATTAAAAAAAAATTAATAATTGCAAAAAATGAAGTTTTTTTTCATATTTTGCCAAACTTCAGAGCCTTTGCGCGACCGGAAGATGTCAACCGATTTTGATAATCTTTTTTCTTCTTTTTTTAGCTATATAATTCGCAACTTTTCCGCGCTATTACAACTTCGAAATAAAAAAATGAGTTTTTTTCGGCCCACCCTACTATACATACTAATTTATACCCAAATACGATAAAACAAAATATATCCAAACATCTAAGAATCAAATTAAGTGAGAGGTAAATTCTACACTTGTTTGTGTCGAAATGTCAAGTCGAGGGATGAGATGAGATGAAGCTCATATTATTTAAGGTCTGTGATATGCACGGATGAGAGCTCACTAGGCCTGTCGCGCCATCGCGGAGGCAGATGAAATAAAATGGAACACAACGAATGATATGGCTATTTAAAAATGGTGGAATAAAGATTTTTCTGGCGGAAAACGGGACACTCCCTGAAAAAACTTGTTCTTATTTGTCATTTGCAAACCCCATGTGGATTGACCGAGACGCGAACTCGATACTTAGAGGTCGAGAGCAAGTGTCCAAAAACTTGCGCCATGGAGCTGCCAAAACTAAAGTGAAACGAAATAATAACAACATGATTACATTTCGCCCTACATGTATTTCATATTATATAAAACATAGTATTGTTATTAATTCAATTATTGTATTATTCTATTATGTGGGATTTTATTGAATTTTGAACAAACTAAACAGAAATATATATTTGTTTTTCTTCTCTGTAGCTTTGTGAATGAGTAAACACGCGTTTCCAAGGGTGATTGGTTTTGTGTGACGTCATAATGTATTAGAGTTTGTGTCGCGTGATTTGTGTAACATAAATGCGTAGTCATGAGAGAGAAACGAAATGAGGCGAGATTTCCTTCTAACGTTGCCTACCGTTCGCTTTAGATTCCAATTCTTCCTGCCCAAAAAGTAGCAACTCTAGAACTGAATACACAAGCACAATATTCGGAAAAGGTGCATCTTTTATCTTGCAATTTATGTCCTTCCTTGCGTCACATAAAAAGTTATTTTTTTACTGAGTTACAATTCCATTAATCAATACTAGTATCACTTTCTTCTTTTCTTACCAGGCCAATATTCAGAAAATAAAACAGAAAACAGACTTTCCGAGTCCTATGTAACCTTTAAATGTCGCATTTTAAACGATAATTCTCACCAAATATTATTATTATTATTATTATTATTATTATTATTATTATTACTATTATTATTATTATTAGGCCTATTATTATTATTATTATTATTATTATTATTATTATTATTATTATTATTATTATTATTATTATTTCCGGTTCAGAAAATGATCTACAAAGAGCTATTTTTAATTTGAAAAAAAAAACAAGTGTCAATTACAATTTAAAAATTTCAAAGACTAAAACTAAAATTTTAGCATTTAAAGGACATGATACCTTAAGAACAAAAATAGTAATTGATAATAGCATTTTAGAGCAGGAGACCAGTTTTAAATATCTAGGTTTCAATTTATCATATGTTAAAATGGAAGATATTGATGACAAAATAAATAAATTTAATCTAATGTGTGGCACTATTAAAAGAACCCTTAAAAACACAAGAAAACAAACAAAAATTAAATTTTATAAAGTAATGGCTGTTCCTGTATTGATGTATGGATCAGAATGTTGGACGATCACTAAAAGACAAGAACAAAGATTGGAAGCAGCTGAGATGCGATTTTTAAGAAATATAGCAGAATATACTCTGCTGGATAAGAAAAGACATGGAGATATAAGAAAGGAATTAAATATTTTCAAACTTACAGACCGAATAATTAACTATAGGAACGACTGGAAAGAACATATTGATAGAATGCCAGAAGGAAGATTTCCAAAATTATTGCTAAATTATAAACCGCGTGGAAGGAGAAATGTTGGTCGCCCACACAGAAGATGGTCTGAACAATTTTAACAATTCTAGCTTTCATGAAACCGGAACAAGCCAACAGGCTTAATCCCTGGAACATTTATTATTATTACTATTATTATTATTGTTAATTGTTATTATCATTATTATTAATTAATTAATTAATTAAAGTATTTAGCCTGGTCGAGTTAAGACCATGTTGTCTTCTTTTCCACTCATCAGGACAAACATATGTTACATTAGAATGTAAGTAAAGTAAAGTGATCCCACAACAGGCCCGGAGGCCCTTGGGGTAGTAGGAGGTTAAGGCTCCCACTTTTTCTAGACGATCGGCACTTTATGTCAGCCGGGTTACCATCCCTGCGTGACGGCCGCCTTTACCCCCAGAACAAGCGTCTGGTACTCATTTCCGTTAGAGGCTGAGTTCACCCCAGGACCATAGTGCCGCCAGAGGGTTTGGGTCAGTTTAAAAATCCTGATCCCAACGGGACTTCAACCCTCGACCCTCCGGCTTGTAGCTCAGTGCCTTAACCACTACGCTACGGCGTGCCCCACATTAGAATGTAGCAATCACAATTAACTGTAATATTAAATACTAAAGTTTAGAGATTTAGACAAGGATGTGGGCTCTCTCCCTTATTTTTATTGTGTATTTGGACAAATCAATTAAAGAAGGAAGGCGGAAATATCCCCTAGTGGAAGTTTCTTGACCAAGTTAATTTTAATTACGTTTATTTCCTTACAGACGTCAGTCAGGGACATGAGTTCATCACTTCGTCTCATTGAGATTCTCTAGTATTCATTATTTTAACGTGCCTATATCATCTTGCACTATCTTCCATTTCATCTTGTAACTGATCTAGCTTCAAACTTCTCTTACTTTAATTTTTTTTTTTAGCCTCTCAATGTCCGCACTCTACATTCATGTTGTGAGAGGTGGCACATTAAGTAGGAGAATGTTTGTTGGATTATTATTCCCATAAAACTAATACATCTTGACATTCTACTGTATAAGACGACCTTCACTTTTTATGACCAAACAACAATCCTTTTGACTATTTTATGAATATGTCATACCGTTTAAGGCGTCAATTTGCATATATATATATATAATATATATATAAATAATCATTCCTTGATAATGGCATGTGAGATCATGCCGAAACGTCGGAATCGGTGGCCAGAGGCCAACCTTGAATCCATGAAGCGGAAACCCCAAGAAAACGTACTTAATCATACTTAGGCCTATATCCGCGAAAATCTACAATATAACACACACACACACACACACACACACACACATATATATATATATATCCATAGTACTTCTGCCTGAGGGCAAGTCTTTCACTGCAATCATAGCATTTTCATGCTATGCTTTGCAGCTTTACTAGGGAATTGTAGGTGTAGTGCTTACCGTTGCTTTCCACACCGGTAAAGGATGATGATGATGATGATGATAATGATAAGGATGATGATGATGATGATGGTCATGTGATTTCGGGGGCCGTTTGGGCCTTAAAGTTTTCCTGACATTTGTTTTACAGGTGAGGAAAAATCATGATAAAAAACTCACCCACAAAAACTGTCCCGAACGGGGATCGAACCCGGGCCCGCCACGTGACAAGGTAGCACGCTACCTGGAGATCACAGCGGTGGACTATATATATATATATATATATATAGTATACTGAACTAACGGTAGTAATTAAGAATGTATTTTAGTCTTTGTGTGTCGAAGGGAAAGAACAGTAATTTAAATATTATAGCCCATTTTAGATTTGTCCACCGCTGTGGTCTCGAGGAGCGTGCTGCCTTGTCACACAGCGGGCCCGGGTTCGATCCCCGGTCGGGGCAGTTTTTCTGGGTGAGGTTTTTATCGGGGTTTTTCCTCACCTGTAAGACAAATGTCAGGAAAACGATAAGGCCCAAACGGTCCCCGAAATCATCTTCATCATCATCCTTATCATTATCATCATCACCACCATCATCCTTCACCGGTGTGGAAAGCAACGGGAAGCTACCACACCTACACAATTCCCTAGTAAAGCTGAAAATGCTATGATTGCAGTGAAGGACCTGCCTTCGGGCAGAATT
Source organism: Diploptera punctata (assembly GCA_030220185.1). Classification (NCBI taxonomy): domain Eukaryota; kingdom Metazoa; phylum Arthropoda; class Insecta; order Blattodea; family Blaberidae; genus Diploptera; species Diploptera punctata. Next base: position 368,640 of record JASPKZ010007258.1, read on the forward strand.
ACTATGGATGGATGGATTTTAGATTTAGTCATTGAAATCAAATAACACAGCATCACACATAAAAGCATTTGAATTGTTTCCTATTTAAATATGTAATATACCTTTGTTTGCTACATTCGAAATAAACAAATAAAGTTAATTATAATTAGTAAGATTTAGAAGTTAATATTTTGCAATTACAGTACAATGAACACGCTTACATTTATGGGATATTTAGGAAATTTTCTTTAAGAAGAAGAACACCTCCTCTAGAAAACAACCTTAAGAAAATATTTTGATGGTCGGGTCAAATAGATGTCAATGAAATATAGGCCTATAGAATAAACAGTGAGAACATTTGCACCTCCACATTTTAGTTATATTTTTTTTCGCAAAAATAGATCTTTATTTCACATTCTAGTGATTTTCATTTTTACGTTATTTAATTTGCACATTGGTATATACTGTTAATTAACGTCTGGAGAATCCAGTGATGGATGAGTTTTCTCGATGCATGAGGACACTCTTGCATCACAAAAGTGCAAAAAACTAAATTAGCATTTATAATGACGAGTATGTTTCCAATCTTTGTGAGTAAACAATGTACTGTTTAACTTTAATTTAACGAGTAATAAGCTATTAGCATATGCTGTCAAACACATGATGTAATATTATATGTACACATGAATAACAAAACATGGAAATGTAACATCCATCCATTATTCAAAAATGTCAGATACAAACTTTGCGAAAATTCTCAGAAGTAGTATTTCTGATTTGAGGATGTTCATGCCATATGTTAATATTCTGTGTATCATTTTCCCCTATGTAAAATTCTTGTGTTTAATTAATTCCATCTGCAGACAGTAATATTAATTTTGAAACTAGTTAATTAGCATCCCAATTCAAATCTGGACGTGAATTACTCGTAGATGTTACATTTTGTCTCATTTTCCAGTTTTTAAGTTATTTTTTCTTCCAATGGCGCAACAACCCATAGCGGGCCCAGGCCTTCTTGATTCAAGACCTCCAAATCTTCTCTATCCAATGCTCTCTGTTGCCAGTTCCTACAGTTCAGGATTGTCAGTCCTCCCTTCCAAGTCCGATGGACTCGCGGACCATGAGTGGGGTCAGCAGGAAAATTTATGCGAAAGGGGCCTGCTGTCAAGCCTAGAACTATCCCGGCCCACAGCGGGGGCGGGCCGCTGTTGGCGTGGCGGTGGGAGACTAGGGGATCGCGCCCCCCTATCTCCTGGTTCATTGAACCTGAGACCATCTGTGGGGGCACCATGGGAGATGAGCACCCTGGATGCCTACATTGCTCAGTGGGCTGCCTCACAGCAGCTACACGACTAGGCCTAGTCTTGCGAACGGGCTGGATGGGACAATACCGGGCGTAATGCTGGGAATTACCACCAGGTCGACAAGCTCGAGAAAGGAGGAAGCGCGGTCTTTTTTTTTTGGCTTTTTCGGACTTAGCGCCGACTCTGGAACCGAGTGACCCAAGGGCAATCTGTAAGGTCGTCAGGAGTTGAGCGACCTGACGTACTAATGCTCAGGCTGGACCCACTTCAGCAACCAAACACGTCCCCAGCTGGTGCACTGGGGGAAAGATCGGTGGATCTGCTAGACAGTCCTCCCGGTTAAGTCCAAGGGACTCGTGAACCATTAGTGGGGTAGGCAAGAGTTGAGCGCCTTGTCTTACTATTTGCTCATCTGTTGGAGCTTGCGAGCTCCGTGCTGGACCACAACAGCAGCAGAAGGCGTCCCTGGGGGCACACCAGGGCTCGGCTCGGACCAGTCCAGCGGGGAGCTACTGTACTGGTTCCTGGCTTGGCCTACGGGCCCGTCGACAAACTGTGGGGTCGCCAGGAGATGAGCACCTGGATGTACTAAAAGTCTCACACTGTTGGGCTTGTAGCCCTAGCCGGTCTCACAACGGCTGCAGGACACGTCCCTGGAGGCAGAACAGGGGAATGGTCGGTGGATCTGCGACAGCAGTCCTCCCGGCTAGGCTCATGGAGCCCGTGGACCAACTGTGGGGTCGTCAGGATTGAGCGACCTGATGTACTATGTAGCTCAGTAATTCCCAGAACTGCTAACTCCAACACTCTCTCCCTGGGGTGTTGGTTTAAGGACCGTGAACTTGAACGTGGACGTGAACATAGGATAGGGAGGACTAGAACTAGGACTTGGGAGTATGGTCAGGACGACCGAGGTATCCCAAGGGGTGGACGGATGGGTCTAGTTCAGGATTTGATGACAATCTTCCTTCACTGAGTCCGTCCATCTTTTCTTAGATTTTCCTACTGGCCGCTTCCCAAACATATCCTCCATCATCACTTTCTTAGGTATGCATTCTTTTTCCATTCTTTGAACGTGTCCGGCCCATTACATTTTTTTTTAATTTCACAAGAATTGATAAATCAGTTTTCTATAAAGGCCATAGATTTCCTTATTATACCTCATTCTCTTTTACTGGTCCATATGTACTTCCCAAAATCTTTCTTTCAAAAGTGTTAATTAAATTCTCAGAGCTCTTTGTCGTAGTTCAAGTTTCACTCCCATATACCAATATTGGACGTATTTTAACTGTCCAAAGGGTAATTTTGGATTTTAGGATTGGAAGTAGTCCATAATATGCCTTATCTGCTCTATATATTCTATTTCGTATTTGTTACAATTCGTCACTGTCGTTAGTAATCATTTTGCCTAAGTATGGAAAATTCTTTACTACTTCAAAAGTGTTTGTGCCTTTTATTTAAGTTATTTCGCATGCTTTAAATTTAAGATACGGGATCCACTGCTTTATTTTAAAATAAAGATTACTACGCCCTTAAAAATGCATTAATCCGTGGATCTGGAACCCCAAGGCGAATATATTAACCACTAATCCATGGGGACTGATAAAAGTATATTAAATGGATGCTGTATTTTAGGAATTCCGAAGGAATGCAGGTACTGAAGTTGTTCCCATGAAAATACGTTTTAATAATAACACACGCGCGCGCGCATGATGTCCCATTTACCTTGACCACAATAAATAATTTTGTACGTAAGTACAAAATGAATTTTTTAAATTCAAAACTTGTCTAACTACGAGGGGGAAATAATATTGATTAATGGTTAGTGAGCCCTGTAGCTTTATTTATTAACTATATACGAATACTAACTTTGTTTTCTTCAACGGAACTATGTATTTTTTCTTCGATGCGTTAATTAAGCTCTCCAAGACCTGTTTAAAAATCTACCACAATGTGCCATTCTATTAATGGGACCTGCCCAAACTCCGTTTCGACGGTCACGAAATTGATGTAGAATGTCCGAGACGCGGGCACGAGACCTCAGCGGCGAAAGGCGATTGTCAAACCGTCACGAAGCCGTGTTGTGTAGACCTATATATATATATATATATTATTATTAATTTAACTGTCGCTAATTTATTTAATTGTTAATATATATGCATAATATAACTCTGGTGAAGTGTAAGAGAAGACCTTAGGGTTTTAATTCCATCAGGTAAAATAAACTATTATTATTATTATTATTATTATTATTATTATTATTATTATTATTATTATTATTATTATTAAATGGATTTCGTGAGTAGAGCAGCAAGATGTTCAAAATTGCATCAAATAACAAATGAAGTTATACGAGTAAAAATGAATATTCAATATTCTGTAGTAGATTGTGTAAGATATAAGTAAGAAAATGGTATGGGCATGAACGACTAATGCAAGAAGAACAGGTATCCAGAAAAACATTGGAATGGTGTCCACCCTAGAAAAAGTAAGAATGGGAGACCTCGAAACTCATGGATGCAAAAAATAAGAACTAGAATGAGAACAAACGGACTGGAGGACATGGAGTCGATGGATAGAGACGAGTGAAGAAGAAAAATAAAACTTTAGGCACATAAATATGTGTAAACATTGAAAATCTGTATATAAATAAATAAATAATACTTTTTTTGTATGGTAGCGAAGTATGGACATTGAAACAGAAGGATATACAGAGATTTAGATTTGCTGAAATGAGATACCTTCGTAGGACTGCAGGATACACATTGCTCTATCACAAAAAAATGGAGACATCTTAGAAGAATTACACATGGAACCATTAGAAAACAAAATTTCTGATTATAAGTCAAGATGGATGCAACTTGTTCATCGAATGGAAGATCACAGGATACCCAAACAAATGTTAAGATTTCAACCTGCAGGAAGAAGAAGACCAGGATGTCCACTCAAAAAGATTTATGGATGATGTTTCTCTTCAGGCCGAAACAGGTCAACAAATGGCCTAAATTCGTGAATGTATTATTATTATTATTATTATTATTATTATTATTATTATTATTATTATTATATGCAATTCATGCGTGATGGAGTTATTTATAATTCAGAATTTATTATTTTAATGTTGAAATATGATTCCCTTTGATTCATGGTATGAATTAAAAAAAACGGAAGTATGAATTCTGTATTAAGAGTACATCCATTTGATGAATATAAAGACACATCCAGTAAAATGGAATTAACAATTGTGTGAGATTGAGTATGACACAATTCCCCATCGATCTGCAGTAGAATTCACAATGAACACGACTACCCCAGAGCAAGTGTCCTCTGGGTCCTGCACATGCTAATTCTCTCTACTGTTTACTCATTAACCCACTAGCAATGAAAATAAACAACAGCCGACTCCCAGATCAACTACATACGTTAATCCTGCACTCCCCAAAAATTTAATAATACACATTAGTTTCAAGTAGATAGGCACAGAGATAATCTAGCTAATCCATTCATTAGTGAACGTAACTAATATTAGCTAACTAACTCACTGGCTCTATCGAACCTGTAGGTTCATGGCCGCACGGATATCACGAGCTAATGTTTTCCAACCATCCCTTGTATAACACTGGTCAATATGATTTTTGTCTCATGAGTACCAATAGTTCTACTTAATGCAGTTTTTTGTCGTGTTTTCAAATATGTATTCGGAATTGCTCCATCACCCACAGTTTTTTTATTTCAAATTCAATTAACGGATTTAAATAATTATTTTTTAATAAATGTTTTCTCGTCCATTTGTCCATTTAAAAAACCAAATGAGCTACCTCAAGATATTTCAGTTATGGAAAAGAAATATCAAGGCAAATGGAATCCTCATATGCTGGCCGATTATTGTTGGACCATGAAGAGGGATGCTCCGCAGGCGACATTTAGCAGCAAATCGTCATTTATTACTTTATAGGTGAGTCCGAATGTCCGAATATGGTGGAGTTACGATTGTAGAAATATTAAAGTGTTTGAAATTATAAATGCCTGTCTCTCGGAAACCTTGCGTGATGGAGAAAACCCGATATCATATTTGAATTCAGGAGATAGAATCCTATCAGAATCACATACTTCTCTTTCTGAGACAAAAAAGTTTTTTTTTTTTTTTTTTTTTGCTCAGTGTGATCTACTTCCGTCAAATCATGGTTAATGTTATTTTCCCACCTCATTCATGGTCTACCAACTGGACGTTTTCCCTCCGGTTTTCCTATAATAAGTTTCCATGTCCCTCTTACATTCCTATTCGTAACGCATGTAATGTCCATTGCAGTTTACGTGACTTAACTGTTCTTATCGTATCTGGTTTGCTATAAAGACCATGTAGTTCACTGTTATGAAGTCTTCTCCATTCGCCTGTCTGTTCATCTCTCTCTGGTCCAAAACTTTTCCTAAGAATTTTTTTCTCAAATGCTAGTAACTAGTATTAAGAAGTAAATTATTTTTAGTCTTCTCCAGTGTAGATCTTATCTAATAGGTACTTTTACGAACCACATGCCGCACATACCTTACACTGGCACGGCCTGTCGAGAGAGAACTTCAATCTTCTTTTCATTTTACATATACCTTTTTGACCAAACAAAAGGTTGGAGGACCTCTCCAAACATGTGATCAGTTCAATATAGGGCTTCCTCCGGAACAATACGAACATTTAAGGTGAAACACACCATTTACATCCTCTATGATATACAAAATTCTGACAATCAACATGTAGTACTGTTTCATTATCTGAAGATGGAAGATATGTTTCCGAAAGGTTTTCTGAATAGTTACAGTATTTCTTCTAATTCAGGACAACCGAGATCTCAGGTACAGATTTTATAATTTTAATATTCACCATTAATACATTTATTCATACTAAACATGGCGAATATATTATTGATAATTGTGATGGTCAGATAATGTTCGGGGATCATTTGGTCCTTAAATTTTTCTGACATTTGTTCTGCAAGTGAGGAAACCCCCCCCCCAAACAAAAAACAATAACCAGAAAACTTGTCTCGACTGGAGATCGAACCCGGCCGCTGCATATGAGGCAGCTATGCTTTTCCGAGAGCACAGCCGCGTGGACAAGAAGTAATTTCATTATCCCAAACTCACTAGCATTTTTATTGAGAAAAGTATGAAGTTTTAATTAAATTCTTGATAACCATAATGTTCTAGTGTTAAAATCCTCAAACACAACAGATCCGGATATGATAAATTTCCAGGATGACTTTTTTCCTGGTTTTTCTCACCTGATAGACAAATTTCAAGTAAAGTTAAGACCAAAATATTCTCATTCAATTTGGATCTCATAATCATGAATATTATATTAGCATGTCGAACTCTCTAACAAAGGAGGGACTTTGAATAAACTTAAAGCCAATAAGTTTGTCGTTCTTTTTTATTCAGTCCAATGCCATCAGATTGTCTTTTATGACATTTCTGGCTTTCTTCCTGTCATTGGCGGAATTGTAGTATATTTCTTAGGTTGGGGCACCTGGAAGGCGATGTTACGTTACTCCGATGATACGATGAATGATAAATGATAATGAAATGGCAGAATAGACTTAAAACTAAACTTATCCTAAATTCCAGACTATGGGCAATCACAGGAATAATTCCCTTTAAGGAAACATTCCTATGGCGTGACCCAGGATATCATGATATCATGAACTGTTATCACAAACGCTGACGCAAACACATGAGGGTAGTAAGTAATCATAGTATAGTAATACCAATGGAGCAAATCCGCTATAGATACTAAATGGTGTATGACAGCCATTTTCTAACTAATAACAATGTGTTAAATGTTTAACACAAGGGAAAGAGGATGTTAATTTCATCATCATCATCATCATTATCCATCACGAATTAGGCCTCTGTAGACCTCCTTCGGCCCCTTCTAGCAGTCTTTCAAGAGGTCTTCCTGGTCGACGATGTCCTTTGGGTTTATACTGTATCATAGTTTTTGGGATTCTTGAATTATCTATTCTGTATACATGGTCTAGCCAGTTCAATTTATTCTGTTGTGTTTTTCTTCTACTGATTCTACTACTAATTGTTCTAAAAGTTCTTCATTCTTTATTCGATCTAAAAGAGTGTATCCTGCTGTCCTTCTGAGAAATTTCAGCGCCGTTGCTTTGATTCTGCTCCTATCTCTCTGAGATGTACATATCTCATTTCCGTATAAAAGAGAGGGTAATGCGAAAGTGTTATATATTTCTTCTTGCGGATTTTTGTATTAATAACTAATTCACTGATATTATCGAACCCAGTGGTTCATGGCCGCGCAGACATCAGCTCTCCATTCATCCCTATCCTGAGCTAATGTTTTCCAATCATCCCCCGTATAATCTACTTCCCTTAGATCATGGATAATGTTATTATCCCACCTCATTCTTGGTCTACCAACTGGGCGTTTTCCCTCTAGTTTTCCTACAAGAGGTCTCCACGCACCTCTTTCATTCCTCAACCGTGCCGCATGTCCTACTCATCGCAGTCTACGAGACTTAATTATTCTTATTATATCTGACTTCCTATAAAGACCATGTAGTTGACCGTTATATAGTCTTCTCCATTCACCTGTCTGTTCATCTCTCTTTGGTCCAAACATTTGCCTAATACCTTTATTCTCAAATACTCGTAATCTCCTTTTTCTCCCTTAAAGTAAGAGTCCATGTTTCGCATCCATATACTGTAACTGGTAGAATAATAGTTTTATATATTTTCAGTTTAACGTTTTTATATTAATTTTGTTTTTAATGTATTATTTATTATTCCTATAAATACCATGTAGTTGACCGTTATATAGTCTTCTCCATTCACCTGTCTGTTCATTTCTCTTTGGTCCAAAATTTTGCCTAATAACTTTATTCTCAAATACTCGTAATCTCCCTTTTCTCCCTTAAAGTAAGAGTCCATGTTTCGTATCCATATAATATAACTGGTAGAATAATAGTTTTATATATTTTCAGTTTAACGTTTTTTATATTAATTTTGTTTATAATGTATTATTTATTATTCCTATAAATACCATGTAGTTGACCGTTATATAGTCTTCTCCATTCACCTCTCTGTTCATCTCTCTTTGGTCCAAAAATTTGCCTAATAACTTTATTCTCAAATACTCGTAATCTCCTTTTTCTCCCTTAAAGTAAGAGTCCATGTTTCGTATCCATATAATATAACTGGTAGAATAATAGTTTTATATATTTTCAGTTTAACGTTTTTTTCTATCAATTTTGTTTATAATGTATTATTTATTATTCTTAAGACTTGTGCATATTTGTTGATTTTCTTGTTCACGTCTTTTTTTCATTCTGATAAGATATTTCACAACCGAATGGATGTTAAGTTAGAACGCGACATAACACATCGTTATAGGTTAACATATATCGATAAATTTTTATATTAAATTGTGTGTTAAAACAATAATGACAATGTGTTAAATTTTAACAGCCGTTAATCAAACAAGGTCTTGATGTAAGGTTTGAATCTGCCAACTTCGATATCAGAAGCGAGCATAGTAATCAAGAGTCAACCAGGACTGATATCTGGAAACAAGTCAATTACTAATATATCTTCGACCGACATATGCCAGCTGAAAATGCAATGTGTTAGACTGCATTCAAACATTTGTTATAAATTAGCCTACGTTATGAGGTAGTGATAAAACTGATGGCGAAGGGTCAGAAAGAGTACCGCATTTGTAAAATGTCATGTTACGAACAAACCATTTAGAAAAACAGTAAAATCTACTATAAAAGGAGAAACATTATTAATTTGTGTGTATAACAGGTTCCATTATCGCTCTTTTAGCTAATGCCAGATATCCATCCCAAAGCATTACATTCCTGAGTACATTTCATTCCCTATGTGCAGCTATTAATAAATGTTCAAACCAAATAGTCAGTTTTGCACGTGTTTTCAAAATCGTGTTAATCCAGAATGTTAAATGATGTGAACCGCAGTGAATGCAACAATCCTAACCCCACATTTACACACATTAATTTGCAGTGAATAAAAGTAGTCCATTATAAACGATATTTCTACTTTAAAATATCTCTTGGTTATGCTAATAATTTTGTTTACCGAATAAAAAATATTATACGAGTCAAATGACTAACTAACTAAGTAACGAATTTCCTGGCTCTATTGAACCCGCAGGTTCATGGTCGTTCAGACATAAGCTCTCCACACATCCCTAACCTGAGCTCATGTTTTCCAATCATCCCCTGTATAATCTACTTCCTTCAAATCATGGATAATGTTATTATCCCACCTCAATCTTGGTCTACCAACTGAGCGTTTTCCCTCTAGTTTTCCTACAAGAAGTCTCCACGCACCTCTTTCATCCCCCATTCGTGCCACATGTCCTGCTCATCGCAGTCTATGAGACTTAATTATTCTTATTATATCTGGCTTCCTATCTGGCTCACTATTATGTGGTTTTTACCATTCACCTGTATGTTCATCTATTTTTGGCCCAAAATTTTTCCTAAGAACTTTATTATCAAATACTTGTATTCGTCTTTCCTCCCTTAAAGTAACAGTTCATGTTTCGCAACCATATAATATAACAGGGAGAATGACAGTTTTATATATTTTCAGTATAACGTTTTTTGAAAGGAGCTGGGAACGACAAGAGTCCCTATAATGCATAATATTGCACAATTGAGCCTATGCTTAATTTCTTTGTGCATCTCATTCCTATTTGTAATTATTGTTCCTACGTATTTAAATTCAGCTACGTCTTCAAAATTTCCTCATTTTTCATCAGTTGTCCATTTCCATTAAGTAATGCATTTCTATGTGTGAACATATATTTAGTTCTATTTATGTTTACTTCCAGTCCCAATTTATTAACATTAATAATTTTAAAACTAATTACGAAACACCATTAAGGTCACTAGGTAAAAGTTAAAATATAAAATAGGTATCTATAGTAATACAAAACCTAAAGTAAAAATACAGAATAATTTAACAGAGGAATTCACAGTGAATAAAGGCCTTAAGCAGGAATGCAGTTTGTCACCAATTCTTTTTAACATTTATTTAGACCAGGCTCTTAACTTATGGTACAAAAATGTGCTGAAATAGGTATTCCTATAGGAGGAAAAGTACTGCATTCATTGTTGTTTGTAGATGATAAAATATTTTTTTGCAGGGGATGAAGATGATATGAAATATATGATAAATAAACTAATGGAAGAATATAAAAAAAATGGGGACTGAATATAAATTTACAGAAAACAGAATATAGGCTATGTGTTTGGGAAAGGATGTGGATGACCTCATACATGAAACAGGGAGAATAAAAAAAATGTGAATTTTTTAAATATTTCGGGTCAATAATTACAACTTTAGGTACCTGTGAGAGAGATGTGCAGACTAAAATTGCAATGGCAAAAAATGCAGCTAAGAAATTACATGGAATAATTTGGAACAAAAATATTACTAAGGAATGTAAAATGAAAAGTTATAAGAGCATAATACAGAATATTTTGTCATATGGAAATGAAACTTGGTCTTTGACAGAATTACAAAAGAATAAAATTAGAACAGTTGAATTTGATTATTTTATAATAAGCCTCCAAAAAACAAGACAGGATGAAATAAGAAATGAATTCCTTTGGAGAGAAATGAATGTTACCATATATGTTGTTAAGAGGATTGAAAATCAAACGCTTAAATGGTATGGCCATGTACAAAGAATGGATAATGTAAGATGACCAAAAAATATGTACCAATGGTCACCCCCTGGAAGAAATAAACATGGCAGACCAAGATGGAAATGGAAAACCTACGTCAGAACCATAATGGATGATAGGAATTTGGAAGAGGGAGTTTGGAATGATAGAGATAAATGGAAACTGAAGACAGCAAACCTATAAGAGGGGGAAAGCCGAAGAAGAAGAATAAAATAGGTACCTCAGATATCAGTCGTCCTCAAATATTAAATGCTATTAATATATAGGTGGCCTTTGGAAACATATGGGATTAAACAAGGTAACATGCGAAAGAACTATTAAATTCAACTTAGATTTGTGTTACATGAAATAATGGACCAAAACTTCTGTAGAATTGAACTAAACTCTATTGTGTGAGAGGCACTGAAGACTTTTAGCATATCAGCCGGATGTGACTTTATATCCAAAAGTACCATTTGCAGAGTGGGCGATAATATAGCCAGTACAGGGGTGGCATATAGTCATCATGTTGGGATCATGTGATCTTGAGTGATCTAATCGTTATATAATTAAGGTAAAATGTAAACAAGATGTAACTAAAGATGTTAAAATAAGTTCTGATGGATTCGATAATGCTATTCTAGAATAATAATTTCATTTATAGAATTATGATGTCATTGCTGGTATTTCTATATTGTGATGTCGTCTTGTGAAATGAGATTCATGCGCAGAACAACGGGTTACACCAGATGTGATCGGAAAAGGAACACCGATATCTTAAAAGAATTGAAGACTACGCCAATTTTGGAATATTTAAACAGTACCAACTAAATTGGAAACATCTCTTGAAAGAATGAGTTCAAATCGGAGCCCTAAAGCTGTTTATAATTATAAACCAAGAGGACGAAGATCTCTGGGCCGTCCTATGAAACGCTGGAGGGAAAACGTTCTATAGGATCGTAACAGGACTTGTTCTAATACTTGGAAGGAAGATGAAGATGTCATTTTAATACCTATACTCCCGACGCTATTATACTGTTAACAAGCGAAGCGGTATATACATGTTGCAAAAAAAAAAACAAAGACAACGGAGGTGAGGTAGTATATTGAGATATGTTGATCATTTTTAATAAGTTACCCATGTCCGGAAATGATGCGTTTTCACACTATGACTAGCTAATTGTCTCATGATCAGTGTTGGTTCGAAGGATTTGAAGACTCATTACTTGACAACACCTCACAGGTATGTAATCTGAGATACGTGGCTTCGCAACAGAATGTAGATGCAACATGATGAAGCTCCAGCTCACTTCGATACCAATGTGAGGAGGCATTTGGATACCACCTATCCAGGTCGAGGGGGACCAGTCCCATGGCCTCCGATATTATCTGATCTTAACCCTCTCTACTACCTTTTATGGGGCGACATGAAACAGTTTGTTTATCAGACTCCACGCTGCTACAGAAATAATTCAAACGCGACCAAGACCTATTTGAACGTGTGCTCCAATCACTACACCGCTGATGCACGCTCTGCAATGAGATGGGAGATGAATATTTTGAAACGTGATTTTACTGTGACAGTATTGTTAAATATTGAGTCTTGAAATCCAACTAACGGAACTCTCGATACATAATTAACAAGTTATAGTGTGAAAACGCATCAACGAAACTCTTGAGAAGTTAGCTACTCATAGTGTGAAAACGCATCATTTCCGTACTTGGGTACCTTATTAAAAAATGATCAACATATCTCAATATACTATCCTCCTCCGTTGTCGGTGGTTTTTTGCAACACCCTGTATATATAGGCCTACAAGGTGTAAGGGGTATATGTGCCATCCATTTCGCTGTCATCGGGGACGGTCTAGATAATCAAAAAAGTCCATACAACATAGGGTCAAAACTTGATAGTTTTCTCAGAAAAAAAATATTAAGTTTGTATTTTATTTGGAATATAGGCCTACAGCTTGTATGATTAGTAAAAATAAGAAAACTTTTACATCGGTAGATGTATCTACCAAGGAGATATTATTAGATTTAAAATATATTTGTTTTGTTTATGCCGTTTTCGTTATATTTAATAATAATACACGCTTATATTTACTAATAATTTGGAATGACAGATGTAGCAACATGTTGAGGAGGGTTATATCAGCTGATAACATGTATTGATACGTACAAATCAGCTGATTTATAACTCCCTGTCCTGAATCAGCTGTACGGAGTAACCACCATCCTCTCCATCCAGTAACGTTGCCAAAATGTCCACAATTGTAAACTTTAATAATTGGTTAAATATCCCAATTAGAAAAAAAATATGAAGAATTTTTTATTGTTTGTGACGTAATAATCGTCAGTTAAAATAATGACACTTAAAATCCTTACATCCTCTAAAGTTCACTAAATATTTCCTTTGATAATATATTACCGCGCTCTAGATATATTATTATTGGTATTATTATTATTATTTTATATTTTCACTTTCTTTATAATATCAATTATTTAATATAATTATTATTATTATTATTATTATTATTATTATTATTATTATTATTATTATTATTATTATTATTATATTATTTTATTACAAATTCTTCACTACATTCCTCGAGGCAGAAAATCTGTGGGTCGACCTTTTCGGAGATGGCGGGAGACCGTAACGGGCCACTGGGCCTAATACTTGAAAGGACGATGATGATTATTATTATTATTATTATTATTATTATTATTATTATTATTATTATTATTATTTTCAACCTAGCAGCCTGTGTCTATAATAATAATAATAATAATAACAATAATAATTATTATTATGCTTTATTTTAGCTGGCAGAGTTAAGGCCATAAAGCATTCTCTTCCACTCAACCAGCGAATAGTAGAATTATACAAAAAAATTACATACTTATTACAATTTTAAGATGTTATTAAAATACAGACTAAACAAAATACAATGATGATGTCATCTATTACTAGCTAATACTAACAAAAACATGGAATATTATTAAATTAAAATTATATAAAATAAAGTAAGTAGCTTCCTAGATGATTATTTATAGAATGATGTATATAGTTGTTATGCAGTTAATGTTTTCATTGTGTCGAACTTATTATATCAGTTAATTTGTATTTAAATAATGATAGCGATTGACAGTCCCTGACATGACTGGGAAGTGAGTTCCATGCTCTGGTCATAGATATTGTGTAAGATTCAGAATATAGACACATTCTGTGCTGTAGTATCAAAAGTAAAGAAGAGTCTTGTGATCTTGTTCCTAAACTGTGTATTATTAATAAATAAAGGAGAAATGCGCACAAACCGTGCATATATTATGTATTATTAACAAAGTTGTAGATTATTCATAATTATTATATGCATAATTTAACCCTGGTGAAGTGGAAGGGAAGACCTTACGGTCTTAACTCCATCAGGCAAAATAAATAAAACAATTATATACAGAGAAATAAAAATCTAGAATCAATAACTTCTGAATAAATCATAATCTAGAAACAAAAATTAAAGCATACTTTATAGTTACATACAGAATAAGATTAGTTGCCTATTATTTAATATAAATACAACATTTAAATAGTTGTTAATTAATGTCGACGAATGATATGTAAAAAACTTTTAGGTTATATCCCAAAGACCGATGATTAGTACCTCTAATAAAAGGAGACAGCATTACTAATTCTGTGCTTAATACCTTCCATAAACGTATCAGCGGCAGTTATATGAGGTAATGCCAGATATCCATCCAGTAAAATAACAATCCCATAGCCATTTCGTTTGCAACGCTAGGTTATTAATAAAGGTTCCGACATATCCATCACTGTGGAATGGGAAATCCCCCAATGTAATTTGAAAATCGTGTACATGCCGAATTAAGAATAATCTTCTGATTCCCATATAACGATCCAGGATACCATTTATACACATGTATGTTTGACACGGTGTTAGCCAGCAAATTTACATCAGCGGTAATCGGTGTCTATTTGCATTGTATTACATTGAACAAAACAAGTGTATTTATGTTTCGCCAGAGTTATAAAACAAGAAAATGAAACGAGGTTGGATAGAGAGCATGTCAGATGCAGAGTTATTACCCTCTGTGGGCAGCTTCGTTGTAATCACAATGTGGTCAACCATGACATTGGCCTGATAGATTGCTTTTATCAAGGTCATTATGTCCACCCTATTCTTCCTATACATCGGGCAGATTCATGTAATTACATTTTCTCATCCGTTTTGTCAGTGAAAGTTTTGTACTTTTTAATTCATCGCTAATTCACCTTCATTTTTTTTTTGTTCAGTCTAACCCTAGCATTGTAAGTTTCAATATGACGTGGATGTCTGGGGGGAGGGGATTTTGATTTTGGACGAGCAATTACTTTATTCTGATGCTATTATAATGTAAACTCTTCAATAGTTTTGTACTTAAATGTAACATAAATATGTATGTCCTGGTGAGTGGAAGAGAAGACCACATGGCCTCCACTAAGCATTAATAAATAAGGTACATTACATACTTCTATACTAATTCCAAAGCATTCATTATAGGCTATGTGATATTGTATTGTATTGTAAGCCTATGTTTTCCCTTTACAGAGATTTAGGCCCTCTCCCCCTACAGGGAAGAATTTGAACCATACTAATTTAGTTACACTTGTTTTCGTATAGATGTCATTTTGAGTGGTCCGTGGTCAGCATTCCGCTTCATACTGACATCTAGGAAACCAAGGTAGTACTAGGACGGGAAAATTCGGTAAATTTTGCTTAGAGGCCTCTTCATTCAGGCTTAAGGATTTTTTACGAGCCTGAAAATCTTCAGACTCGGGACCCACGGCTTAAAGTCCCTCCCGGAGGACTTGCTCCTTAGATTTTTCCGTCCTAAAAAATCCATCGACCACGGCCGGGTTTGAACCCGCGACCCTCGAGACCAGAGGCAAGGAGCATAACCACTAGTCCACCGCAGCCGACTATATATATTATATGCCACCTGTTTGTCATTCGACATTTCAGGTATTCTCTCCTCACATTGGCGTATTGTAGCCCACTTCTGAGGTTGGGGCGCCTGGAGGTCGGGGTTACGCTGCCCAAATGATATGATGGGTGATGACGATGGGTAATGATGCGCCAGGAGATTCTTAATCATAAAATTAATCTAATGAGGTGAATAAGATATTGATCATAATGATGACTAGATGATGTTTGGGGACCGTTTGGACCTTAAAGTATCCTTCAATTTGTCTTACAATTGAGGAAAAACCCCGAAAGAAACCTCACCCAGGATCCTGTCCCGGCCGGGAATCGAACCCGGGCCCGCTTCGTGACAAGGCAGCACGCTACCTGTAGACCACAGCGGCGGACGAAAATATATTATAGTGTATTTAAAATGGTAAGAAATATCTCTCGATATTGTGTTAATTAATTATACGTGGATGACATTTTTATCTGATATAAAATTAAAATGTGTAACTAACTAACTAACTCACTGGCACTATAGTACCCTTAAGTTCATGGCCGCGCGGGCATAAGCTCTCCTTATATCCCTATCCTGAACTAATGTTTTCCAATCATTCCCTGTATAATCTACTTACCTCAAATCATGATTAATGTTATTCTCCCACCTCATTCTTGGTCTACCAATTGGGTGTTTTCCCTCTGGTTTTCCTACAAGAAGTTTCCATACACGTCTTCATTCCCCATTCGTGCCACATGTCCTGTCCATCACAGTCTATGAGACTTACCTGTCCTTATTATATCTGGCTTCCTATAAAGACCATGTAGTTCATTGTTATGAAGTCTTCTCCATTAACCTGTTTGTTCATCTCTCTTTGGTCCAAAAAATTTCCTAAGAACTTTATACTGATTAATTTGTTTGTGTTTGAGAAGTATAAGGAACAATCTAAAATTCACAAATATATGAGCTTATGAAATGGCTACATAACAATGTTTACTTTTCATTTGTGTAACACATATTTAAATTTCAGACTTGCATGTACTGAGTAATGGACATAAATATAGTATTGAAAAACACAACTAAAGAAATGAACATCAAAGTAATTGAGTAACTCAGTGGAACTATCAAACCCAGAGGTCAATAGCCGAGTGGAGATAAGGTTTCCATAGATCCCTATCCTAAACTTATGTTTTGCAATCATCTCCTGTTTAATGTAACTCCCTCTAATCATGTTAAATATTTTTCATCCATCACATTCTTGATATTCCTGCTGGTCACTTTCCCTCTGGTTTTCCTCCATTTGTGTCACATGTCCGGTCCACCGCAGTCTACCAGACTTAACATTTTCTTATTACATCTAGTTTGTCATAAAGATCATATAGCTCTTTGTTAAGTAGTCTCCTCCATTCACCTGAAGAATATCTAGTATTATATATTTATAAACAGGTTTACAATATAATAAAACATATTCGTGTGTCCTAGGCTTTTTAAATTTTTATCTTATTTTTCCATTCTTTTCTATCTTCCCATTCCAATTCTTCCAGACCTCTTCTCACACCATCCTTCCATTTAAATCTAGGTCTACCTCTCTTTCCTTTCCCAAGTGGAATCCATTCCAAAGCTTGTCTGGGTAATCTTTTCTCTGGCATCCTACGTATATGGGATATCTAGTTTTATGGGAAATCATTTTAATTTATAACTTTTCTTTCTTTATTCCAAAAGCTTTCTTAAAAAAATATTCTCAAATACTCGTAATCTTATCTCGTCCCTTAAAGTAAGAGCCTTCGTTTCTCATTCATATAATATAACTGTAAGAATAAATGTCATATTTCATTATTTTTTTCACTCTTTTCACTTCCTCTTTCACAATTTTTCCTTTTATTGTTTGTGTAGAATATCCAGGATATGATCTCTTATACGTTTCACTAAAGGGTTAGTAAAAAGATTAAAAATAACGTAAGCAGTATGTGGATATTTGTCAATAATGAGATCCAACAAAATACCTTATTATGCAACACCCTATGAGGGTTGAATGCATGGAGAAGAATCGATATTATAGACAACAAATAGCAGGACTCTATGTCGGTCAGTCTGTCACACCATAAATCAGACGGTCAAATACGTCACTTAAATAACGTGTGGTCATTGCATAGCTTTCCTCCATACAAATCAAACTGAATCAATCCATCCCATCAGTTAAAGAATCGCCTTCCTAAACCAATGAAACGCGTATCCGTTCGCTTTAAATCTCTTTCCCTCCCGTCTCTCTCTCTCTCTCTCTCTCTCTCTCTCTCTCTCTCTCTCTCTCTCTGTCTCTCTCTCTGACACACACACACACACGCACGCACACACACACCCATTCTATGAAAATTCAGGGAATTTGTGTGACGTATTTTCGTTGCTGGAATGCAATAATTTCAACTAAATATGTGAAACCATTTAGTAAATGAGTATAATGAAAGCTAGATGATTTCTTTATTTCAGAATTTGATATGTCCGATATATTCCAGGTTACCGTAATACAAAAATTTAGAGATAAATACCGTTTAAAAACTAAAAAAACATGGTCACATATAAAAATTCATTATATTACGGAAATAGGTTAATATATGTGTTTGGGAAAGGATGTGGATAACCTCATACTCGAAACAGGGAAGATAAAAAAATGTGAATTTTTAAAATATCTTGGGTCAATAATTACATGTTTAGGTACATGTGAAAGAGATGTACAAACTAAAATTGCAATGGAAAAAAAATGCAACTAAGACATTGAATGGAATAATTTGGAACAAAAATACAGGGTAAAAGACATTATTTTATAATTGTAAATGTACGTGTCCCCACAGAAGATAAAGATGACAAGATCAAGGATGAGTTCTATGAAGAATTAGAATGCTTATTTGATAGCCTTTCACGATATCATATGAAAATTGTCTTGGGAGATTTTAATGCAAAAGTGGGGCGGGAAGATATATTCAAACCAACAATAGGCAAATTCAGTCTTCATGAAGATAGTAATGACAACGGGGTTAGATTAGTCACATTTGCCACGTCAAAGAATCTCATTGTTAAGAGCACAACATTTCAGCATAAGGATATTCATAAATACACCTGGACGTCCCCCAGATGGAGAAACTCGGAACCAGATAGATCATGTACGAGTATTAGTGAATAAACGCTGGCCACAGTAGCATCATTGATGTTAGATCAGTTAGAGGGACAGACTGCAATTCGGATCATCATCTGGTCAGGGTGAAAATCAGACAACGGCTATCGCTTATGCGAGGAACAAACGCTAAAGATGATTCTGTAAAATTTGAATTAAAAAACTTGAAAAATGATGAAATGCGGCAAGAATACCAAATCAAAATTGCTAATAGATTCGAAGTACTGGAATCTTCAGATGACAATGTGGCAAACGAAGAAGAAACTGATATAAATAAAGAATGGGAGGCTACAAGAGACACTATTAAATTGTCAGCATCAGAAAGCATTGGTTGTTTAAAAAGAGGCAAAACAAGAAATGGTTTGATGAGGAATGTGCTGACATTGTGAAGAAAAGAAAGCTAGCAAAATTGAAATGGTTACACGAGCCAAATGAGGTAAATTTAGAGCAATTGGGTAGTACTAGACGGGAAACCACCAAGTTATTAAAGGGTAAAAAGAGGGAATATTTGAGAGAGAAGATTAATGATCTTGAAATTAATGCAAAAAATAGGAACATTAGAGAATTACATCAGGGAATTAGGATAGAGAAGAAAGGGTTTCAGGCTAGAACAAACATAATTCGGAATGAAAATGGGGATATGATTGCAGATTCCAGGAGTATATTAAATAGATGGAAAAGTTACTTTAATCAGCTATTAAATGTACATACAGAACAGGACATTGAGGAGGATAATTTACAGACAGCAGAAATGCTAGTCGAAGAACCAAGTGCATTAGAGGTTGAAATGGCGATAGAAAAATTGAAGATGTATAAAGCAACAGGTTCGGATAAGATACCAGCGGAACTGATAAAATCAGGGGGAGAAAAATTGATGGACAAATATGCTGGTTGCTTAGTATGATTTGGGAACAAGAAGCTCTTCCAGATGAATGGAAGGAATCAATTATAGTACCAATTTATAAGAAAGGAGATAAAACTGATTGCAACAACTACAGGGGCATCTCATTACTTTCAACTTCGTACAAAATTCTAACAAATATAATAGTAAGCAGACTTACTCCCTATATTGATGACATTCTAGGAGATCATCAATGTGCATTTAGAAGAAACAGATCTACAACAGATCAGATTTTTAGTATAAGACAGATTTTAGAAAAGAAATGGGAATATAATGGTACTGTACATCAACTATATGTAGACTTCAAAAAAGCATATGATTCAATTAAGAGGGAGAAGTTATATAGTATCCTGCTGGAGTTCGGAATTCCTAAAAAGTTAGTTAGGCTTATACGAATGTGTCTAAATGGCACAAAGATTAGGGTGCGTGTAGGCAAACAGTTTTCGGACACTTTTGAAATCCAGAATGGGTTGAAGCAAGGAGATGCACTATCTCCTCTACTATTTAATTTTGTACTAGAGCATGCCATTAAATCTTTAGAGAATGAGGAAGGCTTACAACTCAATGGTATTAATAAGCTGTTAGTTTATGCTGATGATGTAGTATTATTCGCCGATAGCGAGGAGATACTAAAGGACAACACGCACACACTATTGAGTAACACTAAGAAATTAGGACTGGAAGTAAATATCAATAAAACTAAATATATGGTCACACGTAGAAATACATTATATAATGGAAATGGACAGCTAATGACAAATGAGGGGAAATTTTGAGGAGGTGGCTGAATTCAAATACCTAGGAACAATAATCACAAATAGGAATGAGATGCACAAAGAAATTAAACATAGGCTCAATTCTGAAAATGCATGCTATTATGCATTGCAGAGACTCTTGATGTCCCAACTCCTTTAAAAAAACGTTAAACTGAAAATATATAAAACTATTATTTTACCAGTCATATTATATGGGTGCGAAACATCGACTCTTACTTTAAGGGATGAAAGGAGATTACAAATATTTGAGAATAAAGTACTTAGGAAAATTTTTGGACCAAAGAGAGATGAACAGACAGGTGAATGGAGAAGACTTCATAACAATGAACTACATGGTCTTTATAGGAAGCCAGATATAACCAGAACAGTTAAGTCTCGTAGTCTGCGATGGGCAGGACATGTTGCACGTATGGGGAGTGAAAGACTTGCATGGAAACTTCTTGTAGGAAAGCCAGAGGGAAAACGCCCAGTTGGTAGACCAAGAATGAGGTGGGAGAATAACATTAACTATGATTTGAGGGAAGTAGATTATACAGGGAATGATTGGAAAGTATTAGCTCAGGATAGGGATATATGGAGAGCGTATGTCCGCGCGGCCATGAACCTACGGGTTCGATAGTGCCAGTGAGTAAGTAAGAGTAAGAGTAATACTAAACTGAAAATTTATAAGAGCATAATACAGAATATTTTGTCATATTATGGAGGTGAAACCTGGTCTTTGACGGAATTACAAAAGAATAAAATTAGAACAGTTGAATTTGATTACCTTAGAAGAAGTCTTCTAAAAACAAGAGAGGATAAAATAAGAAATGATTTCCTTTGGAGAGAAATGAATGTCACCACATCTGTTGTTGAGAGGATTGGAAAAGAAACTCTTAAATGGTATGGACATGTACAAAGAATGGAAAATAAAATATGGCCAAAAAATATATAGCAATGGTCACTTCCTGGATGAAATAAACATGGCAGACCAAGATGGAAATGGAAAACTTATGAGAGAGATTCTTCAGGTTGCAATGTTATGGCAGACTGCACATCCAGTTTAATATATATATATAACTATGTATACACGCAATACAATGGTTTTCTTTGCCCACAAAAATTCGCTTTCTCCATTTGTAGTGGTTCTGAAGATTCTCATCGGTTCACCCATAATTCATTTTACTCCATCCATCAAAAGATCTTTAGGTCTTCCCCTTCAACTTTTACCATCATTCTCCATTACAAGATCTTTTTTAGGTATTCTATAAGATGTGATCCTCTTGAGATGCTCGTACCACCTTAATCGCCATCTTGAAGAGTCTGTAACATATTTCTTTCAACTTTCATAATTTTCTAGTTTCAACGTTTTTACACGCTTTATATTAGCTTGACAATAATTTCATTTGTTTTCTAAAATCCTGGCCAGAATCATCAGAAAATAAAAAAGTGTCTTTGTATCTATGTAACGGAATCTTTGAACACGATTTTCACCCACTTAGAAACATTGGATCGACTTGAAACTGTGCATACTTGTAAAGGACTCGTGACAATACAACATTTTCATATTTGTTTCCAAAATCCTGGCCAGAATCGTCAGAAAATTAAAAAAAAGTGTTTTTGTATCTATGTAACGGAATCTTTGAGCACGATTTTCACCCACTTAGAAACATTGGATCGACTTGAAACTATGCATACTTGTAAAGGACCCGCGACAATACAACATTTTCATATTTGTTTCCAAAATCCTGGCCAGAATCGTCAGAAAATTAAAAAAAAGTGTCTTTGTATCTATGTAACGGAATCTTTGAACACGATTTTCACTCACTTAGAAACATTGGATTGACTTGAAGCTTTGTATACTTGTAAAGGATGCGTTACAATACAATAATCCCATACTTATTTTCTAAAATCCTGCCCAGAATTTAAAAAAAATTTAAAAAAGTGTCTTTGTATCTATGTAACGGAATCTTTGAACACGATTTTCACCCACTTAGAAACATTGGATCGACTTCAAACTTTGTATACTTGTAAAGGACTCGTGACAATACAACATTTTCATATTTGTTTCCAAACTCCTGGCCAGAATCGTCAGAAAATAAAAAAAAAGTGTCTTTGTATCTATGTAACGGAATCTTTGAGCACGATTTTCACCCACTTAGAAACATTGGATCGACTTGAAACTATGTATACTTGTAAAGGACCCGTGATCATACAATAATTTCATATTTTTTTTCTAAAATCCTGACCAGAATCATCAGAAAATAAAAAAAATGAAAACTGGTATAATAGGTTGCGGAATTGTCGACAATCGTTTTAAGAGCTCAGTTGGTAGCGTGGTGAACTCTAGTCGTATATAATTTCAGTAATCCATAGGTCGCTATTTCAAATCCGGCTGGGAGGATTTTTTTTTAGAAGAGAATTACTTTTAGCTCATACTACAATAGTATCGAATTTAAAGATATTTAAATTTTTATCTTATTCGGTAAAATATTAAAACTAAAAAATAAAAAAAATAATAGTTTTAAAAAACTGAAACAACACGCTTTATTAGAAAACCGAACTAAAAAATTAAAAATAATTTTAATTTCCAACACGCTTGGGATAAAATTAAAGTGGTCAACAAAAATATCATCTCCAACACATATAGAATAAAACTAGAATTATCAACAAAAAGAAAATAATTTTATCATCAAAAGCGTGGGGTGCTTTTTATGATTTTTACATTTTCTTCTTAGAGACTTTACTTTTACTAATATCTGTTTATTATCAAATATATTAATTGATATAGAGCACCCCACGCTTTTGATGGTAACATTATTTTTTTTTGTAGATAACTCTAGTTTTATTCAGATGTGTTGGAAATGATTTGTTTGTTGACCATTTTAATTTTATCCCAAGCGTGTTGGAAATTAAAATTATTTTTCATTTTTGAGTTCGGTCTTCTAATAAAGCGTGTTGTTTTAGTTTTTTAAAACTATTATTTATTTATATTCTGGACTTCCGTGATGAACTTCTCCAGTTACTGTTTCTGTTCCTAGTAACATTTACATGTTGGCACCTTTTAATTGTCCATATCTCTGATCCATAAAACATAATACTCTTTTCAATAGCTTTATAGATACATTTCTTTATTCTGTAAAGGGTGTTTATATATATCATCATATACTATTCATGAATTTAGGCCAATGTTGACCTGATTTGATCTCTACTAGACAGGGTCTAAAAGTCGTTTTTGTGGACGTCCAGGTCTTTGTCGTCCTCGTGGGCGATACCGAAAAACTGAATTGGGGATCCTAGTTGGTGACATTCGGGATACAAGTTGCAGCCATCTTCCCTGAAGGTGGATATCTTTTCTTCTAAAAGTTGCATGTGGAGTTCCTTTAATATATATTCGTTCCTCTGATGGTCAAGTAGAGCATATCCAGCAGTTCGGCGCATGAATCTTATTTCTGCAGCTCTTAATCTGGTGAAGTCTTTATTTTTCAGAACCCAGATTTCACTCCCATACAGGAAACTCGGGAGGGCGAGGGTTTTATATAATTTGAATATATATATATGTGTGTGTGTGTGTGACAGAGAGAGAGAGAGAGAGAGAGAGACAGACAGACAGACAGACAGAGATAGGCTATAGTGAGTGAGTGAGTGTTAACTCTCTAGGGGCCGATTTTTTCCGCATACAGATTCTGAGTATAGTAATCAATAAAGAAATGTAAAATCGAGTTCGTTACCTAGCATAATCGATCCATTAGGAAGGAGTTGAGGTTAATCGGAAGCAAACATTTAAATTGCTCTACTAGCAGCAATTTTCTGTCTACCCCCACCTCCATATAACGCTGTACCCGGTATATGCCATTGAAATAAAACGAGAAAGTTATTATCCAAATACCAATGAAATCGTACCATTAAGATTGAGGGTTTTTCTGAAACACAAAACTTGAAAATTGATCTAGCGGCCGCAATTTCTGTTTTCTCATAACGAAACTGGATGCAAACTATTCAAATAACGAAATAAATATATATTCCATACATAACAGCAAAATCACACTATAAATTCGAATTAAGGTGGAATTCGATTAGTTTACGCTGTTCATATATGACGGACGTCGCTTGAATATCGGTATAGTGTATATTACGGCATTAAAATCCGATCTCTGTTTAAATAAATAAGATCTGAAACTGTGTTGATTGTTCATCAATCTCCAATCCAAATAAAGTTAAAACCTTGTTGAAATAACTATATTTTCAAATGTATTAATTTAAAAGCATGAAGTTTTATTGTAGTGTAAAAAGTGACTACAATTTTTTTCTTTGTATTCATGAAAATATAGACTATTCATAGCTAAAAAAAATACATGTAGAAAGTAGAGAATAAAACCAAAACATTTGTTATCGAGGGGAAATAGTGAATTTTGCGATGGAAATTCTGTACAGGATGCGGTTAAGCCTTCTATGCGCTTCTATAAATAATGAAATTGCACTTCAGCATTGTAAATAACAACAACATTTTGCCTTGGACTATTTACAACAGAAAAAATCTGAAAAAAACGTAACTTGCAATTTATTAAGCATAAGTCATAAGATTTATTTGATGGACAACACAATATTAATACCCCCTACGATATAGTGAATAATCATCCATAGTAATTCTGCCCGAGGGCAGGTCTTTCACTGCAATCATAAGCATTCCATGCTATGCTTTGCAGCTTTACTACGGAATTATAGGTGTGGTAACTTCCCGTTGCTTTCCACACCGGTGAAGGATGATGATGATAATGATAAAGATGATGATGGCCGGATGATTTTCGGGGACTGTTGGGACCTAAGCTTCCTGATATTTGTCTTACAGGTGAGGAAAAACCCCGAGAAAAAAGTTACCCAGGAGCCTGTCCCGACCGGGAATCGAACCCGGACCCGCTGCGTGACAAGGCAGCACGCTACCGAGACCACAGCGGTGGACATAGTGAATAATAATAATAGTAATAATCTTAATAATAAATTATTATTATTGTTATTATTATTATTATTATTATTATTTTATTATTTTGCAGCTCAAGCAGACATCACGTTACCAATCTCCATTTTCTCAATCAAAGGCATCTACTTCTTCTTCTTTTTTTTCAAATTCCTTGAATTTAGGTACCATCATCATCTTGGTATTCCCCAAATACTCCTTCCTCCTGGTATCCATTAAAAACTATTTAAATAATAATTTTGTTTCATCCTCATTAGGTATTCAAATAATTTTAAATGCTCTTCAGAATTTAATCTACCACATTTATTCTACTCCCATCCGTCTAATTCCTTCATTATGCATTCATTGCAATTTTGATATCCCTTCTCTTCTCTCTCAAATAACCAATTCGACTGCCGAAAACTTTCATTTTATATTCTTTCTTTCACAATCCTTACTTCAGTATTATAGCATAATTCACTTTTAACTAATGCTTGTCCCATATGAAATTGTGTACGCCTTGAAATATTCCTATCCCAACATTTTGAATTAAGGATCCGAATACTATCTATTTTTCGAAGGGCAGGACATGTAGCACTAATGGAGAATGAAATAGGAGCATGGAATCTTCTTGTATGAAATCCAGAGGAAAACGCCCAGTTGGTAGACCAAGAATGAGGTGGGAGAATAAAATTAATCTTCATTTTAGGGAAGTAGATTATACAAGGAATGATTGGAAAACATTAGCTCAGAATAGGGGAGTATAGAGGGTTTATGTCCGCACAGCCATGAACCTATGGGTTCGACAGAGACAGTGAGTTAGTGAATCAGTTATTACTATCTATTTTTATTAGTATATGCATGAAGATTAGTAGAATAATAGAATAATTGTAATAACAAAATTAATAATAAAATATTAATAACAGTAATATTAATTTAGTTATCACCATGGCATAAAGTAGAATGCAATACGTATCACAAAGGAATACAAAATTACATACCCATTGTCCTTAGATTCCTCCCACATGTATGAAAATTGTAAAATTAACCATTTCCATATTCATGGAGGATTTCAAAATGATTAAGTCGATAATATTATAATTCAGGGGCGGATTTCTATGACCTAAAAATGGAAAATATGCATGCATTTATGACCTAAAAAGGTTTAAATATGACCTAAAAAGACAAAAATGTGACCTTATAATTGAATGATTTTTTTACCGATACTATATTAATTGTTCGTTCATATACATTTTCAATTTATCATAAGAAAAAGGAAATCTTCTTCTATTGTCCAGTACAAACGTTTGCTACCTGTTAACAGAAACTTTTGAAACAAGTGTACAGTGAAACTGGCGATTTTTATACAGAAACAATGTCGGTTTTTCGAATCGCCTGATGACTAGGCTATTAAAAAAATTCAACATATGAGCAAAATATGACTTTATTATAGAAATAAGCAGAAGTATGACCAAAGATCTGAAAAAGTGAGAAATATAACTTTTAAGACCCAATAAAAACTCTTAATCTTAATAATAAGGCATATATACAGGTTTTTACTTACTTGAAGCTTAGAATATAGGCTTTGGTAAAAATATGACACGTCATAGGAATCCGCCCCTTAATTATAATAAAGCCCACCGCTGTGGTCTGGAGGAAGCGTGCTGCCTTGTCACGCAGCAGGTCCAGGTTTGATTCCCGGTCGGGACAGGCTCCTTGGCGAGGTTTTCTCGGGGTTTTTCCTCACCTGTAAGACAAATGTCAGGAAGTTTAGGGCCCAACGGTCCCCGAAAATCATCCGGCTATCATCATCATCCTTCACTGGTGTGGAAAGCAACGGGAAGCTTCCACACTTAATTCCCTAGTAAAGCTGCAAAGCATAGCATAAAATTGCTATGATTGCAGTGAAAGACCTGCCCTCGGGCAGAATTACTATGGATGGATGGTTATTATAATAAATTTTAAAGTAAATAATTTTAATGATCACAATACGATATTAATCAATATTTAGAGACAATAGAATTATATGTATCAATCTATCAAGTTTGTGCTACTTCAAACCGAAGTTAGTTTTTGCTTCATTCACAAAGATCCTCAACAACTCCCTGCTGTCCGTTTCTTCCAAACACTTGGCCTTCTGCCCATGTAAGATCTTGATACATCTGTTCCTCCAACCAAATTCGGCATACAGCAGTCAATAAAAAATAGTAAATCCGAGTTCGTTAACTAACAAAATCGGACTACCTGTTAGAAGAAGGAATTCACCTAAACGATCATTTAAACATCTCTCTAGCGGTAACAAGTTTATATTTTTCTCATATAAACTCAGTAAACATTATTTAGATAAAACCATGAAAGCATCTCAAAACAATAGTGAAATTTGATCATTAGTAGAGAGATTTCACCTGGAACACAAATTTAAAAAATCACTCTTTTAGTAACCTGTTGTGAGGACTTACCTCACTGAAAAGTCTCAAAGAAGATGTAAATACCACGTCAAATCTTAAATTACCAGCCACCTGGCAAGAGATCTTTGGGGAGACCCTTCAAACGTTGGATTGAGACCGTAACAGACCACTAGGTCTATCACATGAAAGAAAGAAGAAGAAGAAAACTCTTTCAGCCGCCAAGTTTGTTTTGCTGCAATGTAACTGTACACCATAGAAATTAATGAATAGAAGAAAGATAGATCCTATTTATCTATCTAGAATGGAACAGACCAATGTCAGGCCTTAGTCCCCGATCTGTTAGGAGTTATTAGACCAAGTTAATTTAGTTACGTCTATTTCCATATAGATGTCATGAATGTAAGGCGGTCAACATGCTGACCCATTGAGACATCTGGTAGGTAACTAAGGAATTACTAGGATGATGGTCAGTAAATTTGCTTAGAGGCCTCTTTATTCAGACTTAAGAATCTTTCATGAGCTTGAAAATCTTCGTACTCGGGAACCGCGGCTTAAAGACACTCCTGGAGAACCTGCTCAATAGATTTTTCCATCCTAAAAAATTAACTATGATTTGAGAGAAGTAGATTATACAGGGAATGATTGGAAAGCATTAGCTCAGGATAGGGATGTATGGAGAGCTTATGTCCGCGCGGCCATGCACCTACGGGTTCGATAGTGCCAGTGAGTAAGTAAGTAAGTAAGTAAAAAATCCATCTACCCCGGCCGGGTTTGAAGCCGCAACCCTCGGGACCAGAGGCAAGGAACTAGCCCACCGCGGCCATATTCCGTAAATCGGATAAAACAAACCATAAATTCGAGTTGCTAAGTAATTAGCTTTTTTTACTGAGTTTCTGCATGACAGACTTTTATAATTTTGTAGAGTACACAGTTATATCTCTTTCTACACGTTCAATTTTCAAACATAAGGCTCTCTGGAAGTATGAACAAGATTTATACGTGCTATTTGTTGTGTTTGCAGAACACGTTACACCATCCCTGTACAATTGGCATTGCTTTGTCGACAAGTTTGTACAACCGTGCATCACCTATCTCTTCTTTATAAAATACTAAACACATCATTACCTAGTTATTTATCACACCGCTTCGTTAGATTCTCTGATACGCATAAATTAGGAATCCGATTCCATCCCCACTTTGTCCTTTATATCCCTCCTCAGCACCGATCGAGGTCTTAAGCGGTTCCCCTCAATCTAAGAGCAAATGCTGGAATAGAACCCCAAAAGGACCGCTTCCGACTTCACTTTGCTAATTAACTTCAAATTTAAATTCAAAATATAAACCGGGCCTAATGTATTTTACAGGAACCCGGGGTTCTACCTATTAAGGAGAACCAAAATGGATCGCTCACCGCCAACACTTAAGTGATGACTGCAGAGCTTTCCATTTATATATCTATCTATCTATCTAGCACATTACTTATTACAATCTTTTACGTTTCTCTTCCACCCTATGTCTATAACATCTTTCAGAAAACAAACGGAAGAATTTGTATTAAATAACAGAAACATCCATTTCACCGATAGTATTATTTTAACAATTAATAATTTATTTTTCTTTTATTTAATAAAATTAGTATTAAGATTTACATTTCAAATTGTCATATATATATATATATATATTATATTATATAAGCTATAGATTAATTCAATACATTTTATTACTTTTCTTGTGTTTCTATGTATAGTTGATGGGAGCTGTTGTTTATTTGTGCATATATTCTTTTATTAGTTTTAATTTTTTATTATCATTAACTTTAATGTGTTATTAGATCTTAATTTTATTTTTTTCAGTTTGGCCAAATAATTGTTTAGTATTTAATATTAAGTGATTTGTTTTTATTTTAATGTAACATATTATTAATTAACTAAAAATAAAACTTACAGTTTTATTTGATTTTCATATTTATTAAGATTTAATTCAGTTACAGCTGTTTCGGTACATGTAGGCTACCTTCTTCAAACATGTTAACAAATTATGAATTGTGTTATTATAGTACATATCAACTGATCTAAGCAACAATACAACAATAATTTATTTAAATTTTTTAATTTAACCAAGGCGATTCATTCAAATCAAGTTGGGAATTTAACAATGTATTACTACTTTTCAATTTATGTATTTCTACAGCCTCCAAAAGGTCCAACTTCTCACCCTCATCACAAACATGTAAAATTTAAAAATTTGGATCGAAAACAATGATTAATGATTATTTTTATTTAATTAATAAATATGGATTTTCATCAAGTATACACCAACTCAATTGATTATTATTTAACGTATATAATGTTATAATATGTTAAAATATTAAAAATAGGTACCTATTTTAACATTTTAACATTACATTGCATAACCTCAACGGTGTTATACAATTAATTTTTAGAA
Source organism: Diploptera punctata (assembly GCA_030220185.1). Taxonomy (NCBI): domain Eukaryota; kingdom Metazoa; phylum Arthropoda; class Insecta; order Blattodea; family Blaberidae; genus Diploptera; species Diploptera punctata. Next base: position 399,227 of record JASPKZ010007258.1, read on the forward strand.
GTATTGATATTATGTTTGTCCTGGTGAGTGGAAGAGAAAGCCACATGGTCTTGACTTCATTAGACGAAATAAATATTTTTTTTTATAAATCCGTTATCATGTTGAGTGAATATGCGACCCACCAATCGGTCCGGATCGCTAGGAGGGGAAATGCTGTCTTAGAATGCCCAGCCACTGTGCTTGAATAGCATTTTTCTATTTAGCCTAAAATTGCTGATTAAATTGGAGAGATTACAAATTTAAAAATAGTATATCACGATGCGAGGTTGGGAAGTGGTTTTTACGGAATCGAAGAAAATGTTTAAAAACCGAGCGATAACGAGATTTTTAATTTCCGAGATTCTGTAAAACACTTCACAAACATTATATTTTGCGCGATGGTGTTTTCTAAATAATAAATAATAGTAAAATAATAACATCTTTATTGGAAATATTTGCGTTCATAATAAACAATTGACTAACATTAACAGTGTGGGCAATGTTTATCAGTTCAAACAACAGGAGGCTGTGAGACCAATTGGTGATAAAATAACAGGAGGTCGTGAGACCTATCACTGATAAAATGGCGGCAAGTATTTCTAGTTTTATATTGTTTGAAATAAAGTTCAGTTAATTTAAAATGCAGTGATTTGTTTCATATAATGTATATTAACACTACCTTTTGGATATTTTTTGTAGATACATTGTATGTAGTATACATAGAGGGCAGTGGTTTTACATCGCACAAGCGTGTTTGTAATATGTAATATTACAGTATATAGTTGCTGATACAGACACTTGGGAGTCTACATCCTCATAAACAACAACAACTAGTAGCAGAAGCTCATCCTGCTGATGATGGAAGTTAACTTCCGAAAGGCATGCGTATACTATTTTAAATATAATATTTTAACATAGTTGAGGACGACGGCACCTGCCAAATAGGTACATATTTTAAGTTTTTTATCTTATGACTATTCACTTCAACGGAATTTGATATTTATTTTATTAGTGTTGATAGTTATTTAAGTTGGGAACCCCGAAATATAGGAAGTTGAACTTTCAATCATGGTCGCCATTGCTGTAAATACGACAAAATACACTATCACGCAAAAAATATATATTTGGATTAAGTAACGATTTGGACTTAAGCAGTTTTAGCAGAGTGCGTAATGAATTGTGAGCTCACATAGTAATAAAGTAGGGTGGTTACACCTGGTGCAAATGTTTACAACCAACTATTGATTCCTCTGCCTCTGAACCAACTAAGCAAGGCCTGTGTATACGCCCTAATGAAATCAGCGCTCATGTGCTATTGCTATTTATAAGCTCTACCTAACCGTTATGAGCCCCATGAGAAGTACTTTAAGGCAACTTACTCATTGCACTCATTCAATTAATAACAGCTATAATCAGTTTTACTCCATACAAATCACTTAGTTGCTTCTAAACGATTTCTCCTCCAAGACGAAATGTCAAGTACAATGTAATAGTGTTATTCGTTTCTTAAATGCTAATTTGAAGACAAAAGGGAGAAAAAAGCAAGACATATCACTAAAATCAATTGGATTCCAGGAGCGGGAACACGATATTTATTCAACCTCCGTAAATCAGACCACATAACTCCAGTATTTGAAATGTTGTCTTCGCTCCGATTGGAAGACAGGCGAAAGATACATTCCCTCTGCTTCTTATACAACACTTTGTCCACCTCATCACCCCTTTATATTTCTACTCGCTTTCAATCGCTATTCTCTCACCATAACTTAAACACACGATCGAGAGGAAATTTAACTCTAGCTGTTCCTCTACATCGAACTCCTCACTATTCCTCATCCTTCCTTGTTTCATCCACACGATTCTGGAATTCCCTCCCCTCGTATATCAAGGACTGCCCGACTAAAAAACAGTTTAAAAAGAAACTCAGTTCATATTTCCTTAGACAATATAGTATATAACCCCGTTCCATGTATACTTTTATTGTTTCTTTATATTTTTAACTTTCATTACCAAGCCATTGACTTAATCTAATTATATGTTATAATTTTGTTATTATCATTAATAATATTATCAGTATTACTATTATTATTATTATTAATATTATTATTAGTATTAGTATTAATATAATTACTATTATTATTATTATTATTATTATTATTATTATTATTATTATTATTAATGTTATTATTAGTATTAGTATTAGTATTAATATCATTATTATTATTATTATTATTATTATTACTATTTTTCGTTCTTACCCTTGTCAAATTTATATTGTGTAGTTTATATCTACTGTGTATCAACCATAATTCTTACTGTATGTATAATTTAACCCTGGTGAAGTGGAAGAGAAGACCTTACGGTGTTAACTCCATCAGGTAAAATAAATAAATAAATAAATAAAAAATAAAAATAAATAAAAATATTAAGTGAAGCATAAGATGTTACAAAATCAAGAAATGAGTTAAGTATAACTTACTCAATGGCATTATTGGACCCTCAAATACTTGGCAGCGCGGACATAAGCTCTCCATACATCCTTATCCTGAGCTAATGTTTTCCAATTATCCTCTATATAATGTACTTTCCTCAAATTAAGAATAATGATATTCTCCAACCTCATTCTTGGTCTACCAATTGGGCGTTTTCCCTCTGATTTTCCTACAAGAAGTTTCCATCTCCCTTTTTCATTCCCCATTTGTGTCACATGCCCTGCCCATCGCAGTCTAAGAGACTTAACTGTTCTTATTAAATCTGGTTTCCTGTAAATACCATGTAACTTGCCGGTAATGAGTTTTCTCCATTCGCCTGTCTTTTCATCTCTCTTTGGTCCAAAAATTTTCCTAAGAACTACATTCTGAAGTGCTTGTAATCTTTTCCTTAAGGGAGTTTTCATGTTTCGCATCCATATAATATAACTGGAAAAATAACAGTTTTATTTATTTTCAGTTTAATGTTTTTTGAGATAATTGGGATGACAAGAGTCCCTGTAATGCATAATAACATGCATATCCAGAATTGATCCTAGTATGTTTAATTGTGCCAGTGAGTAAGTAAGTAAGTATGTTTAATTTCTGTGTGCTTCTCATTCATATTTATTCCTAGATATATTCAGCCACTTCTTCAAAATTTCCCTCATTTCTCATTAATTGCTCATTTCCTTTATATATTTCTATGTGTGAACATATTTTATGTTTTACTGATGTTTACTTCCAGTCCCAATTTCTTAGTGACAACAAAGTGTCTGCTGACCTTTCACCGCTACTGCCTAATAATATTACATAATCTGCATAAACTAACATCTTATTAATACCATTGAGTTTTGCCCTTCTTCATCCTCTAAAAGTTTGATGGCATGCTCTAGTACAAAATTGAATAGAAGAAGAGATAGGATATCTCCTTGTTTTAACCTATTGTGAATTTCAAAAGTATCCGGATACTGTTTGCCTACATACACGCATCCTACTCTTCTGGCACTTAGACACATTCAAATAAGTCTAATTAACGTTTAAGGAAATCTGAACTCTAGCAGGATAAGAATTGAGATAAGTTAATATAAATGCTGAACAAAACCTTTTACCTTGCACCAGATCAAAATTTGTACCTTTAATTTAACTGGGACTTTCCATACATTTCTTCTTCAATTTTCATCTCTTCCAATTAAAAAGTTAAAAAAATATACATAGCAGATGTCAAGATTATCTCTACATTTTAATTATTTCGACATTCCCTTTTTTTTTTTTTTGCCAGTGGTCTCTATTTGTTCTAATATAGATTTTTACTTCAACTTCACAGCTGTTTTGCATTTAAAATCAATTCTTACTGGAAAAGCCATGGGGTAAATCATTAGTAAGCTTTAACCGTATGTGGGAGAATAATATTCGAAAACTGGATATGAGAGATATAAATTAATTCAATAGCCTTAGGATAGATTGCAGTGGAGAGTCGTTATTTAACCAACGGGTTTCGTAAGTCCTACAGCCAGCATGTTTCTTATTTTTATCACATAAATTTTAATCAACTTGAAAAAGAATTAGATAAATCACATTTTAGAACCCAATGCATCATAGGAACGAAACATTAATTGCATGATTACCCTTTCGGTTCATTTTACGGAGGGTTGTTCCGATCTCTGATAACGATTAGCCAAGTAGATTGTGACGTTGGAGTGTGAGTCAACAGGACAGGAGCGTGTGAGGTGATCAAACCAGTCAGTGTGCTGCTTCTGTCACACTCGCCACGCGTGTTGCTCACATAATGCCTAAGAAGATAGACCCGTTTTGGGAAGGGTACATTACTGCCCTTCCGACGCTAATTATAGTTATTCCGCGATTATTGTGGCTTGCAAAAACGTAATGTTATGGTGTCAAAGTGTGGAATTAGCTCAGTGCTTAATAAAAAGGGAAAGGGTCGATTGGGATTAATTCCAAAAGGAAAAAAAAAACTGGGCAAATCCACGACCCGCACCCCAGATGTAATCAGAAAGGTCGAGGACCTTATCTCTGATGGTAACCCTGCCACACAAAGGGTGATTGCGAACAGATTGGGAATATCCCTTAAAACTGTAAACACCATAATAAACAAAGATTTAAACATGGAGAAGCGCCATAAAACACGGTTCATAAATTGTTGCCACGTCGCATTGCTGAATGCCGCAACTATGAAACGCACCTGGCAGAAGAAAAATGTAAATTTTTGGTCACACTTGATGAAGTACATGTTTATCTAGGAGACTGCAACAAACCCCGGGCAATTTACTAGAGAGAAAGGGGTGAAAAAAATTTCAAAATTGGTATGCCAAATGCAGAGAAAGTTTCTCCAATGGATTTATGGTCATCGCGGGATATTGCTACAATGAAAAACTGACCATTCGTAGAGTAGCTAAAAAGGCCAAAATCAACTCCTGTACTACAAGGAAGAAGTTCTCACCCCAATTTACCGGACTGAAATCCCAGCTCTCTATGGTACAGACAAAAACCAATTCTGGGTGCACCAAGACAAGTCCTCCAGTCACACTTCGGGTTCAACCCTGACATTCCTGGAGAAATGGAGCAGGAAACTGGAATACATGCTATTCCATTCAGCAACATCCCAGTGAAGTCTCCTGATGCATCACCGATGGACTTTGTGTCTTTGGACTCTTCAAAAGGGCACTGGGAAACAGACGTCCTCGAACAATAGACGGTCTCTGGAAAGCATATAAAGAGAGCGGGAACTTCTAGACATGGCTGTGTTGCGTAAGAGTCTTCTGCAGTGGAAACTCCGATACCGAACCATAGCTCGGGTGAAGAGCCATCAATTAGAGCATGCTCGATGGTGGAGACAGGGCTTTTCTTAAGGTAAAACTTAAAAATCATTTGTTATCAGATATCAGAAACAACCCACCGTAATAAATAATTAAAATGTAATACGATTTAATTGTAATTTCAATATCGTATAGAAAACTATTATTTTATTACGGATATTTTATATTCAGTAGTCTACTTTCGTACAAAGTAATTACACGCTTTATATTAGCTTGACCTGTATCTATCTATCTATCTATCTATCTATCTATCTATCTATCTATCTATCTATCTATCTATCTATCTATCTATCTATCTATCTATCTATCTATCTATCTATCTATCTATCTCTATCTATCTATCTATCTATCTATCTATCTATCTATGTAACTCAATCTTTCAACGCGATTTTCACCCACCTAAATAATTGGATCGACTTGAAATTTTGTATACATGTAAGGACCCGCGACAATATAATAATGTCATGTTTATTTTCTAAAATCCTGGCCAGAATCATCAGAAAATAAAAAAAAAGTGTCTTTGTATTTATGTAACGGAATTCTTGAACACGATTTTCACCCACTTAGAAACATTGGATAGACTTGAAATGTTGTATACTTGTAAATCACCCGTGACAATACAATAATTTCATATTTGTTTCTAAAATCCTGGCCAGAATCATCAGAAAATAAAAAAAGTGTCTTTGTATTTATGTAACGGAATTTTTGAACACGATTTTCACCCACTTAGAAACATTGGATCGACTTGAAACTTTGTATACTTGTAAAGGACCCGTGACACTACAATAATTTCATATTTTGTTTCTAAAATCCTGGCCAGAATCATCAGAAAATCAAAAAAAATGAAACTGGTATAATAGGTTGCGGACTTGTCGACATTTTAGTCAATCGTTGTAAGAGCTCAGTTGGTAGAGCGGTGAAATAGTGGTATATAATTTCAGATAGCCACAGGTCGCTGGTTCAAATCCGGCTAGGGAGGATTTTTTTTTAGAAGAGTAATACTTTTAGCTCATACTACAATAGTATCGAATTTAAAGATATTTACATTTTTATCTTATTGTGTAAAATATTAAAACTAAAAAAATAAATAATAAATAATAGTTTTAAAAACCTAAAACAACACGCTTTATTAGAAAACCTAACTAAAAAAATGAAAAATAATTTTAATTTCCAAACGCTTGGGATAAAATTAAGGTGGTCAACTAAAAAATAAGCTCCAACACATATAGAATAAAACTAGAGTTATCAACAAAAAGAAAATAATTTTACCATCAAAAGCGTGGGGTGCTTTTAATGATTTTTACATTTTTTAGAGACTTTACTTTTACCAATATTTGTTTATTATCAAATATATTAATTGAGCATGTAAATTATTTTATTCCAACTTTTTATGAAGTTTTCTCTATCAGCTTCTAAGGTAGATCTCGAATATTTTAAGTTCTTTAAACGATATAAAATGATCCAACATCGTGGTGTCGTAGCAACATCGTTGCCCGGACGCAACGGCCCGGTCGGGACAAGTTTCAAAGTATGAGGTCTATTTGTTTTTTTTCCTCATCTTTAAAAACATATCGTGAAATTTTAAGGCCCATATAGTCCGCAAACACCATATGGTCATCATAATCATTCTAACATGTATATGCTTTAATATGGAAATTTGTATCTTGTTTATATGTTCGTGATGTCTCGGAGATGTCCCTGGCATTATACTGAACATTAATTCGGAAATGTCTTGGTGTGCTCAAGAAAGTACATTTGCGATTAAGAGTTAAACATTATTTCGCAAAAGGTCGTAAAAATGGGAGGCTTTTTTTTTTCGTGGCGCGATATGTCTAAAAGGCATTTTGTCTACCAGCCGCTAGTTAGCCTGGTACGGATATGTATTAGCCACAGAGGTAAACGATCATCTAGAAAATAAATGGATGAAATGTGGACAGCAGGACTGATACCCCAGCTGTTATAACTAGTTTTCTCAACTAGGATCCGCTAGCTCCCAAATACCTCATGATTTTGGTTGGGAAGTGGTTTCCAACTGAGCTAAATACCTTGAGAAAAATAATTTTGCTAAAACGACTCGAGCCAGCGTAAATCACATAGCTCTAGAACAAGGCTCAATCTTTTAAACCGCTCTGCTATGGCGCAGGAGACAAAGGGGCAGGTTAAACTAAGGGAAGTACAGAAGACAAATGTACAATGCATGTATAAATGCATGATTCTAGTGTACTGGGATTCAACAAGATATTTCATCTTTAAAAGCATTCATAAAACTAGGCAGATAGGCTGGCCAGTTATCGATTCATCTCTTAATGAACGTGGTGAAATTTGTATTCATGGGTTGGTACTCGCCGCTCGCGTCACGTGCACACAACTACTTATTTTTTAAATTGCACTTTGCCTTCCCTTCATATTCAATTATGTTAAATAGGGTAGGCGCTGTTTTCCTTAAAACATTCATAGAATATTATATTTTTCTTTGTTACTTAACACTCGTAATTTTACTTTTCCGCTCACGAACTTCTTTTATACTTCAAGTTCTACTAGGTAAGCTAACACACTCTTAAATTAATGATACTTGGATAATACTGTATCATAGATATTCAATATATTTTTATTTTTCATCATCATCAAAAACCAAGGAAGATAAATATGAGGATTAAAGATGAGGCCATTGAGCAAGTGGAAAACTTCAAATACTTGGTTGTTCTATCAGTGGTAACATGATCTGCGGTCAAGAAGTAAAGCAGAGGATAGCAATAGGTACATATGCTTGTGAAACTTGGATCCTAAAAAAAAAATAAAACAGAAATTGCTGATTTTTAAAGAAAAATTTTAAGAAGAATATTTGGACCAAATAGAGGAACTGTTGGAGAATCAAAACAAATAACGAACTGAAGAAATTAATCAAAAATCAGAACATAGTAAACCATATAAGATCTCTCAGAATTGGTTGGCTTGGCCATTTTATAAGAATGAATTATCAGAGACTGGTCAAAAAACTCTACAAATGAAAACCTATAGGCGTCAGAGCTGTAGGAAGACCGAAGATCAGATGGGAGGATGACACAATGAAAGATCTGAGGAAAATGAAAGTGACTAATTTGAATATGGCAAGAGACAGATTGGCATGGAGGAGGATTGTTGAAAAGGCCAAAACTTTCACTTTATAAGTTGTCGTACCTTAAGATGGTGATGATAGCAATAGCAAATGAAGCATTTAACAAGAGAGAAGCAGTTTCTGCGGACCTCTGACAAAAGAATTACGGAAGAGCCTAGTGAAGTGCTTTGTGTGGAGTGTAGCATTGTATGGTCATTACGGCGGAATGAGGAAAAGCGACTGGAAGCTTTTGAAATGTGAATATGGAGACGAATGGAACGTATAAAATGGACAGACAAAATACAAAATGAAGATGTGCTAGACAGAGTGGGTGAAGGAAGAACAATGCTGGAACTCATAAAGAAGAGGAAAAGAAATTTGATTGACGATTGGCTAAGAAGAAACTGCCTGCTAACGGATTCTCCAGAAGGAATGGTCAACGAAAAGAAAGTTAGAGGCAGAAAAAGACATCAGATGATAGGCAATCCGTAAAATAAATGGTTTGTATGCATATATAAAAAGGAAAGCTGAGTTGAGGAAAAAGTGTAGATTGCTGAGTTTGCAGTGAAAGACCTGCGCTTGGACAGAACACTATGAATGCATGAATCAATCAACAACATCAAGGATTAGACCTTAAGGTCTGTTCCGATTTCATGATAGAATTGGTCTGTCCATTTTTTATTGGGTGTTCTTACATTTCTTCGTCCTACTAGTTTGTAATGAATAATATGTTTCGGAATTAGGTTGTTATCCATTCTATCTGTCGATCTGGTCCATCCATTCATATCAATATTGTGCATTTCTATCCATTAGTTTGATATATTTAGTATATCGTATATTTTCATCTCGTTTTGAACATGTTATTGTATAACCAGTCACACTCTTCAAAATTCCCATTTTTTAAGCTCCTTAATTAAATAAAAATAAACTTAGTTTCATTCGAATTTCATATTTATTAAGATATAATTCACTGAATTATATCTTTACAAATATCAAAATCGAATGAATAATTCACTGAATTATATCTTTATAATATGAAAATCGAATGAAACTAAGTTTTATTTGTATTTAATTAATTAATATGGATTTTCATCAATTAAACACCAACTCAATTGATTATTTTAAGTTTCTATTCTTCTTCCTGTTCCTATCCATATAACAGTATTGGAGCCGCCACTGTTTTATAAAATTTTAAAAGTGTCTCCTTTCTAGTTCCTTTGAGACTTCGTTAATTTCTCATCGTCGTGAGCTTATTTTACATTTAGGTCGTTTGAGTCTGTTCCTATGATATCTCAAGATGTGGTTGGTCAGTCCATCTTAATTTTTGTCTCCCTTTATTTCGAAGTCCTTTAGATTGATATTGGTATTCTAATTTCGGAAAGTGAGATGGGTACATTCTTTGGACATGTAACAAATTGTATTGATAATTATGAATTTCTTCAAATACATTTTGAACTTCTAATATATCTGTGTATACCTATGTTCGTTTGCTTGTCAATTTTTGTCAAACCTAGGAGTGGACGTAAAAATATCACGTGTGACGCTTGGAATTTTGATTTGGTTTTAGAATTTAGTATCCAACTTTCGCTTCTATATTTCAGTCCTGATTTTGAGGTTGCATTGTGTAATCTCTATTTGGTTGTGGTCGACATGTTCCGAGAGGCCTCCAGAAAATATTACAGCAATGCACGTAGTTGAGGAAGACTGGGATCTCAATTTTATATTTTTAACTTTTACACAGTGACCTCAACGGTGTTTCATAATGCATTTTAGAATTATTGATTAAGAACACTTAAGCCTCTATATTTTTAATTGCATGACCCTCAGGAGTCCCTATCTAGAGGATATGTGGATGGCGACCACAAGGTGCCCAAGCTCAGCAAAACATTGCATCCACTTACTTATGTTTTGCTCCTTACCAAAAACAGAAGTCGAACTACGAAGAATGTTATATAAACTAAATGAAATATCAGAAAAATACAACATGAAAATATCCTCACAAAAATAAAAAACAATGGCCTTCAAGGGCGCTCATCCAGTTCGGACAAAGATAATATAGAAAATAAACCAATAGAACAAGTAGTAACATATAACTTCCTAGGTTGCGAAATATCATACACAGCAGAAACAGACATAAATAACAAAGTAAATAAGTTTAATTATATAACAGGTACACTAAAAAGAACTGAAAAATAAAGCCAGGAAAAACTCTTTAATGAAATTATATAAGACAATGGCAGTACATATTATTCACAGTAATATAATGTACGGTTAAAAACTATAATATAGTTACCTTGTAGGTCCGTCTCCTCAACTTAAGTTCTTTTAAACTATGTAGGCCTTTCGGGACTAGTCCCATCATCAGCAGAAAGCATTAGGTCCGTTCTTGTTGACCCTTGTTGAAGCACTGACTTGGTTGTGAGAATTTTACTAGTATCAGTACATATTATTACTTACAGCACATTAGAAAAAATGTATGGAGCGATGGTCAGGCCAGTAATGCACTATGGTAGTGAGATTTGGGGTTTCCAAAGAACGGAAATACTAAATAAGGTATATACGCATTTTCTAAAGTATATTACAGGACTTAGTAAGGCTGTTTCTAACTGTGGAATTTTATATGAATTCGGGTCATTCCAGGACGACATTAACTGTAAAATTCGTGTACTCAAATACTGGTTGCGAGTAATCCAAGGTGAACAAACAATGTTTAGAGCAATTTGTTACGACCACCAAATTAAAAACATAGATGTTATATTTTGGGCAGACGAGGTTAGGAGAGAACTCCAAAAGATTGGGATGGGCTGGATATGGGAAAAAGGGACTGAAAATCGCAAGAACGTGTGGAGAAAAATAAGGAGGAGGTACTTAGATATAAACCAACAAGATACTTTCGCCGAATGTACAGGAAAACGCTCACTGTGTTTACAAAGAGACCTAAAACACGTCTGGGGAAAAGAATCGTATATACTCAACCTAGGATTTAAGGAGAGATCAGGGCTTGCTTGGTTTAGGCTAGGGGCATGGAAATTTCTAAAAATTAGCGACGATCACGATATGCGAATTTGTCCAATGTGCGGGAACTTTGAAGATGAGATACATATATTAGGAAAGTGTAATGATTTAGAATATTGGAGACGTCAGTTATTACCGGAAAGATTTCTAAATTCAAATCGGGAAAGATTGGCATGCTACGAGTTATTGGTAAATCCAGAAAATTGGATAAACCTCGGTAAATTTCTGGACAAAACGCGAAAAGTAAGGACAACACTCATTCATGAATAAATATATGTTATCAACATGCAATACCATTAATTATTAACAATTATATATAATTAATTAGTTATAATGCTATTGTGTTATTATTTAATTGTAATATTAATGTGTTTTCTTTATGTAATTTTAATGTTAATGTTTTTAGTGTATAATGCTATTGTGTTATTATTTAATTGTAATATTATTATTGTGTTTTCTTTGTGTAATTGTAATGTTATTGCTGTTTTTGTTGTTTATTTTTCTTTACACTAGAACCAATTATTACTTTATTGTAACGGACTGTCAACAGCACGTACGGCTTACTGCCCGTGCGACCCATATTTGTAAACAATATTATAAATATCTTACTTTTTGTCTAATAAAGTCCTACTACTACTACTACTACTACTACTTATGGATCCGAAACATGGACAGTGACAACACAACAATCTGCCAGGATACAAGCTGCTGAAATGAGATTGCTCAGACCAATAGCAGGATATCAAAGAACAGACAAAAACATAACACAGAAATAAGACAACTAAAAATAGAGGAATTAAACTCAACAATAGAGAAATACAAAACAAACTGTAAAGAACACTTTGCAAGGATGACTGAGAATAGAATACCAAAAGTAACATACAACTATTCACCACAAGGAAGAAGAAGTTTGGGAAGACCAAGGAAAAGCTGGAAAGTGCAGGAATTTGGAGCCTGAACAGGATAGTAAATAAGCCTAAACCATGAAGAAGAAGAAGAAGAAGACTTTTATCTTTAACCGATCTTTTATTTCTTCCTTTCTTCCACTTACGTATACCAGACTCGTTTAATTTTAATATCTAACCTCTCTCGGTTAACTCTTGTTTTTTTTTCGAATCGGACGCTCTTCGGGCAACCGATGGCTAGGGAGTCTTTCCTTTCTTCCATGTCTTCTTTCCTTTATTTTCTTCTCCAGAAATGCCTGGCCAGAGGCTATAAGATGGCACCCCCATCACTGGTCATGCCTTTCTTTGGCCAGCAACCAATTGAAGGGACTATTATTATGCTTTCAAGTCTTATACGAGAATTTCCTGGAAGGATTAAACTTATGACGACCAAAGTATGAAAAAGGACAATTCTTGGAAGAATGAGATTCATGCGCAGAACAGCAGGTTACACATGATGGGATCGGAAAAGGAACACCGATATCTTAAAATAATTGAAGACTACACCAATTTTGGAATATATTAAACAGTACCAACTAAGTAGGAAACACCATCTTGAAAGAATGAGTTCAAATCAGATCCCCAAAGCTATTTATAATTATATACCAAGAGGACGAAGATCTCTGGGCCGTCCTATGAAACACTGGAAGGAAAATGTTCTATAGGATCGTAACAGGCCTTGGCCTAATACTTGGAAGGAAGAAGAAGAAGAAGAAGAAGAAGCATGGCATGTGGAATGAATAGGAAATGAAAGAACGATATTGAAACGTTTTGTAGGAAAGAAGATGGGAAGAGCCCAGCAGGTACGCCAAGAATGAGAGGGGAGAACAATATTAATCAATTTTTGAGAGAGGTAAATTTTTGAAGGAATTATTGGAAGACATTAGTTCAGGTTAGGGATGTATGGAGAGTTTCTGTTCGCAAGACTATGAAACTAAATACTGCTAGTGAGTTACTTCATTTAACATCATTGATCTAGTGGTTAATATGATGGTCTTTGGTTCCGAATTTGTGGTTTGTCATAAATTTTAAGAGCGAAAAAATCACGACCATGGTTTCCAACGAAAGGAGGACAAAGCCGTGACTCTCGAATAGTATATTTAAACTTAAAAATCGATCCTGAAACAAGATGCCTCTGTATAACATATTTCAGTAGTTTCACTCCCAAAATATTGAATTGCGACACTAATGATCATCATCATAGTATGTTCACAAATTTAGGCAATTTGTTGACCTGTTTCGGCCTCAAGAGAAACACCATCAACAAGTCTTTTGAGTGGACGTCCTGGTCTTCTTCCTCCTATAGGTTGATAGCTTAACATTTGTTTGAGTATCCTGTGATTTTCCATTCAATGAACATGTTGCATCCATCTTGACTTATAATGAGATATGTTTTTTCTAAAGGTTCCATGTGTAATTCTTCTGAGATGTCTTACTTTTTTTTAGATCTATTAGTGTGTATCTTGCAGTCCTCCGAAAGTACATCATTTCAGCAGATCTAAGTCTCAGTACAACCTTCTGTTTCAAAGTCCATACTTCGCTACCATACAAAAGAGTTGGAAGAGCCAGTGTTTTATACACTTTTAGTCTTCAATGTTTTGAACACGAATGATGTTAATTGTTTATGAATATGGTTAAATAAAGTATTAGAGATATTGTCTCATAAATAAAGATTTTTGTACACACACTTTTTTTGGAAAGTTTTCTGACTAGAAATTAAACTATTCTTCAAAGTAAACACCATTGCATTCTATGGTCTTGAGCCATCTTTCTGAAATTTTAAATTGTCCTAAACCTTCCTTTCGATCCATAGCCCTGAAATAGACACATGCTTTATTGAAAATGAGTACCAGGTGTTCTTGGGATAAAGGCGGCCGTCGCTCAGGGCAGACAAACCGGGTGACAACTCGTACCGATTGTGTAGTAAGGTGAGAACCTTAACATCTTACTTTCCCAAGGGCCTCCTAAGTCAGGAAGTGAGATCACATTACTCTTTGTATTAATACAATACTTCAGGTGAAACAGACGAAAAAAGTGCCTTGTTTGAAAGAGTGATAATCCTTTGCCGTAAAAATTCAACCGTCAAGAAGCGCGGACAAGAGTTCCACTGGAATAAAATTTTCCGGAGATAAAATAGTCCCCTTCGGCTCTCCGAGCGGGGACTACTTCAGGGAATCAATGTCAAAGGCTCAAACACAGTGATATATTCCTAGGAACATGGAATGTTAGAATGCTAGATATATTAAGAACAGTTAAGTCTCGAAGAGTGCGATGGGCAGGACGTGTAGGACGAATGGGGAATGAAAGAGGTGCATGGAAGCTTCTTGTAGGAAAACCCGAGTAAAAACGCCCAGTTGGTAGATGAAGAATGAGGTGTGAGAATAACATTAACAATGATTTGAGGAATGTAGATTGTACAGGGGATGATTGAAATAATTGGCTCAGGATAGGAATATAAGGAGAGCTAATTTCCGCGCGGCCTATCGGTTCGATAGTGCCAGTGAGTTAGTTAGTTAGTTAGATATTGTACCGGCGCTCAGGAGTGGGCAAGAGATCTCAGGGTTGTGAACTTTTTTATAAGCAAAAGAACAACGTACAATTTTTTTCCACTCAGTATTCAGGAATCCAAAACTATTTATTTACGAAGAGATACACTTTTGTTAATACAATTATAAAGTTTTATCTAAGAGTGGAGTCGATGAAGTTATTCGAGATCCACGTGCTTGAATCAAATATTTTCAAAGTCCAAATGTTTTAATGGACTAAATCTTTATAAGGTCATAGATAACTTTAAATTTAACAAGTCCTCGGACGAATCTAAATTTTAACTGGATCCGAGATTGCGGTCTGTAGATCTACGATGTTTTAACACCTAACACAGATTTATCGAGAGTGAGAGCATATTTGATATATGTTCTCGCTTAAAAACACGATAGCTCCTCCCACTTCTTTCGATTCCACTCGATACAATTTGACTATACATATGTTACAATAATCTTATTCGCTAGTCATGTGTTTACTTAGAGGGGGTAGTTTACGCCCTTGGAGTTCTTGAAATGTAAATTTGTCAACACCGCTATATATACCTTGATAATTTACACGTGTGGTTCTTTTACGTGTAAATGTTATCCTTATTTCTTGGAATTGCTGGTTACAGTTTCTAAGAACTGGGTTAATTGCTTTTTGATATGGTTAATAGATAACTGTTTTCATTTTCTTTCAATTTTGTAAACTGTCATACCAAGACTGTTATCTTTTCTAAAGGGGGGATGAATGTCTCTTGTTACCTGCATAGTCCGGTAGCATTTTAACAATACTTCTTTATTCAAGACACGTAGTGGAATTTTACCTGGATATATTTCTACTTTTTCATATACGTCTTTTATAGCGATGTTAATAATATATTATATTTGGTTATTTCTTGATTAATTTAATTTTAATAAAAAAATTTGACGTGATTTCTCTAATCCTTGTAATTTTCTGATTCTAATGATATATTATAAGACGTGTTTATCTTATGGTATACTTTTATTATATTTTCTGAACATTTTAGTTTTAGATCTATGTATATTAGAGCTTTATTTTAGTTTATATGTATCCTATCATATTTGCTACAATACAACAATCAGTTAAAAAAACACTCAGTACTACATCACATTACATGTTTCAAATTTTGCATTAATTATGTTATATTATATTAAATTTAATGTATTAAATGTATTACTTTTAACCGGTAGTTAAATTAGTACATTAAACAATGATGGTGCTGGTGTGGTACAAAGTTAATTTTGAACTGTGCTCTCTGTCTGTTGAATTATGTTGAGCTCAGTAACAGTCACACCTAATCTACAAATAACAGCTCTAGATGCTCATTTGGTAGGTTAAAGTTTTAACTCCATGAAACCGCTGTTACAAACGGTACATATGTATCCGGCTTCCACTAGTTATTCTCTGCCATATACAATTACGTTTGAATAATTATCTACAGTTTTGTACGTTCAAATGACCTGAAAACTATAGCCAGTGTACACATAGTGCGATGTATATTGCTGTTATTTTAGCGAATTCCGAGGAATTAAGCTATTGAAGTTGTTATCATGAAAACATTTTTGAAAAATGTTTACAGATCTTCACCGATCCTATCTAGTTTTACACACACACACACACACACATATATATATATATATATATATATATATATATATATATATACTAGAAGATACTAAAGGCCAACACGCACACACTATTGAGTAACACTAAGAAATTAGGACTGGAAGTAAGTATCAGTAAAACTAAATATATGGTCACACGTAGAAATTCAGTATATAATGGAAGTGGACAGCTAATGACAAATGAGGGAAATTTTGAGGAAGTGGCTGAATTCAAATTCCTAGGAACGATAATCACAAATAGGAATGAGGTGCACAAAGAAATTAAACATAGACTCAATTCTGGAAATGCATGCTATTATGCATTACAGAGACTTTTGATGTCCCAACTCCTTTCAAAAAACGTTAAGCTGAAAATATATAAAACTATTATTCTACCAGTTATATTATATGGATGCGAAACATGGACTCTTACTGTAAGGGAGGAAAGGAGATTACAAGTATTTGAGAATAAAGTACTTAGGAACATTTTTGGACCAAAGAGAGATGAACAGACAGGTGAATGGAGAAGACTACATAACAATGAACTACATGGTCTTTATAGTAAGCCAGATATAATAAGAACAGTTAAGTCTCGTAGACTGCGATGGGCAGGACATGTTGCGCGTATGGGGAATGAAAGACGTGCATGGAAACTTCTTGTAGGAAAGCCAGAAGGAAAACGCCCAGTTGGTAGACCAAGATTGAGGTGGGAGAACAATATTAACTATGATTTGAGGGAAGTAGATTATACAGGGATGATTGGAAAGCATTAGCTCAGGATAGGGATGTATGGAGAGCTTATGTCCGCGCGGCCATGAACCTACGGGTTCGATAGTGCCAGTGAGTAAGTAAGTAAGTACACATTCATACATACATAATTCGATCAGGAAACAAGATAAAAACATTAAAATTGCCTTCAAAACTAATAACGAACTGAACAATATCATATCCAACAAAACAGAAGTAATAAATACGAAAATAAAGGCGTTTATAAACTAAAGTGCAATAATTGCAAAAAGTTTTACATAGGAAAAACAACAAGAAATGTCAACACCAGATATTCTGAACATTTAAAAAAAATTATTATAGTCCGAGATTCTGCTGCAACATTACTACGTTCATCGAGTGTATGAACAAAATAAATAGTTTTCATAAAATTGCGAATTACTAAATACATTTTTGCCGAGTTGTCTATTAAAATCGGCCGCCAGTATGTTTAATTAAAATATAATTAATTTATTCGAAATAATTTGATTCACTAATTAAAATAAATTATGATCCAGTTCGCAGAAATCGATGTATGGAACTTGAAAAGTTTTGGTTTTCATTGCACACTTGGCCGTAAACCTCCTCGCGGCTACAGCAGGCTGTGACACCAATTAGTAATCAAATGGCGGTAAGTACGTATTTATTGTTTTATTTTGTTCCCTCGCAGCGGGAAGTAAAACCACTGCCCTTCATGTATACTACGTACAATGTAGCTATATACGCAAATATAACCAAAAGGTAGTGTTAATATACATTTTTTTTAGTGATCCCACAACAGGTCTCAGGAGGCCCTTGGGGTAGTAGGAGGTTAAGGCTCCCACTTTTTCTAGACAATCGGCACTTTATGTCAGCCGGGTTGTCAGCCCTGCGTGACGGCCGCCTTTACCCCCAGAACAAGTGTCTGGTACTCATTTCCGCTAGAGGCTGAGTCGACCCCAGGGCCATAGTGCCGCCAGAGGGTTTGGGGTTAATATACATTATACGAAACAAATCACATAATTTTAAATGAACTGAACATTATTTGAAATAATATAAAACATAAATACGTACTTCTCCTTTTGCTTGTCTCTTCGTCTTTCTTCGGCCCAAAAATTTAATTCACAAATACTCCAAATATTTTCTCCTCCCGTAAAGTAAAAGTCCACGTTCCGCATCTGTACAATATGACTGTTCAGTTTTGTATTTTTTTTAGTTAAACGTTTTTTGAGAAAAGTTGGCTTGATATCATAAATTCCTAGAAATGAGTCTTATGTATAAATTGCTTTCTCTATCTCAATCCCGTTTGTAATTATTGTTCCTAGAAATTTTAATCCAGCAATTTACGAAACCCATTGTTCTTATGGCGTCTGGTTTCTCATAAAACAAATATAGATCAACTATTAGGCCTATATTGTTTTCTCTATTCATTAATTTTTCCTGAAACGTTTTATCCGATATCAATTTGTATGGGCTACTACACATACAATAATCGCAATATTTACATTACATGCACCAATTATATGTAATGACATAAAATATATATTGCTATCAAACATTTTATAATAGAACTCAGGTAGAGAATACTAACCTAGGAATCAGAGTAATTCTGATAGGGAAAAATAATTTTTATTTATAGAATATTGCATTGAATTGGGTGCCAGGGGCCAGGTTTATAGGCATGTTGCTTCAAAGGTCCTATATTTTTGTTTATTGTTTGCAGCACTTGTTTACACATGCATCATCATACATATTTTTATTGCTACTAGGCATATTGCTACATTTGGATCGATAGTATTGTATTGCCTACGCTGACACGTGCATTTAAGTTACATGTTGATGTAATCATGCTGTACAGGATGTTTCAAAATAATAGTTAAAATTTATGAATAGGAAGTAAAAAAAAATTAACATGTGTAGGGAATTTAACCGCGGCGGTAGCATGGTTACTGATGCCGGACACGTCGCGAAATGCGTAAGCCATAAGATAAAAGTAATTTGGTCGAAAGAGTGACGATCTTTCCCCGTAAAAATACAACCATCAAGAAACCCGGACATGGGTTGCACTGGGGTAAAATTTGCCGAAGGTAAAATAGTCCCCCAATCGGTTTTCCGGAAGGGGTCTACTTTTGGGAATCCATGCCAAAGACTCAAACACCGGGACATATTCCTAGGGACATAGAATATTAGGAAATTATATAGTGGTGGGGCACTAGGAATATTAACGTTACATGTTCTTTATAGGAAACCAGATATAATAAGAACAGTAAAATCTCGTTGATTGCGAAGGGCAGGAAATGTGGCAACACTGGGGAATGAAAGAGGGTCATGAAAGCTTCTTGTAAGAAAACCAAAGAAAAAACGCCCAGTTTGTAGACCAGGAATAAGGTGGGAGAATAACATTAACCATGATTTGAGGGAAGTAGATTATACAGATGATTTTAAAATATTAGCTCAGGATAAGGATGTGTGGAAAGCTTATGACCGTGCGGCCATAAATATACGAGTTCGATAGTGCCATTGAGTTAGTTAGGGAATTTAACAAATTACAAGCAGGAACAAAAACATTAATAAAACTAAATATATGGTCACATATAGAAAAACATTTATAGGTGTATAATGGAATAGATAGTTAATTATGAATGAGAGAAATTTTGAAGAAGGTGTCTGAATTCAAATACTTAGGAATAATAATTATAACAACAAATAAAGTGCATCAAGAAATTAAACATAGGCTCAATTTTAGAAATCATGTTATTTTGCATTACACGGGCTCTTGTCTCAACTAATCTCAAATAAAATTAAACTGAAAATACGAGTATATAGGATTGTTATCCTCGCTGTAACATTATATGGGTGCGAAATATGGACTCTTACTTTAAAGAAAGAGAAACGATTTCAAATATTTAAGAATAATGTTCTAAAACATGGACCAAAGAGAGATGAACAGACAGGTGAGTGACAATTACTACATGATCTTTATGGAAAGCCAGATATAATAGGAACAGTTACCGAAATTTCATAGACTGCGATGGCTATGACATGAGGCACGAATGAAAAAAAAACTCTTTTAGGAGAATCAGAGTGCAAACGCCCAGTAGCTAAGCCAAAAATGAGATTTTTTTAAGAATAAGAATACATTTTATTTACAAATAAATGTTGTATACAGTATTGACACCCGAATGAGAAAATGCTCGTGCTCGG
Source organism: Diploptera punctata (assembly GCA_030220185.1). Taxonomy (NCBI): domain Eukaryota; kingdom Metazoa; phylum Arthropoda; class Insecta; order Blattodea; family Blaberidae; genus Diploptera; species Diploptera punctata. Next base: position 419,663 of record JASPKZ010007258.1, read on the forward strand.
GTGCAGTTCAGTTATACGAATAATACAAATAGAATATATACATTTAAATTTAGGGGCCAGTTTCATTTTTACATAAATTATGACACATACAAATAAATAATAATAATGTATTGGAAATAAGACTTATTCCAACAAAATAATTAATGCAATGGAGAATGATATACATAAAATAATATAAATCATTTACTGTGATGGATTAAAACCAATAATACAGAAGAAAGTAATTAGTAATATATTAGGTTATAATAATAAGCAAAAATAGATGCTTCATATTTATTATTTTAAAATATTCAAATGATTAATTTTATTCACTTATTAACTAATTAATTTAAAATAATTAATTTAATTGAATTTTTAAAACTAGCTGTGTTTAGTTTACTTAGTTCTGGATTGCATCTAATTAATTCATTATATAATTTGGGTCCTAGATATCTGCTATGTTTAGATCCGGAAGTTGTATAAAATTTTGGAACATGTAGCAAAGAAGTAATATTTTGTCTGGTACTGTAAAAACTTCGATTGTCTTTTTAAATTAGTTTTTATTTTTATGAAAAGAAGTAAGTAATGTATGCTTGAAAAGGAAGAATAAAATTATCTATACATTTAATAATCATGCTTGAACACCGTTGACGTTAAAATTATTTCAATTATATATTTTTTATACCTTATACCTCTGTATAAAATATACAAATAATTTAAAACAATACCATAATACGTTGAGAGCAATAGCAGGATACCAAAGGACCGATAAAAAGAAAAACGAAGATATAAGAACAGAACTTAATATATTTAATCTCTGTGAAAGAATAAAATATTATCAAAATGCTTATCTTCAGCACGTATTACGAATGAATGAACAGCGCATACCAAGAAGAATGTATAATTATAAACCAAAAGGGAGAAGAATTTTGGGAAGACCATTGAAGAGATGGAAGAACCAATTCGACCTATAATGAGATCGGAACAGGCCATTGGGCTTAATCCTTGTTGTTGATGATGATGATGATGATGAAAAATACCATAAGAATTCCTGAGGATGAAGCATGTCTACGAAAAGCTTTGAATTTTAATAGCGTGACAACGTTTATAACAGAAATTATAGTTGAGGACGACTATTTTATATTATAATTTACAAAAAAATTATAATTGAAAAAATATATTAACCATGTTTTGAGGGAAGTAGATTATACAGGGGATAATTGGAAAACATTAGCTCAGGATTGGGATGTATGAAGAGCTTATGCTCGCACGGTCATGAAGCTATGTGTTCGATAGTGCCAGTGAGTTAATTAATTAGTGACCAAACCAAGTCCGGTTGATGTATAAAAATGTCTTGTGTTCTGTTAGGAAAGAATAGTTGAAAACCGAGTAAAATCCAATGAAATTGATTTATACAAAATTGGAAGCCAGTGATAAATGCATTATTAATTCCTGTCCAGTGAGCTATCTTATAAGAGCAGTATTTCCAATAAGAACTGAACTGACGTGTTGGAAGAGTTTGAGTGAAAGCTTTTGTAAACGCTCGGGAACAAAGGCATGACAAATACAATGCGAATTGTGATGCAGTGGTGTCACCTGGCTGGCACAATACAATAATTCACTTCAGGATTATCGTCAGAGAATTTCCGCCATTACGTGCGTAAGAGCCTTTTTAGCCACAAAATCTGCAACGTTAAATGCATTCTACATTACCATCTCCTAATTGCCTTATTTTTATTTCATACCTAGCTAATATCCGGCGTGCACTGTCACGCCTAAATAAATGAAACGAGTTTTTATGATTAGTTGAATAAGTAAAATGAAAAACCATTACATTTAGATCTCAATAAATTAAACGTGCAAAGAATGACAGAGGATTGGATACCAAAGATGACATTGATGTATAATCCTAGAGGACGAAGATCGGCAGGAAGACCAAGAAAGCGCTGGGATGAACAGATGTGAGATCGGAACAGGCAAAGACCTAATCCGTCAAGTTGATGATAATGATGATGATCATTAATAAAACGTGTTTTTATGTTTAGTTGAATAAGAGAAAAAGAGAAAACAATTACATTTAGATCTCAATAAATAAAACGTGTTTTATGTTTTGTTGAATAAGAGAAAGGAAAAAAAAAAAATTACATTTAGATCTCAATCATTTTTAGACACCCCGTGCTTATTACCCGCCGTTACCCGGGAATCTACTTATTCCTATCTTCTTGGCATAAATGAGCTGAAAGACAAATATGGCTATTGTGAGTTATTCGTAAAAGAATACCCGCCTTTCGTTGCTACGTTTGTCCGGGAATCTACTCATCCTAATCTTCTTGGCATCTATGAAATGAGAGACAGAAATGGTTATTGTGAGTTCTCCGTAAAATGTATATATCACATACACACACACACACATATATATACATATATATATATATAATTAATACATTACAGGTAGCCTATAAAATAATAAATAAATACCCGCTTGTAGATGTTCAGGTTGATACCCGCATCCCAAAATTAAGAACAAAGTAAGAATTAGGCTTCTCTCAAAATAAATAAAAAGAGAATAGCTTATTCTTCTAAAAGTATAAACTAATAATAGATATTTGAAGAGAAAAATTATACGCTCAGACCGGGACTTGAACCCGGGACCCTTGGTTCTCTAGACCAAGTGCTCTACCAACTGAGCTACCTGAGCAAGTACCGATCTAAACGCAAATCTTTCTCTATATACATTGTAATTTCCATCCACCAAATGCTGTGAAGCCATGCTTCTATCTTGCAAATGGCGGCTCCTTTATTAAGAAGACATATTTGGGAATTATACATTACAGCCAGTACGGCTTTTTCCAAGTTTTTATTATTGATTTCGTACATCTCAATGATGGATAAATCATATTTGAAGAGAAAAATTATACGCTCAGACCGGGACTTGAACCCGGGACCCTTGGTTCTCTAGACCAAGTGCATATAGATAGATGATAGATAGATAGATCATATGTTGATTAATGTCTTTTACATCGTCCGATTCGTAATAACCAATTTTATCGGTCCATTCAAGCTCCTGGTTTTAGATGTTTTTCCTTCATGTATAAACATAAGCCCTATTCCCTGACTCCAGGGAGTTTTAGGTCTTCCTCTGCCTCGTCTTCCCTCAGGTTTCCATTCCAAAACAGATTTTGGTAGCCGATACTCTTCCATTCGTTAGACATGTCCGTACTATCTTAATTGCTGAGTTTTAATATAATGTAAAATAGTGTATTTGCCCTGAAAAGCCATAATTTTAGTTTTTGAAGTTGAGACTTTGAGATTATAATAGAGTCTTAATTGGTTCAGCATGTAAATGGCTCTTTGTAAATCATCCTCTGATTTCTGTATAATTACCAGATCGTCTGCATACAATAAAATATTCATATACATTTCCTTATTAATTAGATAGGCCTACCACAAAAATCAATTCATTGAAAGGATGTAATAGTTTGCAAGAAACTACTCACTGACCTTTATCAATAAAGCAAGGCAACAGTATTACAACGATTACCAACTCACTGTGGTATCAAGTGAAATTAAGTAGCCGATGTGCTGACAAAAATAAGAGTAATGTGTTTACAGCAACATAATTCAAACACATCTCACCGCTCAGCAACCATTTATATAAATAAACGGTAAAGAAACACATTCTCAACCAATCTTCAGATCCGAATACAAGAAAACCAATGGAATAACACTATCCTTAATACACAAGATGTACTTGAAAAGGAAGATGTAGCATATTTTCGACTAAACACAGGACATGATTGTCTTGCAGTTCATCTTCATCGAATTGGAATTTACAGACGTCCTCATTGCACACTGTGCTCCACGAACACTAACATGGACAAAAACCACCTGCTACAGTGTCAGGCACTTCACTCTGCTACGCAGAAGGATAGATACTAGGGAAGCAAGAGCCAAATTTGGTTTTCTTATGAAGTTTTATTGTTTTAATTCACTGTTTTACGAAAAAAGAGTCCCTACCTTCCACTCCGGCGACTCGGGTTCGATTCCCGGCGGGTAGGGGATTTTAAATCTCCACCTTGTGTCTGGGTGTATGTTCTGTCTTGTGTTTGTATGTGTGAATAAGATAAAAGGGTTAACAAAGTTAAAACAAAAAGGAAAAAACAATGTAAAACGAACGAAAACGACAAAAAAAACTGTTATCAGTTATTTATTTACTCATAATTATAGGCAATGACTTCTGTCAACTCCTCTGCGTATGTATAAATAAAAAAATAAATATATAAAAGTGCGTTGAATGGAAAATATTACTAAATATAGTTTACATTGATACGTTTTATCAGCTCGCATCTGCAAAAACCTGAGATTTACCAACATCTCTTGCATCCCTTCTGATTCCTAGGTGTTCTATGGGGCAAACGTAGATTTACGTGTCATCTGGACTGCCTTCAATCAGCTTTAAATAACCCCGAAACTATCCAGAAAATGCTTGAAAATTGAATGAGAAGATTACATAAAGAACTTAAAATATACCATGTTTACATGGAAAGTAGAAGAAAAACGCCTAGTTGGTAGACCAAGAATGAGATGAGAGAATAACATTCTCCTTGATTTGAGGGAAGTATATTATATAGGGGATGATTGAAAAACATTATCTTATGATAGGGATGTATGAGAGCTTATGTTCTCGTGGCCATGAGCCTACGGGTTCGATAGGGACAGTGATTTAGTTAGTTAGTTTATAAGGAACACGACAATTTGCCAGAATACAAGCTGCTGCAATGAAATTCCTCAGACCAAAGTAGGATATCAAAGAACTGACAAAAAACACAACACAGAAATAAGAAAACGACTATAAGTAGGGGAATTAAATATAACAATAGCGGAATACAGAAGAAACTGGAAAGAACACTTAGCAAGGATAACCGAGAATAGAATACCAAAAGCAGCATACAACTATTCACCATAAGGAAGAGGAAGTTTGGGAAGACCAAAGAAAATATGGAAAGAGCAGCAATTTTGAGCCGGAACAGGCTAGTAAGTGAGCCTAAACCGCGACGAATAATAATAATAATAATAATAATAATAATAATAATAACAATAAGTATATAACTAACTAATTAACTCACTGGCACTATCGAACCCGTAGGTTCATGACCCCACGGACATAAACTCTCCATACATCCCTATCCTGAGCTAATGTTTTCCAATCATTCCCTATATAATCTACTTCCCTCAAATCATAGTTAATGTTATTCTCCCACCTCATTCTTGGTCTACCAACTGAGCGTTTTCCCTCTGGTTTACCTACAAGAAGCTTCCATGCACGTCTTTCATTCCTCATTCGTGCCACATATCCTGCTCACCGCAGTCTACGAGAATAATAATAAGTATATAAGGAACGTAAATATTTTGCAATGAAAAAGTTAACTCGTACGAGAGGCAGGAAGAAAATCTCAAAGAACTATATTATATCTGGCTCGCGAGCCTATGTTGCAGATCCCTGCACTAAGACCACCACCTGGACTAATGTAAAATGTCTAAATCATGTTTTCATTAACGATACAAAATCAATACGTGATCAATGACTTCGTGTTGTGCTGAATATTTTAAATGGACTTGGGTAGTTGACATGGTGGATAGTTGGTTTTCCACTTCCACTGGTACGTGTTCAAAACCAGCTTCTGTTAGCGTGGAATTTGTGGATAGACAAAACCAGTGTTGTGGTCACAAGTCAGGTTTCCTCGGAATTTCACGTCTGTTCTGCAGTCCGCTATCACTCTCCTCTCTACAAAGCCATTATTATGCAAGACTGGCTTTTATATAATCAATACTTTGTGAGTAAACATAAAAAATTCTACAAAATATTTTCATGTAAATCCTATAATTCCAGTTTTAACAGCTTATAAACTTACATAATCTCTATCATACACATATTCATCTTCTTCCTCTTCCTTCCAAGTATTCGGCCAAGGCCTGTTATGATCCTATAGAAAATTTTCCCTCCGGCGTCCGGAAAATTCTCGTATAAAACTTGAAAGCGTAATAATAGTCCCTTCGATTGGTTGCTGGCCAAAGGAAGGCAAGACCACTGATGGGGCTGCCATCTTATAGCCTCTGGTCAGGCTCTTCTGGAGAAGAAAAGAAAATAAAGGAAAGAAGAAATGGAAGAAAGGAAAGACTCCCTAGCCCTCGGATGCCCTAATAGCGTCGGGGTCGAAAAAACAAGAGTTAACCAAGGGAGGTTACATAGTAAAGTTAAAAGAGTGCAAAACACACAAGTAAGTGGAAGAAATGTTTTGCTCAGCTTGGGCACCTTGTGGTCGCCATCCACATATCTCCTAGATGAGGACCCCTGAGGGCACACATATTCATAAAAATTCTAATTGCAATAGTTGGTAAGCTATCAACATGAAATAAATATTTTAATAGATTAAATATACAAATTTATTAAACTAAAAATATTGTGCCGGTTCGCTCAGGGTAGAATATGATAATTCAAGGATGTTTATATTATTTATGTAATTTTAAATACATTTAAACTTATTACTCCGGTTTATTGAATAATTTTACACTACATATAATTACAATGTTTTATATCTCACTAATATTCGGAGTGGAGTTGATGATTTTATTTAAGTCCACGTGTATTTAAAATCACTTAAAATTCTGAGTTTCTAATTATCTTGGATTTTAAAATACTTAAGATTTTAAAATTTACTAAAGGTCACGGACGGTTGCTGTAGGGCTTGTTTGTTGTAGAACGTATGAGTGTGAGTGTATGTGAGAATGTTTTGTTACGTGTCCTTGCCTTATAAGGGCGATGACTCCTCCCATAAAGTCATTTACCCCACTCCAAATACACATGTGATTCATTATAGCTTAGAGGGGTAGGTACCATTCGTTTGGGGTTCCTATGTTGGTACTAGACTCATGTGCACGTTTGTGCGCCTTCCAGTTATTATTAATCGTATAATTGTATTTTAATACTTAGAATCTATTAATTCTAGCTACAATATATCATCGCAATCAAGAAGAGAATATATTATTGCTATTTCAAGCTATTGCAATATTACAGATTCATACAACAAAGGCCGGTCAACAACATGCTACAATCGATTTTTTTTTTCAGATGCCCCAGGTTGTCATTTCGACAATTCTGGTGTTTTCTCCTGGCATGGCGTACTTGTAACCCACTTCTGAATTTGGGGCGCCTGGAAGGCGGGGTTACGCTGCCCCGATGATATGAGAGTTGATGATGATGGTAATGATGCGCCAGGAGAGGCCTTAAACTAAACTTAAGAAGCTAATTAGGCGAATATAATATTGATGATAATGATGGCCAAATGGTGTTCGGGGCCCGATTGGGCCTTAAATTTTCCTAACATTTATCTTACAGGTGAAGAAAAACTCCGAAAAGAAACCTCACACCTCACCCAGGAAACCTCTCCCGACCGGGGCAGCACGCTACCTCGAGACCAAATGGGTGGACACATACTACAACTAATACTTCAAAAATTCATTGTAAAACAACGTTGCGTTTATGCAATATAACGTTAAAATATTAAAATAGCTACCTGATATAGCCGTCGTCCTCAATTAAATCAACATATGTTTAAAAAACTTCGTCCAATGCTTAAAACTATGAAGGCCATTCAAAATAAAGTTTCATCTTCTGCATTCTATTTGGTACCAAATAGGACGACTGCTATATCAGGTGCCTATTTCAATATTTTAACGTTCAATAACATACTACAAGATTACAATGGTCACCACTAGGATCGCTGATTTACAGCAGTGCCGACTTACTCATCGATTGCCCTAGTATATAGACCTAATTCCGAGAAATTGAAGTTACAGGGCACTTAAAAACAGGATACGTCCAAGGATTGAATCACGCTAACCATATGTCTCTCTTTACTGTCATCTGCTTGTAGTTCAGACGGTCATGGCTTGATAAAGCTGTTGTTAAACGTATTTGTTATTATTATTTTTTGTAGTCAAAATTTAAGCAAAGTCTTTGTGATGTTTCTGTATTAAAATTGAAGCGCCATCTGTGGAACATGGCACTAAATAAGAGAGATGACGTCACGTGATAAAAAGCAGAGGCTGTCGTGTAAACAGCTCTTGCTGCAGAAACATATCTGTGATATGCAAACTAAGCAGTGTAAAACGGTGAGCAGAATCTATTTATAAGTACCTACCTTCTCACTAATAGTGCATGGAAAACAATACCCTGCCTGTTTGCGCACTTCATCCAGCTCTCCTGCCGCGGAATTCCAATGAAGGATCTTTGCTATAATAATGTCCTGCCTTCCTTCATGAATAATGGTTGTTTGATTTCGCCTTCGTTTGTTTAACAGAACACTATTGTTATGTTCTCACATAATATAGCATATTTCCCATTCCACACATTAAAACATATATTCATTCCTGTTAAGGAATTCCGAAGGAATAAATCGATTGTGGTTACTCTCATGGAACGATTTAAAAAGACACATGTTCACCGACACTATCTACCAGACATCGAAAAGAATAATGACAATATATACACTACTAAAAAAACAGAGTAACACATATTTAAACCAAAGCCACACAATAAATATTTTTTTTTAATTTTTGAGAGTCTGATGTTTTGATTTGAAGAATTGTTTAAAACCAGATTGAAGACCTTCAGGGTTTTATTCATTTTTCTCTGAATACGTTAATGAAGTTCCAAGAGTTGCTGAAACCAAAGTGAGTACTAATTGAGTTATTTTTAAAAAAAACAGATTTGTGTAGGAAATGTTAATTTGTATTCTCTGAAGCTTATACAGAGCAATGAGATATCTGAATGAAACATTAGTTGCACGACCAGTTTCATTGACTGAAGATGGCCGTTCCATTCCCATGTCTCTAAGATTCTTGATATTAGCACTTCCGTCCCCCAAATGCTGTGGATGCGATATAGTGCAAGAGGCGGCCCGGGCAAGGCCATAAGAAGAAGACCACGGAGGTACAGGATAGATGTTTTGTCCTATCAGCTTTGCGCATACGAACGTCTACAGTCAGAGATCTACAAGATGATTTACGAATAGCAACTGCGACGGTAATTTCTGATCAGACTGTAAGAAATAGACTGAGAAATGCAAGGTTGAGATCTAGAATCCCCTTTAAAGCGCCTCGTTTAAGTCCGACTGACATTTGCTCAGAATCATGTAATCTGGCAGCTCTGCCAATGGAAGGATTTTCCATTCACGGTCGAATCAAAATTTCGTTTAACGGGTTCTGGTGGTCATACACGTGTATGGACAGGTACTGATCAACGTTTCGATCCAGCAACAATTATTGAACCGTACAGATTTGGAGATGGCTCGGTTATAGTTTGGGCTGAGATTCTATTGAGTCTCGGACAGAGCATCTCGTTATCCCACAGCGCATGAAAGATGATATTTATATTAATGACATTATCCTTCAACATCTCGTGCCCTTCGCTTATGGTCTGGACTCTAATTTCTTTCTAATGCAACATAATGCTAGATTCAATAGTCAAAAAATAAGTTAAAATATACCTTCTTAGGTAAGATCCGTCGTCCTCAACTTATAAAATATGTATTCTTTATGTCTTTAGGCCTTTCAGAACATCCGTTCCATCTTCAGCAGGTCTTTCTTCGCTACATTATCAGATATGTTTGATGATGCTGGTTCTAATGTGATCACGACAACACCACATTAGGACCAGCAGCATCAAACATTATATCAGAAAATGTAGTGAAGAAGGACATCCGTTCCATCTTCAGTAGGTCTTTCTTCGCTACATTATCAGATATGTTTGATGATGCTGGTTCTAATGTGATCACGACAACACCACATTAGGACCAGCAGCATCAAACATTATATCAGAAAATGTAGTGAAGAAGGACATCCGTTCCATCTTCAGCAGGTCTTTCTTCGCTACATTATCAGATATGTTTGATGATGCTGGTTCTAATGTGATCACGACAACACCACATTAGGACCAGCAGCATCAAACATTATATCAGAAAATGTAGTGAAGAAGGACATCCGTTCCATCTTCAGTAGGTCTTTCTTCGCTACATTATCAGATATGTTTGATGATGCTGGTTCTAATGTGATCACGACAACACCACATTAGGACCAGCAGCATCAAACATTATATCAGAAAATGTAGTGAAGAAGGACATCCGTTCCATCTTCAGCAGGTTTTTCTTCGCTACATTATCAGATATGTTTGATGATGCTGGTTCTAATGTGATCACGACAACACCACATTAGGACCAGCAGCATCAAACATTATATCAGAAAATGTAGTGAAGAAGGACATCCGTTCCATCTTCAGCAGGTCTTTCTTCGCTACATTATCAGATATGTTTGATGATGCTGGTTCTAATGTGATCACGACAACACCACATTAGGACCAGCAGCATCAAACATTATATCAGAAAATGTAGTGAAGAAGGACATCCGTTCCATCTTCAGTAGGTCTTTCTTCGCTACATTATCAGATATGTTTGATGATGCTGGTTCTAATGTGATCACGACAACACCACATTAGGACCAGCAGCATCAAACATTATATCAGAAAATGTAGTGAAGAAGGACATCCGTTCCATCTTCAGCAGGTCTTTCTTCGCTACATTATCAGATATGTTTGATGATGATGGTTCTAATGTGATCACGACAACACCACATTAGGACCAGCAGCATCAAACATTATATCAGATAATGTAGTGAAGAAGGACATCCGTTCCATCTTCAGCAGGTCTTTCTTTACTACATTATCAGATATGTTTGATGATGCTGGTTCTAATGTGATCACGACAACACCACATTAGGACCAGCAGCATCAAACATTATATCAGATAATGTAGTGAAGAAGGACCTGCTGAAGATGGAACGGATGTTCTGAAAGGCCTACAGACATAAAGAATATATATTTTATAAGTTGAGGACAACGGATCTTACCTAAGAAGGTATAGTTTAACTTATTTTATTTTATAATGCTAGATGTCATACAGCACAGGCTTTCAGAGATTTCCTACAAGAAAGCCAAATTCGGATGATGGACTGGCCTGCATGCAGTTCCGACCTGAATCCGATCTAGCATAGATGGGATAAGCTGGAAAAACGTGTTCGTAATTGATCTGCTGTGCCATAGAAGCTGGAAAAACTTTCAATTTCACTAACCGAGGAATGACAGTGAATCTCACAGGTTTCTGTAAGAAGGCTTTTGCGAAGCATGTCTCGTAGTGTAAGGCTGCCATTGAAGCTAACGGAGAACACACCAAGTACTGATTATTGAAATAACCATGGAAGCATTGATTGCTAAAATAATAAATCTCTAATTTCCATTTTGATTTCTGTTACAAATAATAATTTGATCGTATTTTTAATACTGTACAATAAAATATTGTTCGAATATGTATTCTAATTTTACAAAAACACTTCAATTCATAATTATAAATTGAGATAAAAATTAAATTGTTTCAATATTTATTTTGTGACTTTGGTATAAATATGTGTCACTCCAATTATTTTATGTTGCATATTAGAGTTTTAGTTTCCTTCTACACTCGTCCCTATCCAACCACTCAATGTCCTCCAATCCTCTTTTTTCTAATTCCAGTTCTTATTTCTTACATCATGAGATTCGATGCCTTCTTTTTTAATTCTTGCAGGTGTAAAACATTCCAATGTTCTTCCAGGTGTAAAACATTCCAATGTTTTTTCTGGGTAATCTTTCTTCTCGTATTCGTCGTACATACCCATACCAATTTAGCTGCTTATATCTTATCCATCTATAGTAATCCTGTCCGAGGGCAGGTCTTTCACTGTAATCATAGCATTTTCATGCTATACTTTGCAGTTTAACTAGGGAATTATAGGTGTGGTAGCTTCCCGTTACTTTTCACACCGATGGAGGAGGATGATGATAATGATAACGATGTGAATGATGGCCGGATGATTTTCGGGGACAGTTGGGCTCTAAGCTTCCTGACATTTGTCTTACAGATGAGGAAAACCAACCCCCAAAAAACCTCACGCAGGAGTCTGTCCCGACCGGGATTCGAACCCGGGCCCGCTTCATGTCAAGGCAGCGCGCTATCTCGTGACCACAGCGGTGGACCTTATCTTAATATATAAAAATCAATGTTTGTTTGTTTGATGCGCGGCCATACCGTTGATCCGATTTTGATGGTTTTTTTTTTAAATGTTCAGGAGATTCCCGGAATGAATATAGGCTATAAGAGACCCCTTCACCCCTAAAAAATCAGCCTTTGTAGTGAAAAACGTGAAATAAAGTCCCTATTTTTATGCTTAAATGCCTTACGCTGCCTAAACCATAACAAATTCACCAAATTAATGTACACAGAATTGAATATCTCAAAAACCTCTACAAAAACGTCCGCGACAGCATATGTTTATCTTTTACGGATAACTCACAATAACCATTTTTGTCTTTCATTGATGCCAAGAAGATCGGGATAAGGAAATTCCCAGACAAGCGTGCTCTGCCATACCGTTCATCCGATTGAGATGGGACTTTTTGAAAAATGTTCAGGAGATTCCGGGGATCAATATAGGCTATACGAGAGTTGTAGCATTCAACCCCTTCATCTAAAAGTCACCCTTTATAGTGAAAAAGTGAAATAAAGTCCCTATTTTGACGCTCAAACGGCTTACGCTGCCTAAACCATAACAAATACACCAAATTAATGTTCGCAGAATTGAATATCTCAAAAACTCTACAAAACGTCCGCGACAGCATATGTTTATCTTCTACGGATATCTTACAATAACCATTTTTGTCTTTCATTGATGCCAAAAATATCGGGATAAGCAGATTCCGCACGGCTGGTGGTAAAAACACATTAACATTTATTTAGGAGTAGCAGCGCACGCCGGGTATTAGCTAGTATTTCATATAATGTACTATTGAATATTTATATTCATTTTTCTCGTATGACATTATTTTATTTCTATTTTTTCCTCCAATTTTAAACATCTTGTCTCATCAAGAAAACCATTTCCATCGACATAAGTTTCTGTTGAATTTTCGTGCTTCAGCTACATACGTGACAGTACTTCTCACTACTAATTTACATATTTGTAATTTCTATTTCCTGGTTATATGCCTATTCCATATGACACCATTTAACATTGCTGTTATTGCTCTACCTTCGCTTATTCTGTTCTTAATCTTACTTTATTGACTAACCTCGTTATTTAATTTACCCAGATGGTTTGGGACAGTTTAATGATTCTGACCCACCAGGAATCGATCACCGGACCATCCAGCTTGTAGCATATTGACTTAACCAACTATGCTACTGTGTGCTCTCTCTCTACTTACATGTATGTATGCACAGAGCTTACGGCACTTGCGCTAATACGGGTCTCTATAAGGAAAGAAGTTTTCCCATGGAATTTCTGCCAGTTTGGACCGGTACCCACCCAGCATCATGAGGCATTTGGGTAGCTACATTAAGTAGCAGCTCCAGATTGAGAAAACCAGGGACCAGACATGGTAACCAGACCAACAGCCGCTGGTAAGCCAAGTGCCTTCTAAGCCTGTGGCACAGTGAAGTTTGTATATATATATATATATATATATATATATATATAGTATATCATCATCATCATCATCATCCATGCAACTATAAGCCCATGTGGCCTGTTACGGTCCCAAAGAGGAATTTTCCATCCAGCACTTTTTTGGTCGTCCCAGCGATCTTTTGCCTTGGGGGTAATAACGAAGCGTGGCTTTTGGAATTCTAAGAGATGGGCTTCCCAGTTGTTCTGGTAATTTTGTATATGATGGAGAATGGGTTCAACATCCAACTCTTCCATAATTTCTTCATTTCTTTCATGGCCCCACTTTGTATAGCCTACAGTACGGCGCATCTCATTTGCTGTTATTCGGCTTTCATCCTCTCTTCGCATTTTCCATGTTTCACTACCATATAATACTGATCTTGCAAGAACCTTATAAAGCTGTAAACTTGTGTTCTTTTGTACTAAAGACGATTTGAATATCCAGTTAGTTATCCCCGTAGTTTTTGTGAAATACAAATATATCCATCCATCCATAGTAATTCTGCCCGAGGGCAGGTCTTCTTCTCTGCAATTTCATGCTATGCTTGCAGCTTTACTAGTGAATTGTAGGTGTGGTAGCTTCCCGTTACTTTCCACACCGGTAAAGGATGATGATGACGATTGCCATTATGATTTTCGGGGGGGGACCACCCCCCCCCCCCTTGGGTCTTGAAGTTTTCTGGACATTTGTCTGACAGGAGAGGAAAAACCCCGATAAAAACACCTCACCCAGGAAAAACAGCCCCGACGGGGGATCGAACCCGGGCCCGCTGCGTCACAAGGCAGCATGCTACTTCGAGACCACAGCGGTGGACTTTGTATATATATAAGATTTTTTAAAAGAAACATTCTTCTTCGGTCCTACCTAAATGGTACCGTAAATTAAATTGACAAATATATATATGGTACCGTAAATTAAATTGACAAATATATATATAGGACCGAAGAAGAATGTTTCTTTTAAAAAAATCTTTTAACTTCAACAGCCTCAATGTCTTCGGAATTCGATAAAACCTAGTTAGAACTATAATACATAATCTATTCTGAGAAGAAATGTTTTACTTGCTCTTTGGCAAGTGAAATTAGATTTTGTTCTTGATAGATTAAACTATTCTGTTTAATAGATTCCACGCGGTGCATGGAAAATTGGACCTTATGTACTGTGAAAACAGATCATGCATACTTGAAACTCGCCCCGCAGTGGAATCCAGTGTAGGCTGCTCGTTGTTTATTCAGCCATTAGGCAGTTAGCGAGACCCCGCACACATGGTGCTTGTTGTATAGCCTCACTATTATTCCGTAATTTCAGAGCGAGAATGTTTTCATGTCATTTTCTTCTCATACAAAGCGTTTTTTACCTAACAAAAACGAGATGACAAATGTTTTTAAAGTCTCAAATTTCTTCATTTTGATTCTCTATTTTAACTACGATAAGTAAAAAAGACTATTTCTTCTTCTTCTTATTCTTCTTCTTCCTTTGACTCTATGGTCCTCTAAGAACCCTGGCCTCCTTCATAACATATGCCCATTTTTCTCTATTCCAAGCCTGTGAAAAAGACTCAGTGAGTCAGAAATTGCGTAAACTAACAGAATTTCTCAGCTGCTAGCTTACGATATACATTTAGGGTGGAATTAATATAAGTGTGCAGATTTTAAGTATGTTTCCTTGGATAATATATATAAAAAAGTGTCAAACTTCTTCTTCTTCTTCTTAAACATAATTTGTAGGATTTTCATCCTGTTTATTTCCAAAATCACTCCTCGGAGGATGACGTACTGTATGGGCGTTCACTGTTTATCCATCTCTTGGCTGGTCTTCTCCTCTTGTTCTTCTCCCGTCCATTGGTCTATCTTCTTTAGCTCTTTTTGCAAGTTGGTTTTCTTCCATTCTTTCTATATGACCTTTCCAATATTTTCGTCTATCTGTAATAAATTTGGTTATGTCTTAAATATGACATTTGTCCCTAATTTCTGTGTTGTGTATTTTATCAAATAATGTTTTCCCCTGAATAGTACTTAAGATTTTCATTTCATATGTGCTTATTATTTGTTTAGTTTTTGTTGTATCAGCCCTGTTTCTGCTCTATATAAGATAACTGGTCGAACTATCGTTTTGTATATGCGTTTTTTTTTTCTATTTAAATACTGTTACGTTAAATTAAATCTTTCATATATCCTGATATTTGTGCTGCTTTATCAGCTTGTTTCTTTACTTCTTTTATTAAACTTTAATTGCCGCCTAACTTGATAAATATGTGGCCCACATGTCTAATATTTACTTAGATAATTAGAGCAGAGAAGCAGTAAGGTTCTGTTGTTTTTCAGTTTCGCGATTTGATTAATAGTTCTTTTTCAAACCAAGTGAAGATTGGAACATTTTTTAAATTCTATCAGATAAATCCCACTCCTAATGTTCAGATTTTCTTAATTTTTGAGACCACTTTCCTAATTGTATTAGAAGGGCATATTCCGAAATTTTCCGGAAAAAAATTAGTTTTTAGAAAGATTTTTCAATTTTCACTTCCAAATTAATATAAAATTATAGAATATTCACCTGAAAGGTCCGTCTCCTCAACTTAATTATCATTTAACTGTAGCGCTTTCGGGACTTGTCCCATCATCGGGACGGACAAGTCCCGAAAGCGCTACAGTTAAATGATAATTAAGTTGAGGAGACGGACCTTTCAGGTGAATATTCTATAATTTTATATTAATTTTGAATAAACCTCAACGGAACACATCATGAATCTTATAAAAGTTAATTTTCACTTCACTGGACTTTCACTCCTAAATGTCCAATTTTACTGGGTAACAATTGCTATATGTTGTGTTTAGTTCCAAAAAAAAGTGTTGCCACTAGAAAGTTAAAACACACACACATACATTATCTTACAAATTCCCGCTATAAAATTATAACAACCCTAGATTTTCTACAGCCAGTAGATTGAAAAAAAAGAAAAAAAAACCGTAAAACTGACATGAAAATCTGCATAGTTGACGGGGCAACACTAGGTATAATACCACAGTATCACTGCACAAGTGTATGCTCTATTCCTCTTTTCATTAACTTAATAAAACAGCAGCTGCTCATTCCATTCTTCGATTTTAAGGCAATAACCTACAATCGAATCCAAAAATTGTTCTGCAACTATGAAGTGGGAATAAGACGAAAACAATGTATTCACTTATGCACCTTATATAAAATGTAGACTAGAAATGTACCAGTTGGCACATTCATTTGAGATTTTCTGCATAAATGCCTTAGTATCAAATTTGAGCATTGCACTTATTCTATTATTACAAGATATTTAAACATGTGTTATAAGCAGATAATTATAATTAACATATACCTACGTTTTATTTCTCATAATTCACATTGATAGCTACATTAATAAACATTAGTGATTGCTCTGCCATCTATGATTGAGAACTCTAAAAAACTGCACATCCCAACTCCCCTTGAGCGAAACATGTCTTAAACGTATTAAAATCGTCCAGATTAATATTATTTTACAGCATCCAGAATTTTAGATTCCAAGTTTAAATTGAAATAAGTATTTATATATATAAACATTCATCTAAGAAGCTTTTCGTACATTTTTATTATTTTATTCTGTGTTATGATAGTGTTAACATTAGACTATACCGCGTTGTGTTTTGTTTTCGTTACACGTTATTAATATTTATATGATATTAAGTATATTCATTTTTATTATATTATTGTTGAGTGGAAGAGTAGCCTTCATGGGCTTAACAATGCCAGTTTAAATAAAGCACTATTATGATTAATTATATAAAATATAAGCAATTAGATTGGTATGATCTCGTGGTACTACGAATACATGAAGAAAGGTTACCCAGGATAACATTGGAATGATGCCCACCTGGAAGAAGAAGGAAAGGAAGACCTCGATACTCGTGGATGCAAGATATAAGAACTGGAATGAGAACAAAAGGGCTGGAGGACATGGGGTGGATGAATAGAGACGAGTGGAGAATGAAAATAAACTTTACGCACATAAATATGTGTAAACATTCAAAATCTGTATAAATAATAATAATAATAATAATTATTATTATTAAAAATGTGTACACATTGAAAATCTGTATGTAAATATATATTATTATTAATAATAATAATAATAATAATAATAATAATAATAATAATAATAATAATAATAATAATAATAATAATACTTTATTTATTCTGCCAGAGTTAAGGCCATAAGGCCCTCTCTTCCACTCAACCAGCACAAATATAAATAAATATTCGACAAATATAGATATACACTATACTAATTATAAACAGTTAAAGATACAATAAATGTAGCAATGTAAATGTCATGTACAAAAAAAACATTTTATAGGGTAATAACAATAATGATACGATACTAATAATAATAATAATAATATAAATATGATACATTATACGGGAAACACCAATTAATATATATATATATATATATATATATATATATATATATATATATATATCTTACACTGGATAATAATGAAGTCGAGTTTAGAGCAAATATAAATTTAGATTTCTTTTAAAAGATGCCAATGTCCGGCAGCCCCTTATTTCTTCTGGTAGGGAATTCCAGTTGCGAGAAGTGGAGATGGTATATGACATGGAGTGATGTGATGTCCTATGTTGCGGTATATTAAGTAAGAGACTATGTTGTGATCTTGTTGTTATTATTTCTCTAGTATTCCCAATCTCAGCTATTACATTACATAATTTGGTATAATATTCTTCCTTCCTCTGTTCCTTTGCAGAAAATATAAAACAGGAGACAGTGTAATTAAACAAAAGATGATTGTTCAAACTTCAGTTATTGTGGATATCATAAAAAAAACAAAATTGTGTAGTCATGTAGAAAGATTACAGAAGACCTATTCCCAAGATGAATACTAGAAGGGTGTCACTTGGTAGAAGAAGAAGTAGACGACCAAAAATAACGTGGATTGATGGTGTTTTCAACAGTATGAGCGAAAAAGGATTGGACGATATAGATTGAAGTTACAGAGAGATGTGAAGTGAATGACAATAGATTAATTGGGCGCAGGAAGATGATTTGTAACATTGTAAAACCTGCTAAATAATAAAAATAAATAAATAAAATATTATTATTATTATTATTATTATCTTGTATTAATAAAGGATCATCCATAAAACTTAGTATTCCTAGCCTGAATTCACAATATGGGACTAGGAAGATTAAACTTAAATTTAATCTAAATTCATAACCATGTGTACTACTGGCCGATAGCGAGGAGATACTAAAGGCCAACACGCACACACTATTGAGTAACACTAAGAAATTAGGACTGGAAATAAATATCAGTAAAACTAAATATATGGTCACACGTAGAAATTCAGTATATAATGGAAGTGGACAGCTAATGACAAATGAGGGAAATTTTGGGGAGGTGGCTGAATTCAAATACCTAGGAACAATAATCACAAATAGGAATGAGATGCAAAAGGAAATTAAACATAGGCTCAATTCTGGAAATGCATGCTATTATGCATTGCAGAGACTTTTGATGTCCCAACTCCTTTCAAAAAACGTTAAACTGAAAATATATAAAACTATTATTCTACCAGTTATATTATATGGATGCGAAACCTGGACTCTTACTTTAAGGGAGGAAAAGAGATTACGAGTATTTGAGAATAAAGTTCTTAGGAAAATTTTTGGATCAAAGAGAGATGAACAGACAGGTGAATGGAGAAGACTACATAACAATGAACTACATGGTCTTTATAGGAAGCCAGATATAATAAGAACAGTTAAGTCTCGTAGACTGCAATGGGCAGGACATGTTGCGCGTATGGGGAATGAAAGACGTGCATGGAAACTTCTTGTAGGAAAGCCAGAGGGAAAACGCCCAGTTGGTAGACCAAGAATGAGGTGGGAGAACAACATTAACTATGATTTGAGGGAAGTAGATTATACAGGGAATGATTGGAAAGCATTAGCTCAGGATAGGGATGTATGGAGAGCTTATGTCCGCGCGGCCATGAACCTTCGGGTTCGATAGTGCCAGTGAGTTAGTTAGTTAGTTATGTGCGACTATATGAATTATTCCCTTTGTGGAAAAATGCATGCGGTCTGACCAGGAATATAACACGGGACCTGGTGAACTGTAGACAGTAACTCAGACAAAATAGCTATTTTTTATTTGTAAAACAATATACTATTATAAAACATTTGAAACAATTTATTTGACAACTAATTTTCAAGTATTCTTATTAAATATTTAAAGCTAGGTATTTCAAAATAATATATATTGGAGTCCATTTTTTGTAATTGGTTTCTGACAACCCGCTGATATCTCGTGGTGATTGTCTAGAACGGAAGAATCTTTAACGCCCTACTTCTCCAAATCTCTACGCACAATTTACCGAATTTTCCCGTCCTAGTACTACCTTGTTTTCCTATATGTCAGTATGAGGCGGAACGCTGACCACGGACCACTCAAAAATGATATCTATACGAAAACAAGTGTAACTAAATTAGTATGGTTCAAATTCTTCCCCGTAGGGGAGAGCGCCTAAATCTCTGTTAAGGGAAACATGGGCTTACAAGAAAGAAGATAAATATATTTATGTATTTATTTATAATTATATGTTATGTTATATCATATATATTTTTTTTCTGTACCTAGTATTTTGTCAATGGTTCATAGAAGAGAAGGCCTTTTGGCTTTAACTCTGACTGTTTAAATATATTTATTATTATTATTATTATTATTATTAAAGAAGGACAACAGTCTTTCATGGAACTGTTTGCCTGCATATTTGTACAATTCTGAATTCAAGCCATCTGTGCCAGTTGCCTTAAACACCCTATTGTTTGCAGATGACCAAATAATAATAGCAAATTCCGAAGATAATCTACAGAAAGGTCTGTATGAACTTAACAAAATTACAGAAGAATATGGATTAAAGATATCTACAGAAAAAACAAAAATTATGGCATTTCAAGGTGTAGATCCTGTCAGAAGTAAAATTGTACTGGACAATAAAATTTTGGAGCAGGTGAATAATTTTACATATCTAGGATGCAATATCTCATATGAAGAAGAAAAGGATGTAAATGCAAAAATATCTAAATTTTTAAGAATTTTAGGGTTAATAAATTCTATCTTCAAGCCACAGTTAGTCCAAAAGCATTCAAGACTGAAAGTGTATAAAACACTGGCTCTTCCAACTCTTTTGTATGGTAGCGAAGTATGGACGTTGAAACAGAAGGATATACAGAGACTTAGATCTGCTGAAATGAGATATCTTCGGAGGACTGCAGGATACACACTACTAGATCACAAAAAAAATGAAGACATCTTAGAAGAATTACACATGGAATCTTTAGAAAACAAAATTTCTGATTATAAGTCAAGATGGATACAACATGTTCATCGAATGGAAGATCACAGAATACCCAAACTAATGTTAAGATATCAACCCGCAGGAAGAAGAAGACCAGGACGTCCACTCAAAAGACTTCTGGATGGTGTTTCTCTTGAGGCCGAAACAGGTCAACAAATGGCCTAAATTCGTGAATGTACTATGATGATGATGATGATGATGAGTATATTATTATTATTATTATTATTATTTTATTATTATTATTATTATTATTATTTATTATTATTATTATTATTATTATTATTATTATTATTATTGTTAATATTATACTCCTTCATGGAGAAGTAAAATTTACAATGGGTTGTATTATTAGTTTTAATCTTAATCTTAAATATCATTAACATGGTTGTAGTATGTTATTGATCAAATATTCTTCTTCTTCTTCTTCCTTCCAAGTATTAGGCCAAGGCCTGTTACGATCCTATTCATTTAGTATTTAATATTAGATTTAATTGCGACTGTTATATTCTGATGTAATATGTGTTTGTAAAGAGAAGGGCACATGACCTTAACTCCATCAGACTAAATGAATGAATAAATAAAACAAAAAACCTCCTGTATTTTAGAGAAATTCCTAATAAAAAAGAAGAGTATTGTTACTATTTACTATTAATGGCCTCAGTGATCTAGGACTTAAGTTCGATGTTTCTGCTCCCGAAGATAGGAGATTAAAATCCTGCCGGCTTTGATGAAATTTTAGAATATAAAAATGCAAGAAACAAGTCCTCCGGGAGGGACTTTAAGTTGTAGGACCCGAGTCTTGAAGTTATTAGGACTCATAAAAACCTCAAGTCTAAAATGGAGCCTTTGGGTCAAATCAGCTTTCCCCATCCAAGTAATACAATAGTTACCCACTAGGTGTCTCTTCGAAGCGATGAGCTAATCATTTGCCACTCCCTAACTACTATAGGGCAAAAGACTAACTAAATTAGCTTGGTTACGCAATTCCGAGGAACAGACCTAAACGATCTAAATCTAAGTAAGTTCACGATGATCATGATGAATTAACTCCGCAACGGACATCTTTACTCCTTGAGGTGATGTAGACATGATATTTATTATTATTATTATTATTATTATTATTATTATTATTATTATTATTATTATTATTATTATTATTATTATTATTATTATTATTATTATTTGTAGATCCTGTCAGAAGTAAAATTGTACCGGGCAATAAAATTTTGGAGCAGGTGAATAATTTTACATATCTAGAATGCAATATCTCATATGAAGAAGAAAATATGTAAATGCAAAAATATCAATTTTTTAAAGAATTTTAGGGTTAATACATTCTATCTTCAAGCCACAGTTCGTCCAAAAACATTCAAGACTAAAAGTGTATAAAATACTGGCTCTTCCAACTCTTTTGTATGGTAGCGAAGTATGGATGTTGAAACAGAAGGATACACAAAGACTTATATCTGCTGAAATGAGATATCTTCGGAGGACTGCAGGATACACACTACTAGATAACACAAAAAAAAATGAAGGCATCTTAGAAGAATTACACATGAAACCTTAAGAAAACAAAATTTTGATTATAAGTCAAGATGGACACAACATGTTCATCAAATGGAAGATCACAGGATACCCAAACAAATGTTAAGATATCAACCTGCAGGAAGAAGAAGACCAGGATGTCCACTCAAAAGACTTCTGGATGGTGTTTCTCTTGAGGCCGATATAGGTCAACAAATTACCTAAATTCTTGAATGTCCAATGATGATGATGATTATTATTAATCTCTCTTCACTCCATCTATCCAACGTCCTCTAGGTCGCCTCTTCCACTTCTTTCCATTAGCTTTCCAATGAAGGATATTCTTTGGCATTCTCTCTTATTCCATTCTTATGACGTGTCCATACCATTTCAAATGTTTTTCTTCTATTTTTCTATTTTTTCTAATATGTTTTTTTTTTCAATTTGCATAATTTCCCTTATTGTGCTGTTTCTGAGCTTATCCCTTCTTCAGAATTCTTTTCGATCGCCTCCAAAAATCCATTTTTACTGCTAATAGCTTGTTGGCTTGTTTTCTAATTCCTGTCCAGGTTATGGACCCATATAATAAAATGTTTTGTAACAGAACTTGAAATTATAGTTTTCTTTGTTCTGTATGTTATATTTCTACTCTAAGCACTGACTTCAACATACCAATGATTCTTCTTCAATCAGTTAATCTTCTTTCAATTTCTATAGTTGAATTCTCATTTTTATGTAAAATAGATCCTAAATATTTTTTTTAACATTTCTTATTCTTCCTGAATTACATTTTACCTCATCAATTGTATCAAATGAAAGGCATTCTGTTTTATTTTTTTTATAATTTATCTGTAATCACCATTTTTTGTATTCTATCTCTAATTTCCTTTGAGGGAAGAAGATACTTTAGACAGGAAGCTCTGACGACAAATCACTTTGTTTGAAGGAGAAACACTGTATTGTGGAATATTCCTAATTTAAAAAAGTTATTATATTTTATATTGTTACCTGATTTATTAATATTTCTATTTATTTGATATGTTGAATATAATTATTGTTTTTTGTATTTATTATACAAAGATTAAAAAAATGTTATATTAATATTTATGCCCTATGAGATAATTAATATTATAAAAGTTTACTTTAATTTTGCACCTTGTATATCTGGGTTAATTAATATTTGGCTTTGATAAAAAAAGAATCTAACATTATTATTATTATTATTATTATTACTATTATTATTCTTGATATTTTTATGTGATTCCTTTGCCAAAGGTCCGCATAAAATGCTTCCCTTCTTGTAAAGCTTCTTTTGCCATTGCTAATAATGCAGAGGATAGCAATGGCAAACTAAGCTTTTAACAAGAAGAGAAGGACTTTCTGCGGTGCTTTGGCAAAAGAATTACGGAAAAGGCTAGAGAAGTGCTTTGTGTGGAGTGTAATATTGTATGGTGTAGATACTTGGACATTACGACGGAATGAAGAAAAGTGACTAGATGTAAATATGGAGAAGGATGGAATATATAAAATGGACAGACAAAAATAAAAAATAAAGATGTGGCTAGACAGAGTGGGTGAAGGAAGAATACTGCTGGAACTCATAAAGAAGAGGAAACTAAATTGGATTGACCACTGGCTAAGAAGAAACTGCCTTCTGACGGATACCCTAGAAGGAATGGTCAACGGGAAGAAAGTTAGAGGCAGAAAAATATATCAGATAGACAATATTAAAATAAATGGTTTGTATGCGGATACAAAAAGGAAAGCTGGGTTAAGAAAAGAGTGGAGAGTACTGAGTTTGCAGTGAAAGTTCTGCTCTTGGGCGGAACACTATGTATGTATATTATTATTATTATTATTATTATTATTATTATTATTATTATTATTATTATTATTATTATTATTATATGCCCACCGCTGTGGTCTCGAGGTAGCGTGGAGTTCTCTCTTATTCCATTCTTATGACGTGTCCATACCATTTCAAATGTTTTAATAAAATGCTTTGTAACATAACTTGAAATTACAGTTTTCTTTGTTCTGTATGGAGTTCGATTCCCGGTCGGGCAGGCACCTGGGTGAGGTTTTTTCGGGATTTTTCCTCACCTGTAAAACAAATGTCAGGAAGCTTAGGGCCCAACGGTTCCCGAAAATCATCCGGCCATCATAATCACCCTTATCATTATCATCATCCTTCACTGGTGTGGAAAGCAACGGGAAGCTACCTCACGTATAATTCCCTAGTAAAGTTGCAAAGCATATCCATGAGAATGCTATGATTGCAGTGAAAGACCTACCCTCGGACAGAATTACTATGGATGGATGGATGGATGGATTATTTAACACTGTTTGCTTGGTATATTTAGAGGGAAGTTAATTTTCCTCTATTCAAATAGAAGCAAGTTATATCTGGCAGGTGATATGGTCTCTACTTACGGTATATTAGTAGCGTACTTGGCAAATATTAACAAGAAGTAAATGTGCCATTCTGACATGCATTTAGTGTCAACACCGAAAGAAGGAGAGAATACCAGAGGCGAAGAGTTGTAAGCTCACCAATTGGATGTCTCTGTCTCACCAAGCTGCAAGCGATGTTTGTGTGTAAACATTAGTGGAAATGTTAAATTTCAAAATGTTTACAATACTCCAGGCAATGCTACTAAAAGCTTGTTTTGTTTCAAACTCTCTGGATATCAATCAAAGAGTTAAAAAATCATCAACTGTGACAACCTGTACAAATTCAAAAAAAATATACCAGAGGCCAGAATTTAATAAAACAAAGATAAAATTCATTTCTGTAAAACATTTTCATTATTTTTCATCATTGATGGCACTTGGATTTCAAATTTAGAATGAAGCACGTACGGTTTATCATAAGTAATGCCACGAGTGATTTCCAATTTATCTAGAGAATTTGGAAATGAAGAGTGGCATTTGTTAGGACTATTTAACGAATAAAATTAAGCTGTTTACTCACAAACCATTATTTAACTATAGCTATTTTAAAATATTTATATATTTAATGTAAACGGCGATGTTTGTTAAGAAATGAGAAAAAATTGGTACGCTTCCTTTGCTTCTTTTGTTCATCACCGCAACCAGATCATAATAGTATTTATTGCCAAAGGATCGCAATGTTGTAAGAATGCACCTTAGTTGAGACATTTATAACCAACGTTATAGGTATTAATTAATTTTTGATATCCTATAATGTAAATATGCCAATTATATTTTTCTGCGACGTTATTTCCTGGAAAATAATTCGTTTAAGAAAATGCAAACAGTGGTTTCTTTTTTTGAGGCATAATCAATCATTACAAATGTTTTTATATTACCTCTCTCATGCGCTTTTGCTGACATTCATGTACTATATATACAATCTGGTAGCCGGATTCTTTGGAGAGTCAGTCACTGCAAAATAATGCTATGACCTATTCAGAATGTTAAAAAGGAGGTGCTTCTTTATTATGATAAACTTTGGTTGGTAAATTCATTGGCGAAACACGACTGTGATTGGTTGTAAATAAAAAAATCATTGAAATGTGATTGGCCATTGACTCCCATTTGGGGCATGAGTTAAATTGTCAGAAGAAAGTTATGTAACGTACGGTAATAATAATAATAATAATAATAATAATAATAATAATAATAATAATAATAATGATAATAATTCCTTATTTAAGCGGGTAGAGTCAAATCCATAAGGCATTTTCTTCTTCTCAACTAGCTTGTTTTTGTCAACATTTTTACGGTTTCCTCCGATTGAGGGTCTTTCCACTTTTTCAGTGGCTGCCCTTTTACCAGCCGGCTGCTGGCACTTCACATCCACATGTGTCAATCACAGAGGTAGATGATCAACAGCCAGTGTAGGGGTGACATGTGGTTAGCATGTCGAGTCTCCCAGCCGTTATAGCTGGTTCCTCAACCTGGAGCCGCTACTTATTGTAGCTACCCAATTGCCTCACGATGCTGGGTGGGCACCGGTCCCATACTGGCCGAAATACCATGAGAAAATTTCTTCCCCCATGGAGACTCGAACCAGCGCAAGTCCCGTAGCTCTGCGCCAAGGCTTCCTACCTTAACCGCACGGCTACGGCGCGGGACTACGGTTTCCTGAATACCTAAAAAAAAGTAATTCTCATTATTTGGATTTCATCCAATTCAGAAATAAAGACCGAAGCCAACCCATACGATTAATTACATTATTTATATTTAATTATAATGTTGGCTTTGGTGTGCTAGTGATTAAGGTCCTTCCCTCAGGTACCAAAGCTCGCGGATTAAAAGCAAGTAGAAGTCATAGCATATTTATGATGGAAAATTTAAGGAAAAAGTTATCAGGGAGGGAGATTAAGCCGTGGGTCTCGAGTCTGATGATATTCGTTCTCGTTAAATAATCCTAATCCTAAATTAGACATGAACAAAATTTAATCTTCCCTTTCAATCAAATATACCTTAGTCGCTTACTAGTGTTTCTATGATGCAATCACTCGTTGATGA
This sequence comes from Diploptera punctata, assembly GCA_030220185.1. NCBI lineage: Eukaryota > Metazoa > Arthropoda > Insecta > Blattodea > Blaberidae > Diploptera > Diploptera punctata. Next base: position 446,652 of record JASPKZ010007258.1, read on the forward strand.
ATTAATTTTTTATTTTTTATATAAATCGGCCGCGGTGGACTAGTGGTTATGCTCCTTGCCTCTAGTCCCGAGAATCGCGGGTTCAAACCCGGTCGTGATCGATGGATTTTTTTAGGACGGAAAATCCAAGGAGCAAGTCTTCCGGGAGGGACTTTAAGCCGTGGGTCCCGAGTTTGAAGATTATCAGGCTCGTAAAAGATCCTTAAGCCTGAATGAGAAGACCTCTAAGCAACATTTACCGAATTTTCCCGTCCTAGTACTACCTTGGTTTCCTAGATGTCAGTATGAGGCGGAACGCTGACCACGGACCACTCAAATGACATCTGTACGAAAACAAGTATAACTAAATTAGTATGGTTCAAATTCTTCCCTGTAGTGGAGAGCGCCTAAATCTCTGTTAAGGGAAACACGGGCTTACAAGACAAGAGATTGTTTATATATTTTATTATTTAATGAACATATTTACGTAGTTAAACCTGTAGGGAAAGTAGCGTGAATAAATTATTATGAAAATTAAATTTTAACACATTGAAAACTTAAAATTTTCGTTTGAGATCATTGGGTTTCTCATCACAAATTGCTTGTCTGAAACCCTCGTATAACCTGAAATATTCCGTCGATTTAATTTGTTTCAACTCTGAATTTAAACTGGTGTATATCAATATTTAAGGTACTGTCCATACAGATAAATATATAAGTAATAATTTGCTGGAATTTTACAAAAAAATATGTTCTTAACAATCTACCATACTTTTAATTGAACGGTTATTAGGCACTTTTGTGACGTAATGGAATCGTGTGCGCTACAATAATAGTCTACATGCCTTTAACAACATTAGGTGGTTAAATCACTCATTGACTCGTATCAAGTTCAGATTCTACTTAACCTAAATTTAATAACAGTGTAGACATATTATACCTCAGAAATTACACATATTAGTAGATGTATGTAAATATAATATATATTATAGAAAAAAAGTTATATTGAAGCTTTAATTCCAGCAAATTCGATCAGTGGCTTGTATAAACTATAACTAATGTAGAAAATGTACCGTCAACCGGGGTTACTTTGACTCGAGGGGCTACTTTGACAGAATTGGGGCGTCTTTGACATTTTAATTTTTTTGCGTGTTTTGGGCTATTTTGACAAAAATGCAATGGTGTAGATAATTCATTGAAGGCGCAACACGAATAATTAAGTTGTTTTAAAAGCGGATGTTAATTGTTGGAGACATCTGTATCACTTTCAACAACAATGAATTGTCAGCAAGGATAAATAATTTCTTAGTTGATTTTCTGTGTGGATAGGAGTTACAATGGTTAGAAGCTATAAGAAGAAACCTGGGAGTCGTGCATACAAGAGTTACCGTGACGAAGATCTTAAAAAAAGCCCTTGATGAAGTGAGAAGTGGGAAGTTATCTCAGAAACAGGCTGCAGAGAAGTACAACGCAAAACAATCACTCTTTTGTACAAACTCCTTGGTGATCATCAGGGAAAGCCAGGGTACCCCACAATTTTGAATCAAGAAGAGGGGAAATTGATTTCTGGAACCTTAGGAACTGTTGCAAATTGGGGCGTTTTTATGTCTAAGAGTGATATTCGCTCCATTGTAAATAAATGTTTTCTAATTAATTCCTGATTGTCTAATTACAATAATTAAATGATAGTCTAAAACATGCAATATGCTTACTTAATATTGGAAATGAATTTTGTGTTCTGTTGCGTGTCAGAATTGATAAAGAAGTTTAAGTTTATTTTGTCAAATTACAATTATAAAAACATTTGTAGTAAGGTTGTTTACATTAGAAACTATTTTTAAAAAGATAAATTGGTGACAGAGTAGTATCTACAGTGGGTCTACTTTGAATTATGTGAAAACAAATATGATGTCAAAGTAGCCCCAACACATGGGCAAAACAGACCTAAACAAAATTCATTATTATCCTACTAAGTTTTTGTTTGAGGACAACAGTACCAAATGGGATTTGTAGTCTAAGGTTCAATTGGTACAATAAATCATACATTCAATTCTTTCGGCATAAATCATACGAGTTAGACCTTACAAACCTTCGAAAATATGTCAAAGGTAATTCCTTGGATCTTGTTTTCATTAAAAGTTTTGAAAAATTAAAAAATGAATAACAATTTCCTCAATTTTTAAACAATTTCCGAAATAATTATTAACCTCGAAACCATCGAAAATCAGATAATACTGATATTTACAAACCGCAGCAGCATACTCTGGGCACAAAACTTTAAATATGACATTAAGTTGTGCAATGATTGCGTTCGTTTTTCAGTTTTTTTTCCAGACTATTGCCTAATAAAAAGTATGAATTAAATATCTGCAACTTACGGTTTTGTAAAAGTGAACAGTTTTCAGACACTTTTGAAATCCAGAATGGGTTGAAGCAAGGAGATGCACTATCTGCTCTACTATTTAATTTTGTAGTAGAGCATGCCATTAAATCTTTAGAGAATGAGGAAGGCTTACAACTGAATGGTATTAATAAGCTGTTAGTTTATGCTGATGATGTAGTATTGTTGGCCGATAGCGAGGAGATACTAAAGGCCAACACACACACACTATTGAGTAACACTAAGAAATTAGGACTGGAAGTAAATATCAGTAAAACTAAATATATGGTCACACGTAGAAATTCAGTATGTAATGGAAATGGACAGCTAATGACAAATGAGGGAAAGTTTGAGGAAGTGGCTGAATTCAAATACCTAGGAACAATAATCACAAATAGGAATGAGATGCACAAAGAAATTAAACATAGGCTCAATTCTCGAAATGCATGCTATTATGCAATGCAGAGACTTTTGATGTCCCAACTCCTTTCAAAAAACGTTAAGCTGAAAATATATAAAACTATTATTCTACCAGTTATATTATATGGGTGCGAAAACATGGACTCTTACTTTAAGGGAGGAAAGGAGATTACGAATATTTGAGAATAAAGTTCTTAGGAAATTTTTTGGACCAAAGAGAGATGAACAGACAGGTGAATGGAGAAGACTACATAACAATGAACTACATGGTCTTATAGGAAGCCAGATATAATGATAACAGTTAAGTCTCGTAGACTGCGATGGGCAGGACATGTTGCGCGTATGGGGAATGAAAGACGTGCATGGAAACTTCTTGTAGGAAAGCCAGAAGGAAAACGCCCTGTTGCTAGACCAAGAATGAGGTGGGAGAACAACATTAACTATCATTTGAAGGAAGTAGATTATACAGGAAATGACTGGAAAGCATTGGCTCAGGATAGGGATGTATGGAGAACTTATGTCCGCGCGACCATGAACCTACGGGTTCGATAGTGCCAGTGAGTAAGTAGTAAGTAAGTATAATTTAACTATACTTACCACCACCAATCAGAATCTCTTAATCCTGATATTTGTTATTTTTACAAACTTACGGAAATAGGGCCTGCTAAAAGTGACAATGTATACATGACAACAGATAAGAACACAATAAAAAACATTAAATAATATAGAGATAAAACATCACAATTTTGAATTTGTATAGCATACATAGAAAAAATAAAACTACAGTATAGACGAAAGAGTAGCCTACTTCCGAATGAACGGGAAATTATAAGGCAGGATTTGTAAACTGACCATATTGGTGATTTCGAAAATGGAGATAGAGCCTTTCAGCGAAGTTATTTACAATTTGTGCTATGAGATCTTCGCCAGTTGCTAGTTGTTTCAGGAAAGCCTGTTTTGAGGTATTGTATTTTTAACGCCTACAAGTAAACCTTGAACGGAAATGATATCCTGGTGATATTTACTTGTAATAATGGATAGTAGACTCGTAATATAGCATTCTTCTCCCAGTTCACCTCATCTGAAAGTTTAAGGTTGGATAGAAAGTGTATTGTAGGATCGATGATGAGAGGGAAATTGTTGGATGTAAAATCATATCAATACCGCATGTACTGTCATTCTCAGCTATCCCGTGAAACTTCTGCGTGGACCGTGAGCTGTTTTGATCGAAGAGTTGAAGCGATAGGATTTATTACTCTTTATGCCTAATGACTAATGACACGCGAAGTTTCTCCGAAGGGACAAGTTTCCAAACATGGGCAAGAATGTTTACGTAAACAATGTAGAGTACTTACACAATTATCTTTACAAAATGAAGTTAGCATTTCCATGTTTACCTGAAACAGAAAGAAACACTTTCATTACAGAACAGTTCTTTAGATCGGTAAAAAAATACAAAGTGATTACACCAAAATTTAAATAACACTAGTTCGAATTCATATCTGTAATTTACGCCATTGCAAAATTGTAAAAAATAGCATATCTCTAAAATTATTATTTTAATTTCCACTTTTCTTATAGTTCAATAACAACAAATTCTATTTTTGTAATGGTGAATATATAATGAGCTTTATGTAAAATGTATATTTTATACATATGCAGGAGACTTGAAAAATTGTCCATAATTATGAGTAACTAAGTGATTGTTAACAGTATTTTAAAACAAAAAACATTAACGGTCCACCGCTGTGGTCTCGAGGTAGCGTGCTGCCTTGTCACACAGCGGGCCCGGTTCGATCCCCGGTCGGGCAGTTTTTCCGGGTGAGGTTTTTATCGGGGTTTTTCCTCACCTGTAAGACAAATGTCAGAAAACATTAAGGCCCAAACGGCCCCCGAAATCATTCGGCCATCATCATCAGCCATATCATTATCATCATTATCCTTCACAGGTGTGGAAAGCAACGGGAAGCTACCACACCTACAATTCCCTAGTAAAGCTGCAAGCATAGCATGAAAATGCTATGATTGCAGTGAAGGACCTGCCTTCGGACAGAATTACTATGGATGGAAAACATTAACAAAACAAAGTTGGCTCTAGCTTCCCAGTATCTATATTTCGACGTAGCGGAGTGAAGTGCCTGACGCTGCAGTAGGTGGTTTCTTCCGTTAGGATACAAACGTAGAATCACCTCCATGTGTTGTACTCTGGAGACGAAAATTATTCGGCTGAGTAGTCTATCACATAACATACATGAGTGTATATTTACTCCATGGCGGGACTGGACTAGAGGTTATGGCCTACCATCCGCTGCTGGCCTCACAACCACATGTATTAATCACAGAAGTGTACGATCGTCTATTCCAAATTATCAGCACGTGGGATTATCCAGCCATTATAGCAGCCGCTACTTATTTTAGCTAGCCATATTCTTCACGTTGATGCGTGGGCACCGGTCGCATCCTGGCTGAAATCCCATTAGAAAATTTTCTTCCCCAAATGGGGTTCGTACCAGTGAACGAATAAGAGCTAGGACAGATTTTTTTCGGTGTTCCTCATGTTTTCCCTGTTAAAACGTCATCCACATATTCATACCGGATACTCATTTCATTAATTTCCTTTTATTTAAATTCATCTTCTCATGGTGATGGTGCGACTTCCTGACTTACCTGACCTGTATCCATGTATGTCACAGACATCCAATTACAAGGTCTTCATATCATCTCATATCTCGACCTGGCATTACATTGTACACGAGTGTAAGGTTTACATATATATATATATATATATATATATATATATAATGGATGTTTAGGCTATCCATTGTGATTAGGTCTTTCGGATGAAATATTTCATTCTCTAATTATGATTTTTATTATATTTTAATTATTTAAAAAACCTTTAAATTTAAATTAAGAATTAATTTGTGGAATGCAATAAAATTGAGTTTTTTATGTCTTATTGAGTTTTTATGTTTTATAGAGTTCTGCACTCTATAATACTGCATAAGAATTAGTTAAATAAAATATAATTTTCCCTTATTCTTCTTCAGTAATAGATCTTGGACTACATCTAGACGCAAATTTAACCTGGCAAACACAAGTGAAGCACATATGTAAAAAGACTTTCTCCATCTTACATTATCTTAGACGTTTAAAGAATTTTCTCCCAGTTTCGTTAAAACAAATCCTTGTGCAGAATCTTGTGTTACCACACTTCGATTATTGTGACATTATATATAATGATCTAAACTATGACTTGTCGCAGAGACTGCAGCGTGTTCATAATGCTTGCGTTCGATTCATTTTCAATATCCGCCGTTATGACCATATTTCCGAACACTTTAATAACCTCTCTTGGCTCCGTCTTACTGACAGACGTAAATTGCACTCCCTTTCACTACTTTTCAAACTTCTGAATTCCTACATCCCTACTTACCTGGCGTCCAGATTTGAGAAGTTATCCTCTTACCACAATATTGACACTAGATCACAAGATAGCAGTCTGCTAACAATTCCTCTTCATAGCACTTCCTCCTATTCTACTTCCTTCACAGTAGCCTCTGCCCGCTCCTGGAATCTCCTTCCTCAAGATATCAGAGGTTGCCGCACACTTGGAACCTTTAAGTCACGCTTATACAGTTACCGATTGTCTAATAATTAATTTTTCTCTATTTATATAATTTTATACTATGTCATTAATCTTTTCCTCGTTTTTTTATATATATTGTACATATTATATATATAATTCGTTAAATTTAGAGTAAATCAAAATACATTATAAATATTAATTGTATTGTATTCATAACTTGTAATCGTTTATATATATATATATATATATATATATATATATATATATATATTGTAATTTATATTTAAGACTATTTTTTTTGTTTGTATTTTTTTAAACCTGGTTGAGTGGTAGACAAGGCCTTAAGGCCTTAACTCTGCCAGGTAAAATAAAGCTATTATTATTATTATTATTATTATTATTATTATTATTATTATTATTATTAAATAAACAAGAGGGTTTGTTATCCACAAATTAATGAATAATTAAATGTAGATGGGTACGTTTTTAGCAACGAAAGAAATCAGGCACCCAAATAGATTGAAAAAGGTCTAATTATAAATTATTCATGATAATGTTCCTAAAAAAACAGGAGCCCATTAAATTTTAATGAAGTATTCTGATGTCTAAAAGTGTTGTTACATACTGTACATGCTTATCATATATAACAAAATAATCAATTGCATTAACAGAAATGGGAATTAACGAACATTAATTTAATGTTGATAAGAGGGCGAATTGTAAATCACTAAACACAAGAGCTAACAGTTATTATCTTTCACATTTAAACCACTGGATTATAGTAAGCAATAAGTGTATAATTTATATATGTGAGTGAAATCGTACAACTAAACCATGTATTTCATTGTTTGAATCATAACATATGTGACTATTACAGCACGTATTACGAGTCTTTACTAACAGCACATTGACAATTGTGGAAAATGATATTAAAGTACATAACAGTAGTTTAAGACTATCAGTATATTCATTAAAAAATCATTATGTAAAAATTTAATTAGTACATTTGTCATGAATAGTTGAAGTTATCAGATATCCACTACTAAGAGCCAATACGCACGCTCAATGGAGTAACACTAAGAAATTGGAAATACAAGTAAACCATAAAGAAACTTCGAATAGAGGGAAAACTGAGTACAGTGACATCTCAAAAAATTCGGTCGTTTACAAGGAACTACAATGAGCAAACTACAAAGCTGTTTCGTAGTAACAGAATACGTAACTAAATAAAACAAATACAAGGCACACGGCGTGTTAACTCGGGATTATGGGAAATTAGCCATGTTGTAAATTTAACTTTTAACTGCTATCCTTTCGTTCTATGTAGACGGTACTGTAAAAATTATATATTATCGAAAGTTAAAATCATTACTTAGATTTTATTTTACTCTAATTTGTAAGTAAATTCAAACTTTACGTTTTTAATGTGAATCTATTTTCAAAGATAAACTTACTAGAAGTGATAAAATTCTAAGATTTGTTAGGTTAGGAAGAGTGATGTTAGTGTACAGCCATTTCTAATAAACATTTAAAAAATATGACGTTATAATGGACTTCAGATGTACGATATGGCTAAGGTTCTTGAATAAATATTGTATAAAATATGTATGTGAGAATAAGGGAGTAGGTCAATTGTACTTATTTATTAAAAGAGCTCATAATGCACGTTTTTAAATTTTAATAAACGAAAATAAATTAACATCTTTTATTTATTTCCATTCGGCCCTTCTGTTAAAATTAAAGAAAATCTTTAGGTCTGAGAGGCTGGGTACAAATAATTCCATAATTTAAGATTGATTAATACGTTATTTATTCCTATAAAATTTCAGTTCCATGATTATTCACCAGATGGCGTTATATAATTATAATTCATAATTTTACCACCAGACGGTGCTGAATTTCATATTAGTACCAGAAAAAATCGAAAAAATTTAGATGTCGTTAGTTGTTTACACTAGCGCCGCTTATGGCATGTACGCCGAACTTGTCCACTTTCTTCTCTGGTACTCTGTGCAAGTAAACATCAATAAAACTATACCCGAGCCGTCCTATCTCCGGCTTTGAAGTTTAGATTATGCGAGGGGTAAAGGGAGAATTCGCCCTCTTCTGCCAATAAGGATATGGTTGTATTGGGGAGTAGATGTCTGCCACGACCAATCACTGCTCTTGACGCAGGTATAGCGCGCTGGTAAGGTTTGAAATTGATGAGATGTTGTCAGCTGTATGTCTGCTAACCGCATACATAAAGCGGTCACTCTCACTAAATATCCATATCGGCAACACTGTCTTGAAGACGTCAAGGCCGGAGAATCAGTGGCTGCAGTTATAAATATACGTATGTTCACACACAGAAGTATAATATATAAAGAAAATGGACAGTTAATGACAAATAAGGGAAATTTTTAAGAAGGAAATGAATTCAAATGCCTAGGAATAATAATTATAAACAGGAATGAGGTCCATAAAGAAATTAAACATAGGCTCGATTCTAAAAAAAATTCTATTATGCATTGCGGGGACTTTTGTCGTCCCTACTTCTCTAAAAAGACGTTAAACTGAAAACATATAAAAGTGTTATTCTCCCAGATATATGGATTCGAAATATGGACACTTACTTTAAGCGAGGAGAAAATATTACAAGTATTTAAGAATAAAGTTCTTAAGGAATTTTTTGGACGAAGGAGAGATCAACAGACATGCGAATGAAGAAGACCGTATAACAGTGAGTTACATGATCTTTATGGGAAACCAGATTTAATAATAACTGTTAATGCGTATACTGCGATGGGAGGACATGTGGCACGAATGGGGGATGTAAGGGGGGCATGGAAACTCTTTATAGGAAATTCAGAGGGACGGCGTCTACTTTGTATGCTAACAATGAGGTGGGAGAATAATATTAACCATGATTTGAGGGAAGGAGATTATACAGGGATGATTGGAAAACATCTCAGGATAGGGACGTATGGAGTGTTCATGTGCGCTCGGACATGAAACTATAGTTTCGATAGTGCCTGTGAGTTAGTTACTTAAGATATATCCACTTATATGAATACGTTCTCAGGTACGTATTTTGATTTTTCGTGTTATAATTTTTATTGTTTTTAATTATTTAAAAAGTTGTATTTTAAATTATTGTTTAATTTTGGAGAGACAGTTAAAACCCGGCCAGGTCAAATTATTTTTATGGGCATAAAATCTTAGTTGTGAGTATTAGGGAATAGATCTGAAGTCGTGGGTCCAGAGTTGTAGATTTACAGCACGTTAAATAACCCTAGAAATAATTTTAATTTTCATCACGCTTGGGATAAAATTAAAGTGGTCAACAAAAAAAGATCATCTCCAACAAATCTAGAATAAAACTAGAGTTATCTACAAAAAAAATAATTTTACCATCAAAAGCGTGGTATGTTTTTTTATGGTTTTTAAGTTTTCTTCTTAGAGACTTAACTTTTACCAATATCTGTTTATTACCACACGCTTTTGATGGTAAAATTATTTATTTTTGTAGATAACTCTACTTTTATTCTAGATGTGTGGGAAATTATTTTTTTGTTGACCACTTTAATTTTATCCCAAGTGTGTTGGAAATTAAAATTATTTTTCATTTTTTAGTTCGGTTTTCTAATAGAGCGTGTTGCTTTAGTTTTTTAAACTATTATTTATTTTTAATTTTTTAGTTTGATTTTATAAAAATGTAAATATCTTTAAATTCGATACTATTGTAATATGAGGTAAAAGTAATAATTTTCTAAAAAAATCCTCCGGGCCGGATTTGAACCAGCGACCTATGGAATACTGAAATTATATACCACTATTGTCCACCACTCTACCAACTGAACTACCAGAGATATAATATTAATTTATTTCAGCAATGGACTAAAAAGTCGATAAGTCCGCAACCTATTATATATTATATATTATATATTACGAGTATTTATGAAATTATTGTATTATTAGTCCTTTACTAGTACACAAAGTTTCAAGTCGATCCAATGTTTTTAAGTGGGTGAAAATCGTGTTGAAAGATTCCGTTACATAGATAGATAGAGGTCTAAAGCGTGTAAAAAAAAAACCTTCGAGAAATATTTGCTTTCTGAGCTTCTAATGATGCCCACGTTGATACTGCCGTTATGAAGGTGAAATAACCATTATTGATAGCAGATAACCCTTTATGTTGTTGTGAATCTTTAAACGATAAGAACAAAAGTAAATCATTAATTGCATTACTTATACACGTAGATTATCACAAATAATTTTACGTTATCATTGTAGGATTTATTGATTAAATTAAAGTGCACTTAGCCTAATACCAGAAAACAGTAGTAAGATTTGAAAAAAAAATGAAAAAAGTAATTACATTTCAAAATAGGGAACTTAATTACTTACTGGCACTATCAAAACCGTAGGTTCATGGCTGCGCAGACATAAGCTCTCCATACATCCCTATCCTGAGCCAATTCCCTCCAATCACTCCCTGTATAATCTACTTCCCTCAAATCACAGTTAATGTTGTTCCCCCACCTCATTCTTGGTCTACCAACTGGGCGTTTTCCTTCTGGCTTTCCTACAAGACGTTTCCATGCACGTCTTTCGTTCCCCATACGCGCAACATGTCCTGCCCATCGCAGTCTACGAGACTTAACTGTTCTTATTATATCTGGCTTCCCATAAAGACCATGCAGTTCATTGTTATGAAGTCTTCTCCATTCACCTGTCTGTTCATCTCTCTTTCGTCCAAAAATTTTCCTAAGAACTTTATTCTCAAATACTCGTAATCTCCTTTCCTCCCTTAAAGTAAGAGTCCATGTTTCGCACCCATATAATATAACTGGTAGAATAATAGTTTTATATATTTTCAGCTTAACGTTTTTTGAAAGGAGTTGGGACATCAAAAGTCTCTGCAATGCATAATAGCAAGCATTTCCAGAATTGAGCCTATGTTTAATTTTTTTGTGCATCTCATTCCTATTTGTGATTATTGTTCCTAGGTATTTGAATTCAGCCACTTCCTCAAAATTTCCCTCATTTGTCATTAGCTGTCCATTTACATTATATACTGAATTTCTACGTGTGACCATATATTTAGTTTTACTGATATTTACTTCCAATCCTAATGTCTTAGTGTTACTCAATAGTGTGTGCGTGTTGGCCTTTAGGGAACAGAAGTAAAAATAGGCAGAAAAGGCAGACTAAAAAACTGATCCCATCGTACGGAATGTAAGGAACATGTCCATTTCTATATGACTATTAAAATAAAACAGCCAAGTAAAAAATCAATTCTGCCTATAGCTTCCGGGCTCTGTTCATAAATTATCTAAACCCTTGTTCGTAGTAGCACTTTCTTCTTGTTGCATTTTACCTCCTGTACAAATATTGGGACACTTTTTCAGAACACACTTTATATGCAGGTTGGAAGTTGAAAAATTATGTTATAACTTTAAATAATATGTATATGGAAATTAATATGATTTTTTTATACTGAATATAAACCGAATGGAAAATCAATTTATTCTAGCAATTCATGGCGATTTAGAATTCCTATTAATTTTTAATGACATTGAAATAGCAATGTAGTTTTGTTATGTCCAATGGTATTTTACTTATTGGATAGTTGTTTGTAGCTATTTTTGTTAGTCTTGTGTTCTCTTGACCAAGCCATCGTAAAATTGAAGCCATGACTTCGATAAGTGCACAAGTACACTTTTTGGCACCTTCAATCTCATGTACAATATCCTTTTCTACATTCATAATATGGAAGCCATGACTTTCATAAGTGCACAAGTCCACTTTTTGGCACCTTCAACCTCTTGTACAATATCAATTTTTACATTCATAATTTGAAAAGGATATTGTACACTTAATCCTCTGTTCCTTATTATCCAACCTTCACATTCACAACGCCAATTCTTTTTTAAAAAAATATTATTTAATAAGTAGTATATCTTTCTGACTTCTTTTGTAAGAGTCTAGATTTCAGCTACCTACAATGAATGTTGGTAAAATTATGATTTAGTAACAGTTACTTTTATTATTCTACTAGCTAATACCCGGCGTGCCCTACTACGCCTAAATAAATGCAAATTAACGTGATTTTATGTTTAGTTGAATAAGTAGAAGGAAAAAAATTATAAATTAATATTTTTAGATACCCTGTGCTGATTACCCGGCGTTGACCGGCAATGTACTCATCCCGATCTTCTTAGTATAAATGGGCTGAATGACAAAAAAATAATGTACTCCTTATGATTAGTTAAATAAGTAAAAATGAAAAATAATTATAAATTTATATCGTAATTCTTTTAATATTCACCGTGCTTATTAAACAGTGTTGTCCGGGAATCTACTTCTTATTCGATCTTCTTGGCATAAATGAGCTAAAAGGCAAAATTCGTTATTGTGAGTTATCCGTAAGAGAATACCCGTCATGTGCTGCTATGTTTGCACAGGAATCTACGTACCTGTCTCGATTTTCTTGGCATCAATGAAAGACAAAAGTGGTTATTGTGAGTTATCCGTAAGAGATAAACATATGCTGTTGCGGACTTTTTTGTAGAGCTTCTGAGATATTTAATTCTGTGTACATCAATTTTGTGAATTTGTTATGGTTTAGGCAGCGTAAGCCATTAAGCGTCCAAAGAGGTACTTTATTCACGTTTCCACTACAAAGGGCGATTTTTAAGGGTGTAGGAGTTGAGTATCACAACTCTCTTATAGCCAATGTTCATCCCGGGAATCTCCTGAACATTTTGCAAAAATGTCCCATCACAATCGCATCAACGGTATGGCCGCGCATAAAGTACGAACAATGAAACAAACAAACAAACAAACAAACATTTTTATATATTAGATTAAGAGCTGAAGTAGGAGAATCAAGAGAATATTGAAATATTAAAGGAAATATCTTATCATACAAAATATTTAATAGGCCTATAAGTTTAAGTTTATTCAAGAATATAAAATATTTATTAACACAAAAATATTGTAATAATAAAAAATAAAATATATTGCACTGATAATATTGCTTTTGTTCATTATTGAGTAAATTTTTGAGAAATGCAATATTTAGAAAATTGTTAAGATTTCAAACTCTTAACTGTATATTAAATTTACTTATCTTTAATCTGGCTGATTAAAGATAAAAATATCATCATGCACCATTCATGAATTTAGACCAATGTTCTTCTGTTTCGGTCTCAACTAGACAGGGTATAAAAGTCTTTTTATGACGTCCTAGTCGTTGTCGCCCTCGTGGGCCATACCGAAGAATTGCAAAAAAAAATATATATTATAACTGGATCATTTTAAAGAAAATTATTATAATTTTGAAATGATCAATTGGATATATATATATATATATATATATATATATTTGAATATTTAAGCCTTGACCAATAGTAAGTCAGAATTAAGTCACATGATATTATAATTTCTACAATTTCAAAGATGGCAGTTTATTATTTCTTCACAATTGTTCATGGAGGATGGACGGTGTCGCGGGTTACTATAAAAGGTTCCTAACAAAGGATCCCCTATATTGCGTGGAGTCCTAATATATATTGTGCGAACAAATTACCGGGATAGAGAATAATTAGATATTTAAATATATCACAAGTAAATTATTTCATCATTAACAAAAGTTCGTTACTGCGGAATAATTTTTAATAGTGCAACAAAAATAACAATCTTCATTGAAAAAGTTTAGTGCCATAAGAAGACAGATAAATTGAAAAGCTAAGATTTTCCAGTACTTACGTGTTTTCAGCTTAAATATATATATTATTGCGCGATAGTGCGTTTTGTCGTAGTTACAGCAATGGCGACCATGATTGAAAGTTCAACTTCCTACATTTCGGGATTGCCAACCTAAATAACTATACTGTAATATAACATTTACACCCACGTGCGGGAAGTAAACAAACTGCTCTCTATACATAGCTACTACGGACAATGTATATAAAAAAATATCCAAAAGGTAGTGTTAATATACAATATACGAAACAAATCACTGCATTTGAAATAAACTGAACTTTATTTAAAACAATATAAAACAATAAATACGTACTTGCGGCCATTTCATCAATAATAATGGTCTCACGGCCTCCTGTACTTTCAACTAATAAACATTGCTCACACTGTTAACGTTACTTAATTGTTTATAATGAACGCAAATATATCCAACAAAGATGTTATTGTTTGCTACTATTTATTATTTTGAAAACACCATGACGCAAATAATAATGTACAACGCACGTTTGTGAAATGTTTTACAGAATCTCGGTAATTAAAAACCTCGCTGTCGCTTGGTTTTTAAATATTTTCCTCGATTAAATACCACTTCCCAACCTTGCATCGTAATATACTATGTGACCACCTTTTGGTCTCCCTCAAGAGAATCCATATTAGACCGAGAACTAACCAAACCCAATATAACTGCCTACGAGGACTCCTCTCATCTCGTCCCATCATCAACAACCTCATAATTTCTCATTTGGAGCTTAGAGCTTGAAACGTTATTCATATAGTTAACTTCTGTAGATTGTAGAGAATATTTAGTATATAAAGTTTCCCATATCCGGAAATGTATTTTTTTCTGCTATAATGATGACAGTAATATAAAATCTATTCTATATAATTGTAGGCTTTCACGGCCGGCGTCTTGATCCATATTTGGTTCGTCTTCCGGGCTTATCTATTCCTTTATAGATAACTGAACCAAGCATTTGTCAATTTCAGGTAGTATTTTGTACGACAGAAAATATATGTGTACTGGCGAAACCATTTGCTGAAAAACATTGGGTGGCATATTTGCAAAAATTCCAGCAGTAAGTTCGTGCAGGAATGTCAAGTACGTGCGGCCCTTGTCAGATGTAAAGAGAAGACACATGGAATCAGATGACTTCAGACGTCGCCCTTTGACAAAGTAGATTGTCTTCTGTGAAGTAGGAGATTTTAAATCTTGATTCTTTTCATTGTTATAGTACCTAAACGGTACAATTCTGAACATAAGTTGCTCAACAGAACTTTATTTATTTAATAAGATCTCTACATCCATCGGCTCATTGGTGCAGAAGTGAAAATCCTTACTTTTTGTCCGAGGGTCGCGAGTTCAAACCGGCCGGGGCCGATGGAATATCTATGATGAAATGAGCCGAAGAACATAATGCAGCATATATTACAGGAAAAGTGATGGAAAAATAAGAAAAATTGGGTCCGAACATTAATCTGAAAAAAAAGTGTGGTAATAGGAGCATACCCAAAATATTTGATATTGGGAAATGGGCATTGCAAGAATGCACATATTTGGAGTTCAGAATAACTGAGATACTGTAAAACCAGAGAACAAAAATAAAAAAAAATCCAAGTGAAATGTCTTCTAGGCGAGACTTTTAGTTTAAATTATTAGAGCCTATGTGTAAAACGTAACCGTAAAGTAATCCCACTACAGGCCTTAGGAGGCCCTTGGGGCAGGAGGTTAAGGTTCCCACTTTTTCTAGACAATCGGCACTTGGTGTCAGCCGGGTTATCAGCCCTGCGTGACGACCGCATTTACCCCCAGAACAAGCGTCTAGTACTCATTCCGTTAGAGGCTGAGTCGACCCCAGGGCCATAGTGCCACCAGAAGGTTTGCGTCAGTTTAAAAATCCTGACACCACTGGGACTCGAACCATCGACCTTCTGGCTTGTAGCGCAATGCCTTAACCACTATGCTACGGCGTGTAGATAAAAGAAGAAGTGAAAATATTAGAAATGAGCTAAATATTTTAAACTTTTAGATAAAGTAAAATAATCTAGGTTAAGATATCAACCTGCAGGAAGAAGAAGACCAGGACGTCCACTCAAAAGACTGCTGGATGGTGTTTCTCTTGAGGCCGAAACAGGTCAACAAATGGCCTAAATTCGTGAATGTACTATGATGATGATGAAAATAATCTAGAGAAAACTGGAAAGAACATGTTCAAAGTATGAAAGATGATCGGATTCCAGAAATTATACTTAATTACAAACCAAGAAAAAACTCCTGGCGCGACAGGCCTACAAGGCTCTTAGCCTACCAGCCGGCAGCTGGCCTCACATCCACATGTGTCAATCACAGAGGTAGATGATAATCAGCCAGTGTAGGGGTGACATGTGGTCAGCATGTCGAGTCTCCCAGCCGTTATAGCTGGTTTCCTCAACCTGGAGCCGCTACTTATTGTACCTACCCAAATACATCACGATGCTGGGTGGGCACCGGTCCCATACTGGCCGAAATACCATGAGAAAATTTCTTCCCCCATGGAGACTCGAACCAGCGCAAGTTCCGTAGCTCTGCGCCAAGGCTTCCTGCCTTAACCACTCGGCTACGGCGCGGGACTTACAAACCAAGAGGAGATAGGAATATTGGTAGACCGAAAAAGAGATGGCTTCAATTTTTTGAATGAGAATCTATGAGACCGGAACAAGTGACATGGGCTTAATCCGTGACTGTTGATGATGATGACGATAAATAGAGAGAAAGTGCTAACATTCACGACCAAACCCCAACCCGGAATACGTCCCTTATTTATTAATTATAGCTCTTAGGGCTGGGTTGCCCGGCTGTATCCCTAAGCAGTGGACACCCATTCTGGACGCCAATTACGACCCATATGAGTTGTGGTGGGACTATTCTACTTCTCTGTCACCTCATGGGAAAAATGGAAAGCAACATTACCAATTCCTTCTGTAATGTGGAGACTAATCTTGATTGGATATAATGATGTAACAGACTACTATAATCTATGTTTTGTATATTATATGCTGGTAGACAATAGAAGAAAACTTGGTGAATAAGAAGACCTTATGGGATTAATTTTGCAATAATGAAATATAGAAATTTTTAAAAATATTAATGTATGGAAGTGAGGTATGTAGAATAAATAAGTACTATAAGAATAGACTAATAGCTCTAGAAATGGATTATTTACGCAGAAGTGCCAGAAAGTCAAAATTAGAACATGTCACAAATAATAATAATAGGAAAAACGCGCACAGAAGTGCATTAATTTATGTCTCTGCTGTATACCAGCAACGATTGTGTTCTCTTTAAACAGACACTGAAATTATATCTTTCACTCGGTTTATCACAGAGCTTACACACGCAGTCACTTGACGGATCATGATAGTTTGAATTTTTGCAGAGTTTGTGGTGATATCCATGCACTGCCAGTCTTATTGCACTGCATATCTTGTTGTTTGGTCCAGTCCAGTCTCGATTGATCATTGCATCTGTAGCGTAAAAATCGTCTGGTACTTATTTTGTCTTGTTTTGTCTTATTTTCTTCAATGCAGTTTATCATGTCGCAAATAAGGAAATTAGAAACATAATGGAAACAGAAGAAAGCATAATTGAAAGAATTGAGGAGAAGGAATTAAAATGGTTAGGACATATTTTAAGAATGTAAGATGAGCGATGGTCGAAACTATTATATCAACGGCAACCGACCAGAAAGAAGATGAGGGAGAACAAAGTTAACATGAGGACAGCAATGCAAGCAAGAGGGCTATATTGAAGATGCCCAAGATCGTAGGCTTTGGAGATTTGGCACGATAAGACGGCAGCAGCTGTAAAAACCTGAAGATAGATAGATACATAACCATCTATCCATAGTAATTCTGCCAGGACAGGTCTTTCACTGCAATCACAGCAGTTTATGCTATGCTTTGCAGCTTTACTAGGGAATTATAGGTGTGGTAGCTTCCCTTTGCTTTCCACACCGGTGAAGGATGATGATAATGGCCGGATGATTTTCGGGGACCGTTGGTCCTAAGCTTCCTGACATTTGTCTTACAGTGAGGAAAATACCCGAAAAACCCTCACCTAGGAGCCTGTCCCGACTGGGAATCGAACCCGGGCCAGCTACGTGACAAGGCAGCACACTACCTCGAGACCACAGCGGTGGACATCGATTGATATAATGCATATATACTGTATATATATATATATATATATATATACATTTAAATATGTATGAGTCTTTAAAATGACCTCTAATTTTCAATCATATCAGGTGGAGCATTAACCTAATCACATGTTATTATCTTGTTTGCTTCAATAAAGTATTTGCACATTGAATCCTGTAATTTTTTTCGCAATTCCTTAGATAAGGAAAACAAAGAACAATTTCTGATTTGTTTGTTTAGTTATGAATCAGGCTTCGGTTTAACAGTTTATTTGTTAAAATATTTAGAAAATGTGGTAAAAACTTAATATGCAGATTTTCCTGCACTTTATAATAAAAAAATAATAATTTTGTGCTAGAGTATTATAAAATAAAAACATTAATAATATTCTTACATGAAGGGACAGAAATGGATTACGATTTCGCCAATACCAGAGAAGAAAGCTACAAATGTCATAAAATGCAACGTGGTGGCATAACTATCTAACTAACTGACGGGTCCTATCGAACCGTAGGTCCATGGTCGCGCGGACGTAAGCTCTCCATACATCCATTTCCTCAGTTAATGTTTTCCAATCATCCTCTGTATAATCTACTTCCCTTAACTACTTCCTTTAAATCATGGATAATGTTATTCTCTAACATCATTCTTGGTTTACCTACTGGGCGTTTTCCCTCTGGTTTCCTACAAGCAGCTTCCATGCCCCTCTTTCATCCCCATATGTGCCACATATCCTGCCCATAGCATTCTATGAGATTTAACTGTTCTTATTATATCTGGTTTCCTATACATATCATGTAGCTCACTATTATGTAGTTTTCTCCATTCACCTGTCTGTTAATCTCTTTTTGGCCCAAAAATGTTCCTCAGTTCTCAAATACTCGGAATCTTATTTCCTCCCATTAAGTTTTGCATCCATATAGGCTAATATAACTGGGATAATAGCAGTTTTATATATTTTCAGCTTCACATTTTTTGAAAGGCGTTTGGGACGTCAAGAGTCCCTGTAATGGATAATAGAACGCATTTGCAGAATTGGGTTTATGTTTAATTTCTTTGTGCATCTCATTCCTATTCATAATTATTGTTCCTAAATACTTGAATTCAGCCACTTCCTCAAAATTTCCCTCATTTGTCATTAGTTGTCCATTTCCATTATACCTATTGGCATAAGACAAAAAAATACTCAGTTATTTTAGCACATATTACTATATTAATTTTCGCGTTTTTTATTTTAATTTACGTTTACTCAAACCTGGAATAGGATCCGTCATGAATGGATAATATCACACGTTTGTACAGTTAAGTGCATGTTTTTAATTTCCTTCTGCACCGCATTCCTGTTTGTAATTATTTTTTGTAGGCAGGGGCCTATTTTAATACCACTATTCCTTCAATTTTTTCTATATATTGTTAAGTGTCCATTCCTATTTTACAATTTAGTTCAACGTGTGACCATGTATTTAGTTTAACTGATATTAACTCCGGGTACATATTATTTAATAGTGCTTGTGTTGGATTTAAATATTTCATTACTACTGCCATAAAATCTATATATATATATATAAATGAATGTGTGTCTGCCTGTCCTTTATAGACTTTTAAACCGTTCAACCGATCAATTTTGTATATACACGTTTTCAGATGTGGCGAGTGTTTAGCCTTATAATGTTAAAAAATCATTAGGTGTAGGAGTTCACCTGAAACTAAAATGTAAAAATCGCTCTGGCGATCGCAATTTTCTATGTTTCACAACAAAACGCGGAATATCCTATTAAAATAAAGCAAGGTATGTATTGTCCAAAACTCAGCGAAATCTGACCGTTAGAAGTAGGGATGTACCTGAAATTTGACATAAAATTTACTCTAGCAAGCGCTAGAGCTGTTTGGTTCGTCGCAGTGTATACCATATAATTAATTAATCCTTAATATTTAATTTATTTAGACGTAGCAGCGCACGCCGGGTATTAGCTAGTTTCACAAAATCAGATTAGCAAACAATTGAGGGATATAATGAGAGAGGGAGCTATGCCACTTTGAGAAGAAATGGAAATAATCAGTGGTATTTTATTAAAATTCATATGTTTCCTTTTGCATAGTTTACATAACAGTATGTTAAAGAAGAAAAAGGTTACCCCTTAATTGTACAAATCCATTCATAGTAATTCTGCCCGAGGGCAGGTCTTTCACTGCAATCATAGCATTTTCATTCTATGCTTTACAGCTTTACTAGGGAATTGTAGGTGTGGTAGCTTCCCGTTGCTTTCCACACCGGTGAAAGATGATGATAATGATAAGGATGATGATGATGACCATATGATTTCGGGGACTGTTTGGGCCTTAAAGTTTTCCTGACATTTGTCTTACAGGCGAGGAAAAACCCCTATAAAAACCTCACCCAGAAAAACTGTCCCAAACGGGGATCGAACCCGGGCCCGCTTTGTGACAAAGCAGCACGCTACCTCGAGACCACAGCGGTGGACATTGTACAAATAATTTCGTAATATAATGCTTTATAAAACGCAATTTGTTTCCATTTCTTCTCAAATTGGCATAGCTATCTCTCTCACTATACCCCTCAATTATTTCACGTAAAAGATACATACTCTTTAGATTAAGTAGAAGGAAGCCGGATTTCTAAATCATGTTTGTCTTCGTTCACATGACCTGGTCAATCCCCGTAACTAATAACGGTCAATACTTTTAAAATTCATGACGAAACTCCGTTGAGGACACTTGTAAAATTTAGAATGCCTGAGATTTCAAGTAATTATAAACGGCTCCCAAACTTTCAGGAATATGGAGAAAACAAAAGTTGACTCGGCCTGCTATTAATGCTTGATGAACATTGTGCGGTTGTGCGCATATTGAGGAAACATTTGAAAGTGTTAAATGTAAGTTAATTTATGCATGTAAACACATTAATAATTGATAGAGTTGGAAGTGAAATAGAACAGATAATTTAATTCGGTCAAGTTGGTAGTAGCACATGTCTGGTTGTTATCAGCATATTGGCTGAAGCGCAAACTTACGTCACAGATAGATATGCTACGCCGTGCAGTTGTGGAGACGAGACGAGTGAGCGTGCAGTTAATCTATACAACTGAATAACATTTAAACGAGTGTTCCTGCCTTAAGGTATGTATTTCTCTTAATTATTATACATATTTACAAATAATAAGTTATTTTATATCTTACTTCAAAACTTTGCGTAAGTTAGGCCAGTATGTTGAGGCTTCTGGCATGAATGTGAAATAAGTTGGTTGGATAGTACATATCTACATACGTACACACACACACACACACACATATATATATATTTCACTGTTTTACTTAGCCTGGTTGATTGAATAGTACGTATCTACACACACACACACACACACACACACATATATATATATATATATATATATATATATATATATATATCCATCCATAGTAATTCTGCCCGAAGGCAGGTCCTTCACTGCAATCATAGCATTTTCATGCCATGCTTGCAGCTTTACTAGGGAATTGTAGGTGTGGAGGCTTCCCGTTGCTTTCCACACCGGTGAAGGGTGATGATGATGATGATGATGATGATGGCCATATGATTTCGGGGACCGTTTGGGCCTTAATGTTTTCCTGACATTTGTCTTATAGGCGAGGAAAAACCCCAATAAAAACCTCATCCAGAAAAACTGCCCGCTGCGTGACAAGGCCGCACGCTACCTTGTCACATATATGTGTCCACCGCTGTGGTCTCGAGGTAGCGTGCTGCCTTGTCACGCAGCGGGCCCGGATTCGATCCCCGCTCGGGACAGTTTTTCTGGGTGAGGTTTCTATCGGGGTTTTCCTCACCTGTAAGACAAATATCGGGAAAACTTTAAAGCCCAAACGGTCCCCGAAATCATATGGCCATCGGAATTATCATCATTCATATTCATCTTATCATCGTCATCCTTCATCGGTGTGGAAAGCAACGGGAAGCTTCTTCTTCTTCGTCAGGCTCTACGACTTCCAGTGGAATGTCTTGTCCTTCTCAACCAGTTTAAACGGGAAGCTACCACACCTATAATTCCCTTGTACAGCTGCAAATCATAGCATGAAGATGCTATGATTGCAGTGAAAGACCTGCCTTTGGGCAGAATTACTATGAATGAATGAATATATATATATATATATATATGCTATGTTGCAAATTTTCGCGGATATAAGTATGAATATGAAAGTTTTCTTGACGCGTAAAACCTAAGAAAACTTTCGTATTCATATATATATATATATATATATATATACTTAACTGTTTTACTTAACATATGTATATATAGGCTAAGGTAAAACAGTTAAATATAATTTTCTCCCTCCTCTGTTTTTCAACGGATTTAATTAATTTTGTTTAGTAGCTATTGACGAGTTATTAGGAAATTGTTTGAACCAAAGAAAGATGGACAGGTGAATGGAGAAAACTAAATAACAATGAACTACATGGTCTTTATAGGAAGCCAGATATAATGAAAACAGTTAAGTCTCGTAGACTGTGATGGGCAGGACATGTGACACGAATGAGGAATGGAAGAGGTGCATGGAAGCTTCTAGTAGGAAACCAATTAGTATACCAAGAATGAGGTGGGAGAATGCCATTAACCGTGATTCGAGGGAGGCGGATTATACAGGGAATGATTGTAGAACATTAGCTCAGGATAGGGATGTATGGAGAGCTTATGTCCGCGTGGCCATGTAGACCTACCTTAGAGTTCGTTAGTGTCAGTGAGTTAGTTTGCATGAATAATTACATGAGGAAAATGTGTATGCTGGTTTCTTCATCATCATCATCAGCATCAAGGATCCTTGATCTCACGTTAGAATTGATCTATTCATCTTTTACTGGGTCTTTCTACATTTCTTTGCCCTAATAGTCTGCAGTGAAAAATCTATTTCGGGATTCTGTTGTTATCCATTCTATTCATATGGTCCATCCATTCGCCATTGTGTTGTGCAATCCTATCTTATAGCTTGAATATATTTAATTCTGTTCATATATATTCATTTTGTTTCCGATCTGCTATTGTATAACCAGCCACACTCCTCAAAAACCTTATTTCAAAAGTTTCTTAATTTTTTTATTTTATTTTTTATTAAGACGCCCATTGGGGAGTCAGATTATCCAATAAACTGTAAGGTATTTGAAACCAGGTAAGTTATTGTTCTGTTGAAATGGAGTTTGAGATACCATTAGATTGTCCATGGAAAGCACTATCATTTCGAAGTATGAAACAGAAAATATAAAATTCAGTCATGCTTTATTTACCTCCAAAGTTTAGGATTCAGGTAAGGAAGTAAGTATGATATACGACGAAAATTATCTTCTTCTTCTTCATGGTCCATCCATAGTAATTCTGCCCGAAGGCAGGTCCTTCACTGCAATCATAGCATTTTCATGCTATGCTTGCAGCTTTACTAGGAAATTGTAGGTGTGGTAGCTTCCCGTTGCTGTCCACACCGGTGAAGGATGATGATGATGATAATGAGAAGGATGGTGATGATGATGGTCATATGATTTCGGGGACCGTTTGGGCCTTAAAGTTTTCCTGACATTTGTCTTACAGATGAGGAAAAACTCCGATAAAAACCTCACCCAGAAAAACTGCCCCGACCGGGGAACGAACCCGGGCCCGCTGCGTGACAAGGCAGCACGCTACCTCGAGACCACAGCGGTGGACCTTCTTCGTGGTTTAGGCTTATTTACTAGCCTGCTCCGGCTCCAAATTGCTGCTCTCTCCATATTTTATTTAGTCTTCCCAAACTTCTTCTTCCTCGTGGTGAATAGCTGTATGCTGCTTTTGGTATTCTATTCTCAGTCATCCTTGCCAAGTGTGACTAAATTTATATTTTCCAAATTTCAAGGAAAAAGTGACATACATGTTTTTTTTTTCATGTACCCTTCATTCTTCTTCTTCTTCACTTGAAGGGCTAGGCAAAATGCCTATTCCGCCTCACAGTTGTTTTCTCCATCTTTCCAGTGGCCTTCCTACATTCCTTGAACCTCTTGGCTTGTAGTTAAATGCTGCTTTTCGTAATATTGTTACGTTCATTCCTACTACATGTCTAAACCATTTTTCTCTATACCCTTTGATTTTATCATTTAATGGATATATATTTAACTCTGTTCTTCCTTTCATATGTATATATAACTTATATATATATATATATATATATATATGCAATTTGTTTTGTTAGGTTAGGGTGGGTCAAGTTGGTGTACATCAAATTGAGATAATTTAGCCATGAACCAATATGGTGACAGTTGTACTCGTAAGCTAATAATAATTTAATGTGGTTTATTGAAGCAGTGGCATGCGTACTGCCCCCTATTCTGGAGTCGCTCCAAGTGCACATTTAAAATGGAGTCTAGCGAAGAAGGAATCATTGCATGTACTCTCTCTTACTTCAAACCGAAGGTTTAGAGCGTCAAATAACACAATTTCACGAACAGTGGTAAAATGATATTTCTAGCCTCATCTCGATCGTTTACCTAATAACTATGGTATTTTCTTGAAATTAAATTGTAAGTATGTAAGTAACGTGTAAACATACAAAACAAGAGATTAACGACCCCAAGAACAGAATTGCAAGAACAATGTTCGCACATGCGCTGATTACAAAACAAAGACATGAGTAAGCTAAAATAAAATAACCTTGAATGATCAATAGGTCAATGATACTATCTATGGACATAAACTACATGTAGATATGGATTTTAATCTACTCCTAATTTTGTTTTTGGTAGTAAATTGATAAATGACAAAATTATTTTTAATTTTATTTATTTATTTCGTAATATATATTTTAAAAATTATATTCAAATTAAATGCATTTCTATTATTCTTCTTCATCTACTTTCTCTGCCGAGAGAGTTCCTTGAAGTACTAGAGCATGCCGTACAATTGTAGCCTACTCTCTTTTATCCTGTTGCCTTTTTTGTTCACGTTCTCACAAAATTATCCTTATTATCCTCCTCGATATCCTTCTCCTACCTCTTCCTCGACCTTCCCTTATATCCTCTACCGCCAGGATGTCCTTTTATACATTTCCCTTAGTATAGACCTCTCATTACTTATTTCTACGTGCCCCAACCACGTTAATCTTAAACTTTTAATTTTGGCACATGTTATCTGTGGGTAGTTTCGTAGACTGCGATGGGCAGGACATTTTGCACGTATGGGGAATGAAAGACTTGCATGGAAGCTTCTTGTAGGAAAGCCCAGTTGGTAGATCAAGAATGAGGTGGGAGAATAACATTAGCTATGATTTGAGGGAAGTAGATTATACAGGGAATGAATGGAAAGCATTAACTCAGGATAGGGATGTATGGAGAGTTTATGTCCGCGCGGCTATAAACCTACGGGTTCGATAGTGCCAGTGAGTAAGTAAGTCATCTCCGGGTTATCATGTCCTTCCAGTAGATTATTGTTTCTATCTCTCTGGTCGCCGTTTTCGTTAATTGGACCATATGTATTTCAGAATCTTTCGCTGGCAAATAGTTATTATTCTTTCATAGTTCGTTATAAATATTCATTTGGCAAAAGATCCAAGTTTCCAGTGTATATTTCATAATCGGACTTATTGTTCTGTATATTTTCTTCTTCTCATTCTTTGAGAGGTTTTTAGATTTCATTATAGAGAGGAACGTCTCATGATCAGATGGAGGGATATATTTGGGTCGGCACAGGCTTACAGCCTAACCTTGAAGAAGAAGATTATAGATAGGAGTGTATTTTTATGTAATTGGTATTTAACGTTAATTTCAGTTTTAATTATAATATATAATTTTATTCTGTATATCTTACATTTCTGCTTTATTAGAAGATAAATTATACGACCTTATCTGTGCCACTTTAAATAGAGCATTATTATTTTTAATATTATTATTATTTTCATTATTATTGTTATTATTAACTTCGGTAATATCATTACACACATCATTACCCCCGATTATGTATCACGCCGCTTCACTAGACTCTCTGATACAAATTAGATACCCGATCCCTTGAGCACAGTGTCCTTTATATCCCTCCTCATCACACTGCCTATTATTCGAAATATTTTACAGTTTCTCTTGCTAGAACATGGAATTCTCTTCCAGCCTATGTCAGAGACTGCCAAACTTTACCATCTTTCAGAAACAAATTGAAAATAAAATTATTAACAGAAACAATTCACTAATATTACTTTTTAAAAATTAATAATTTGTTTTTTCATTATTTAATAAAAATAGTTTTAAGATTTGTTAATATATTTACATAATGCCTTGTATAATAAGCGATAAATTAATTCATTATGGTTTATTATTTTCTTTGTAATTTTCTTTCTTTTCTTTTTATGTATAATAGAATCGAGCTGTTATTCCTTTCTGTATACATTCTATCATCAATTTAATTTTAATTGTATTTAATATTATTGTATTATTAGACATTATTTTCATTATTATTCCATTTGACAGATATTTAATTGTTTAGTATGTACTATTATTGTATTTTTTTATTTATATGTAAGACAGACCATAAAAGGAATTCTGAGATTCTCAAAGAATTACACACAGAATCAGTCAAGGAATATGTACAAAAATACAGAAACAACTGGAAATCTCACGTACGAAGAATGAGCAGAACAAGAATACCACGTCAGATCTTAAATTACCAGCCACCAGGCAAGAGATCTTTGGGCAGACCCTTCAAACGTTAGATTGAGACCGTAACAGACCACTAGGTCTATCACATGAAAGGAAGAAGAAGAAGAAGAATATGTAAGATATATTTGTCCTGGTGAGTAGAAGAGAAGGCCACATGGCCTTAACTCCACCAGGCTAAATAAATAAATCTAATCTAAAATCGATATCCATACGTGCCGAAAACGTAAAAAAAAAACATCCAAATTATGGTAAAGAAGTATTATTATACTTAGTCATGGCGGTATGGGGTCGCCGGAACTTGCACAGAATAATTCTCGTACAGGAGTGGAATCGATGGCTAAGAGGGCTCTTACAATGACCAAAGTGGCTAATCAAGGCTGCGCGAGATGACGCCCTTCGCTCCTTTTGTCATTCCTGCATACGAAATGCACAGCTTCAAAGTATAACAGTCTATGCCAAAAAGGACGGTGATTCACAATACACTAAAGAGTTTTGAAAGATTAGGCGTTGAGCTTAGCGCCGGTACGCCTTCAAGAATAATGGGGACGAGATATTCCAACATTCGCTTTACAACCAGGGACGACTCGGTAATCCCTGATAGGGACAGTAATGGGATATTTGACAATGTTTCATATCCAGCGTAATGCTGCCGCGTTATAAGACCAAAGGCTAGATGAAGACGGTGGAAATCATTTTGAAAAATTATCCTCATATTTATTAGTTAAGACTTATACCCTCTGCTTCTTACTGCCGAGATTGCCAATGGCTCTGAGGAGTTGCTATCCCTAATAAAGGAAAATAACCCAATTACAGTGAGCTTAAAAAAATATTGTTTGTCTAATGCCACCAGATTGTCTTCTATGGCATTTCTGGCTTTCTCCCCTGCCATTGGCGAATTCTAATCCATTTCGTAGGTTGGGGCACCTGGCAGGCGGACGTACGCTACAACGATGACATGGTGGGTGATAAATGATAATGAAGCACCAGGGAAGTCCTTAACCTAAACTTAACCGAAATTCCAGATCATGGGTAACCACAGGAAAAAATTCCTATGATCTGACTGGGAATCGAACCCGGGACCTTATGAACTGTAGTCAGAAAAGATGACCACTAGCCTATGTAGCTGGTCGTAAAAATGATTGTACAGGCAAACACTTATTTTAGTAAAAGTCCAAGATATTGAAAATGCTTTAAGTAAATTAGTATATTTTTCATACGTTTCATGATATGTTTAACAATAATATTATAAAATAATATTTACATGCGCTAAAATGTTCCTATAGAGTAGGCGATAAGGTTATAAAATTTGTTATAGTTCCAGATATTTTCATTATCCTTGTAAAGTTTTATTTTTAAGGGGGGTAGAATTTAGGTTGTAATATATCTAGTAGTTTGCAATTATGCCAAGCTATTTGAACCATGATAATAAATATAATAATCTAGCCATTATTCTGCGTGTAAGAAGTTAGTATGCGGTGTCCTCTCCCATCCTTTATGAAGACTGCACAGTGTGAGCCTGTACAGTATCAACCCCAGCAGTGTAACGAGTGCAGAATTCACACATTTAGAAAATAATCAACACAAAAGAGAACCTAACATTATCAGTACTGTTGTTCTGAGTACACAAAACAGTTGAATGACTCCGAAAGACAATAAACAACAGAAAAAGATCCCGAGATTATTTTTCGGTTGTATAATAAATAAAAAAATCAACCTCATAAATATCGAATGTGAACGGTTTTATAGGTCATATTTTCCTAAGAGAAAATGTTTCTTCTTCTTATAAGCCCTTGATTCCCTCAAAGAGATTTAGGCGCTCTCCCCCTACAGGGAAGAAATTGAAACTTACTAATTTAGTTACACTTGTTTTCGTATAGATGTCATTGGAGTGACCCGTGGTCAGTGTTCCACCTCATACTGGCATCTAGGAAATCAAGGCAGAACTAGGACGGGTAAAATTCGGTAAATTTTGCTTAGAGGCCTTTTTATTCAGGCTTCAGGATTTTTTACGAGCCTGAAAATCTTCAGTCTCGGGACCCACGGCTTAAAGTCCCTCCCAGAGGACTTGCTCCTTGGATTTTCCATCCTAAAAAATCCATCGACCCCAGCCGGGTTTGAATCCGCGACCATTGGGACCAGAGACAAGGAGCATAACCACAAGTCCACCGCGGCCGAAATTGTTACCATAGCAGATTGGTAACATTAAGTTTAGAAATAAATTATTCATTAACTTTATGTAGGCCTATTTGAAAATTATATAACTATGAAAATGGAATTTAATTTCAAATATCACGGTAAGTAGTTTAATTTTTGGAACCAAAGTTATTAAACATGACAAATATTTACTAATATGAATGTGTAACATTTCCTGCTCAATGAGGTCAGAGGCCAAGAACATGCAGTAAATGGTTACGTTCAGTTCGTTATCACGACAAAACAAAACCACACACCAAACACAGATAAGAGGCCTATGATAACATGTCCACTCATTTCAGATTTCTAGTCCTACAACTTGAATCACTTGTAATATTTTATTTTTATAAATGTACTAGAAGTCCCGGCCACGCGTTGCTGTGGCTAAGGTATATGTTAAAAATTTAAAATAAGTTGCTGTCTTTCAGTCAGATTACTTAAAACTAATACTTACACATGGAATTAATAATATTTAAAATGAAATAAACACTGAACATACTTAAATTATGAAATAATCAATATTTGTAATTCAATTGAAATTCGCGGTTGCAACAAAAAGCACAGCCATCTGGTTCTCTCTTTGTTAAATAGTAAACTAATTACCTTACCAAATTACCTTACATCGCCATCTGTTAGAATCGTATGGAACTCACAGATTATTATAACTCTTTGTTAAATAATAAACAAATAATTTGCAATAAACAAATAATGCGACTATAAATTTAGTTATGAACTACCCTAAGTCTCAAGTTGGATGAAACTGCACAGAGTGTGCAAAATTTTATTAAAATCGGCTCAGTAGTTTAGGATTCCATCGCGGACAAACAACGTGACGCGACATCTTTATATATTAAGATATCAGAATTCCATTTTCTAGACAATACAGAAGTAACATTTCAGGAAATTAATAATAATAATAATAATAATAATAATAATAATAATAATAATAATAATAATACAGTAAAACTTGTTTAATCCGAAACATGAATAATGCGGAAACAAATGTATTGGTCCCAGCGAAATAACAATAATTTTAGTTGTATTCATATTGCATAAAACGGAATCTGTCCTACGCGGAAAAGGAAGGACATTTCTACAAAATTCACGAAAAAAGCTTTTATAAAGCGGAAAGACGAGAAATAAATTAGTTTCCACTTCATTGAATTCCTGTTAGGCCAAAAAACAATACCTAAGAAATGATTTCTAGCGCCGTGTAAAGTAGAGATTCAACCTGTATCTGACATTTTATTTCGGCCTCACTGCACACCCGTTATGCGAAATACAGACACCTGTCTCACAGATAACCATTGCACTTAAATTAGTTGAAGTTCCGAGACCGGTCTTTCAAAGGTAGCGTTCTGAATTTACGGAATAAAGATGGCTAATACGTATGTATCAATGTCATCAAACGAAAAAATGAAAGTGATTGAAGATAAATTTCCAAATTTCCGGACCGGTGCTCCAAAGTCAAACTCTAGCTGTTGCTAAATCCCTAGGGAATAACGATTCCAAGGCATCTTCATGTTGGCGGGACAGTTTTAAAAGACGATAGAATGTAGTGTGGAATGAAATTTGCAGGGAATCAAAGGATGTGGACGAAAGTGAAGTTAGTGAGCGGAAACCGAAACTGTATACTTTAATTTCAGGATACGCACCTACGAGATATTTTTTACGCTGACGAAACGGGACTGTTTCTTCGCGCGTTACCGTCGAAATCGCTCATACATACTATACTTCACTTTTCAAAGGCAGCGGAACTACAATTAATCCAGAGGTATTCTAAGATTATTAATACATTTTAGTTCTTTTATAATGCGGAATTTCGTCTAATGTGGAAAAAAATGGTTCCATGGGATTCCGCTTTGAGTAAGTTTTACTGTAGGCTATATACACACATAGGCCTATATGTTATTTTCTCAAAAACAAGCAACCAAACGTGCTGCTGGTTACATAGGTGCGAGACTTTACACAATAAAAAATCGAAAAGATTATGCGGAAAGAAGGGATAATTATTAACTGTCCTGAGAAATTACTTTCAATATGATAGTGAGACATTATTTTTATATAGTTAGTAAGTAGAACATAGACTTCCTGTTCAGTTGCGTGTAAGTGTAGGCATTATATCAATTAGCTTGGAATGTACTGGAGTGGGCAAGTTTCCTCTTGCATGCCTTTGAGGACCTCAAAGCTAAGTCCGATACAATGTTTCGGATTATCTCCAACGTGCAATATCTCAACCATCTAAGTTTTAGGATAAAATATGTCCAACAGACAATACTTCCTATATAATTTAAACTGTGCTGCATTTCTATTTAAAAAAAATGTATTAGATATTATATTTACTGCAATGATATCATACGAGTTAACACGAATAGAGAATCAAGGTTATATCATTTATCAGTGTCGCAAGTTCTGTAAATAAAAATGGCACGTTAAAAATTGTTCATCAAAGGTTGGAATAGGAACGGTGGTATTGAAAACCAACGCGCTATTATTTTAGATCGGCTTTTCTCAATCTGTGTGTCCCGTCCCACTAGTGGGTCCTGGGGGGCTAATTAGATTGCGAAGTCCCCGAATATAATAAAGGGCTTTCAAAAATATTATACTGCAGGGGTATAATTTAAAAAAAACTCCAAGCGCGGCAGGACTTGAAGGCCCTAGGCATACCATCCGGCTGCTGGCCTCACGTCCACGTGTGTTAATCACAGAGGTAGACGATCATAAGCCAATGTAGGGATGACATGTGGTCAGCATGTCGAGTCCCCCAGCCGTTATAGCTGGTCTTCTTAACCTGGAGTCGCTACTTATTGTAGTTACCAAAATGCCTCACGATGCTGGGTGGGCACCGGTCCCATGCTGGCCGAAATCCCATGAGAAAAATGTCTTCCCCCATGGGGACCCGAAGCAGCGCAAGCCCGTAGCACTGCGCCAAGACTTCTTGCCTTAACCACTCGGCTACGGGGCGGAATTGGGGTATAATTACCATGACTGTATTTCTGATTTGCTACTTTATTTTAAATTTAATACCCAAGCTTATGTTTTGTAACATAACTTTAAAAAATCGTCTTGATTCAATAATGATTTTACACAGATTTCCTCCTCTCATGGCATGTGGACTCTATTCGATTCACTTGGACCCAACATTATTCATTATAATTTAGAGGGGTAGGTACCATTTGTTTGGGTTTCTATGTTGGTAATAGACTTGTGTGCACGTTTGTGCGCCTTCCAGTTATTACTATTAATGGTACGTTTTAGTACTTACGAGTCTATTACTTCTTGCCACAAGAAAACAAAATTTCTGATTGCAAGTCAAGATAGATGCAACATGTTCATCGAATGGAAGATCACAAGAACCCAAACAAATGTTATCAACCTGCAGGAAGAACAAAACAAGGACGTCCACTCAAAATACTTTTGGATGGTGTTTCCTTGAAACCGAAACAGGTCAACAAATGGCTTAAATTTGTAAATATACTATGATGATGAATATTTGTTTTTTATGAAAAACTGATTTTATATCTATGTTAATGATAAGTCCACCTCTTGGTCTCGAGGTAGCGTGCTGCCTTGTCACGCAGCGGGCCCGGGTTCGATTCCCTGTCGGGACAGACTCCTGGGTGAGGTTTTTTCGGGGTTTTTCCTCACCTGTAAGACAAATGTCAGGAAGATTAGGGGCCCAACGGTCCCAGAAAATCATCCGACCGTCATCACATCATCCTTCATCGGTGTGGAAAGCAACGGGAAGCTACCACACCTATAATTTCCTAGTAAAGCTGCAAAGCACAGCATGAAAATGCTATAATTGCAGTGAAAGACCTGCCCTTGGGCAGAATTACTATGCATGGATTAATGATAAGTTGCATGTTTGAAAATATGAGTAGGTAGTCTGGAATTGCGTCGTAATATCGAAAAGTGCGTAGGAAAATTCCTACACATTCTTATATTGATCGAGAACATATGTGAAGAAACGGTATATTTTAACAAGAGGGATGTGTCAAAACAAATGACGTGCAAGAAAGTGCTATTTATACTTGCAGAATGATAGCAGTCAGAAACAGAGTGAGACAGGAATGCTCTAAGTAACAAGATGTCATTTTCAATTCATTAAAGCGGACAGACAGAAGTGAATCATTTGCATAACACGACACAAATCCATGACCGTGTCACCGCTACATTACCAACCCAACGCTTTCACTACTACGGTAATTCACTTATACAGATGATAATTCCGTGTTTTACACTGGTACAAAAGTCTTCAAATTTCTGAATTATTTTATAGCTTTAAATGCCCCACAACACAGATCACAATGTTTTTTTTACAAAATAAATGTTTTAAGATGATTATCTGGAATATCTAGAATGGATTACTTCTACTTATTATGGGATGGATACCTATGGAAAGGAAGAAGAAAGGAAGACCAAAGAAAACCTGGATAGATGGTGTGCAAGCGGCTATGATTATCAGAGGATTGGAGGAAGATTAATGGATAGACATAGAGGAATGGCGTTTGGTTTCCGGAATACGGCGGCAGCTGTCATGATACCGGATGATGATGATGATGATGATGATGATAACAATATTAACATAGACCTACTGTAATACTATATTGGAAAACTATTACATAAGACATGCCGAGTATGATAATAAATTAGGGACCGGATTTTCATATATCTGCGCATTCTTTTATTTATTTGTCTTAATAGTTTTCTTCTTCTTCTTCTTCACGGTTTAGGCTTATTTATTAGCCTGTTCCGGCTCCAATTTGCTGCTCTTTCCATATTTTCTATGGTCTTCCCAAACTTCTTCTTCCTCGTGGTGAACAGCTGTATGCTGCTTTTGGTATTCTACTTGATTTGCCTCCATTTTTATGAAATCAGTGATAGTTTTAATAAATTTAAAATAAGATATAACGAACATTTCACTGATTTCATAAAAAATGGAGGCAAATTAAGTTTCGTCAAACATGTTATAAAAACAGGTCACCAGTTCAACACGATAGGAAAATACCCTCTCAATAATGTACAAAAAATCCAAGCGCGAGGCAAGAAGGCCCTTGGGCTACCAGCCGGATGCTGGCCTCACATCCACATGTGTTAATCAGAGGTAGATGATCATCTAGCCAGTGTAGGGGTGACGGATCCCCCCAGCCATTATAACTGGTCTTCTCAACCTGGAGTCGCTACTTCTTGTAGCTACCCAAATGCCTCACAATACTGGGTGGGCGCCGGTCCCATCCTGGCCGAAATTTCATGAGAAAAATGTTCTCCCATGGAGGACTTGAACCAGCGCAAGTCCCGTAGCTCTGCGCGAAGGCTTCTTGCTTTAACCACTCGGCTACGGAGAGCTCAATAATGCATAGAAAAAATAATAACCGGAAAATAAACACATTAGAAGAAATACAAATTATGAAGCAAACAAGACATGAAAACCTGGTGAAGTGGAACACCCCCTACCAGGTCATCCCACTTGTTGACGCCTCAGGTTAGCGGCCATTGAGTGGTTAGCGAGATATGTCAGTGTTGGCTAACTTGAGTCTTCTCATGGATTGAACGGCGTGGTGTGTGCATTGGTCTTGTGCGTGTGTAGCTCCTAGAGAGCGGTCTTGTGTGTGTGTGGCTCGTAAGGAGCAGACGTGTCTTGTGGTACGCTCTGTGTGAGTGAGTTGTGAGAGAACTGAACACGACGGGAGCACGTGTTAACTTAGTGTATATTATTAATTCTAGTTGAAATATAGTCTTATTTTCATATGTTTAATTCTTTGTGTCACCGTAACTCCTAAATATACAGTCCACTTCAGAGAGAAGAACTTTATAGCTACTTACAGGTTTTAGAAATAAAGTTCCGTGAACAATTAACCTGTACGTGTAGTAAGTATTTATTATCTCTGCTACCTTTTGGTCCTCCGGGCCGGTTATAACAGTCGCCTTGTGAAAAGTCGTAATATGGTGACACAAAAGGTATTGCTTACGTGAAGAACTATATTAAACAAAGAACTGTGAAAGCGTTACCACGTGGTGTTCCCGTGATCATATAACAGTCGCCTTGTGAAAAGTCGTAATATTGTGACACAAAAAGGTATTACGTACGTGAAGAACTATATTAAACAAAGAACAGTGAAAGCGTTACCACGTGGTGTTTCCGTGATCAACTAGTGGACCGCGACCCCCGTGCAGAACTTTGAGCTTCGAGAAGTCTAGTTCCAGTGCAAGAAAATATCATTTTGATAGTGAATTGTCTTCGAGTGAGCTATCCTTTGATATCAACGGTGCTGTGACCTTCTAGTAGCGTGGTGGCACATTCTAGAGTACCACAGATGTCTGGTCGATTGGAAATCCTAGTAGAGGCCTGAAAGATAAGTACTAATGCATGCTTGCATCTCCTATCTTAGAGTTGATGTCCCACATCATTCCATAAACCTAGACTTGATATTTGAGAACAAATTGAGTAAATTAGTATTGAGTCGAGCTGACATGATATTTCAAAATGCCATATTATTTGTGTGATTTATATATATTTTAATTATTTTATAAAATATTTGCTGTGTTATATTGTTCGGTAATTTGTTATTTATCAAAATGTCATTCGAAAGTGAAACAAAGGCTATCCAAAAGCGAGGCATTCTTAAAAGAAGCCTTACTAATTTGGAAAATTATATTAATAGTGAAGCCATTTCCCTAAACACATTAGTAGCTAGACAAAATAAACTAGGAGATATTTGGGAACAGTTTGAGGCAGTTAAGAATTTCTTAGAGCTTGAAGTAGATTCAAAGCCAGGTCAGGATCATGCAAGGGATCATGAGGATTTTGAAAATGAATATTATGAGTTGTGTGGCAAGGTTCAGGATTTATAGAAAGTCTTCAAAAACCCACAGATAGTCATGGTTTTGATGATTCACGTGCATCTAGTAGATCGAGTTGTAGTTTTAAGTTACCGGCTATTCAGATTCCTCATTTCCAAGGAGAATTGACTGAATACCTCTCGTTTAAGGATACTTTTGAGTCCCTTGTAATTAACAATACTAACTTAGATAATGTTCAAAGGCTTCATTATTTATTATCGTCACTGGAAGGCGAACCTAGGCAATTACTCAGTAATTTAGCGATAACTGAAGGCAATTTTGGTACGGGCTGGAAGTTAATTCAGCAAAGGTACGACAACAGACGCATGATATTGTCGCAGCATGTTAAGTGCTTACTCAGCTTACCTTCTTGTAGTACAGGTACTGCTGCAGAGCATAGGAAAGTACTTAACCAAGTAAAGGGCAATATTAATGCCATAGAGAATCTTCAGAGTGATGTTCTGTTATCAGATCTAATGTTGCAGGAAATTATATCGAGTAAAATGAAAAGTATTCATAGGTCAGAGTGGGAAGCTAAACATGGTGCTACGGATATCCCTAGCTTAGTCGATTTTATGGAATTTTTGGAGAGAAAAGCTCAAACCTTGGAGCTCAGTGAATGTAAAAACATTGTAGTAAATGAGAAACCAGATGTAAAGCCTAAAGTCAAATCTTTCCATATTGCTAATGACAACAAATCAAGATATTGCCATAATTGCAAATCAAATAAACATAATTTACCAGATTGTGAGGAATTCAACCAATTAACGGTAGATGAAAGAGTACATTTAGTTGGTCAGATTAGATTATGTTATAATTGCTTTTCAAAAGGGCATACAGCGAGATTTTGTAAAGAGAAACCTTGTTCCAAATGTCAACGCAAACACAATACTCTAATACATTTTGAAAGAAAGCCTAATGTTGAGCATCCAGCTATTGTGTCTCCCACTGCTATGAAGATAACCTCCGGGCTAGGCTCAAACGTACTTCTTAGCACTGCCTGTGTTAATGTGAAAGATAAATTAGGGCGGTTAGTTAAGGTTAGAGCGTTACTGGACTCTGCCAGCCAGTTATCTTTTATGACTACAAATCTGTTGAGCAAGTTAGGTCTTGCAACCCAATCGTGCAAACTTCCTATTGTAGGTATTGGAGACTCAGATGTCTCTCCAGTCAGTCTTACTTGTAAGGTGCAATTGTTGTCCAGAGTGTCTAACTATAGGTTGGACTTGAATTGTGCTGTCGTAGATAATATCACATCTCAATGTCCTGCCACCGAGATTGATCACTCAAATTGGAATATTCCGTCTAACATTGTGTTGAGTGATCCAAGCTTTAATAAACCTGCTACGATTGAACTACTTCTCGGCGCAGACGTGTACCATGATATTGTTTGTTCTGAGACTTTGAGAAGGAAGTGATACCCCACGTTGATCAAAACAGAGTTTGGTTACATATTTTCAGGTGCCTTTCCTGAACGTTGTATTAAGAAAAGAGTAGATCCTCGTTCGGTAAACTTTGTGAAACTTGATTCTCTGGATAAAAAATTGGAAAGGTTCTGGCAGCTAGACGAACTGCAAAACTCTGTTCTTAGTCCAGAAGAGAAAGCGTGTGAACAACATTTCGTTGAAAACGTCCAAAGAGATGAATCTGCTCGTTTTATTGTGAAGTTACCTATACGTCTTGATGTTCCTTCGGTTGCTGAATCTAAGCATACTGCTATTAAGAGATTTAAGCACATTGAGAGTAAGCTTGATAAACATTCTCAATTAAAAGAACACTATGTCGGATTTATGAGAGAGTACAGCGATCTAGGACACATGGAGCTTGCACCACCCTTAGAAGGAAACAAGAGTACTTTCTACTTACCGCATCATTGCGTAATTAAAAAGTCTAGTACAACGACCAACAGTGAATCGCCAACTAGAGTGGACGCAGAATTGAAGACACAAATTCGTGTACTGATGTCTAAGGTACAAGTGCCTGAATTTGAGAAGTACTCTTCATTTCTCAAACTGAAACGCGTATATGGATATGTACTGAGATTCATCCATAATACTCGTAATAGAGACAAATTATATTCCGGTTCCTTGTCTTCAATCGAGTTGAAACAAACGGAATTAATGGTGGTGAATCGCATTCAAGCCATTGAATACAAGAGGGAAATCCACGAGTTAACTTCCAAGAAACAAGTAGATTCTTCAAGTGACTTGAGATCACTTAACCCATTCCTGGATAAAAATGGACTTCTCAGAGTTGGTGGCCGTCTTGAGAATTCTCAGTTGACATTTGATGAGAAGCATCCAATCATATTACCAGCTAAAAATGTTGTGACTAAACTGTTAGTGAAGCATGAACATGAGATGTTACTTCACTCCGGTGCTAAAGCAGTTCTGTGTTCACTGCGCACCCGTTATTGGATACCTCGTGGTAGAAATACTATTCGTGGGGTAATTAGGTCCTGCTACAAATGCTTCAGAGTTAAACCACCTCGAACTAGTCAGATGATGGGACAACTTCCTGAGTATAGAGTAGAGCAAAGTCTTTCCTTTGTTAAGGTAGGTTTGGACTACGGAGGTCCAATTGTAATAAAGGGAGACAACCCCAGATCCAAGGTGAAATTCAAGGCTTACATAGCACTTTTTGTATGTTTAGTAACTAAGGCTATCCATTTAGAAGTTGTCAGGAGCCTTACTACTAAGGACTTTATTGCTGCCCTCTATAGATTTGTTGCCCGCAGAGGACGCCCTTGTCTCATATTGAGTGATAATGGTTCAAATTTTGTTGGGGCCAATAACGAGTTATTAAATTTTGTAAAGAAACATGCGAATGCTATTACCGAGAACATAGCAAATATGAACATTGAATGGAGATTTATTCCTCTTTCTAGTCCCCATTTTGGTGGACTTTGGGAGGCAGGAATAAAATCGGTTAAATCCCTTATGAAAAAGACTATAGGTAAAACTATTCTTAGTTTTGAAGAATTGTGTACTTTGTTGTGTCAGATCGAGTCTGTACTAAATTCTAGACCTATTTGCACGCCCAGTGAATCCCATGAAGAAATGTACCTAACTCCAAGTCACTTCCTGGTAGGTAGACTATTAACTAGTACTACTCCTCCTGATATAGCCAACTGTCCCCTTTCCTACGATACAAGGTGGAAGGTAGTTCAGGCTCTCTACAGGTCTTTCTGGCAACAGTGGTCCAGACAATACCTGCAGTCGCTTCAGCAAAGGAGGAAATGGATGTCTGCCGGGAGATAGTGCCCAGCTGTCGGTGATCTTGTGATCCTTCGGGACGACAATTTACCACCTCTGGTATGGAAAACTGGTGTGATCCAACAGCTTCACCCTGGGATCGACGGTGTGGTACGAGTGGTCACCATTAGGACTAAAACTGGATTATTTCGACGAGCCATGGTGAAATTTGTCCCCTTACCCAGTTGTATTGAGAGATTCACCGATGTGTTAAATCGTGAGATCCCTCAAAGGGGGGAGTATGTTGACGCCTCAGGTTAGCGGCCATTGAGTGGTTAGCGAGATATGTCAGTGTTGGCTAACCTGAGTCTTCTCATGGATTGAACGGCGTGGTGTGTGCATTGGTCTTGTGCGTGTGTAGCTCCTAGAGAGCGGTCTTGTGTGTGTGTGGCTCGTAAGGAGCAGACGTGTCTTGTGGTACGCTCTGTGTGAGTGAGTTGTGAGAGAACTGAACACGACGGGAGCACGTGTTAACTTAGTGTATATTATTAATTCTAGTTGAAATATAGTCTTATTTTCATATGTTTAATTCTTTGTGTCACCGTAACTCCTAAATATACAGTCCACTTCAGAGAGAAGAACTTTATAGCTACTTACAGGTTTAGAAATAAAGTTCCGTGAACAATTAACCTGTATGTGTAGTAAGTATTTATTATCTCTGCTACACCACTATAAAATATAAATATAAATAAATAAATATATATATATATATATATATATATATATATATATTCGTTAAAACAACCAGTACCCAATGAACAGCTTTGAAACCGGTTCCGAAAGGTCTACCTGAATATTTTAAAAAAATATAATTTGTTGAGGACGACTGCCACAACAGGTACAAATGTTATTGTTTTAAATATTATTTGTCTTAGTTTAACCTCTCGCTTTTAGACACTTTTACATGTTCCATGCAAACCCAATTCTTACTTCACATACACACTTCTTCTAACTACACATGGCTTAGTATGGGATCAGAAATGAGTGGCCACTTCCAAGACAGAACAAACATTTAAGATAAGACACATTATTCTCTCACTGATTCATACTAAACAAGCTGAATATGACAGGATGGCGATTATGATGGCCGAACGGTGATCGGAAACTATTTGGGCATTGAAGTTCCCCGGCATTTGTCTTACAAGCGAGGAAAAATCCCGAAAAAAAACTTGCTGTGGAAATTTGTTCTGTTCAAGGATCAACCGGAGACTACTGCCCCGAGACTACAACGATCTCCCAATACTTAAATCTACATGCTTAAGTATTATCTACACGGATATCCATTTTTTATTAGGAATTGTTTTGTATTCAGTATAACTGTACATAAGCGATAGATTAACTCATTACAGTTATTACATATTTTTGTATTTTTTCCATGTATATAGTCCAAAAACATTCAAGACTAAAAAATGTATAAAACACTGGCTCTTCCATCGCTTTTGTATTGTAGCGAAGTATGGACATTGAAACAGAAGGATATACAGAGACTTAGATCTGCTGAAATGAGATACCTTCGGAGGACTGCAGGATACACACTACTAGATCACAAAAGAAATGAAGACATCTTAGAAAAATTACACATGGAACCTTTAGAAAACAAAATTTTTGATTATAAGTCAAGATGGATGCAACATGTTCATCGAATGGAAGATCACAGGATACCCAAACAAATGTTAAGACATCAACCTGCAGGAAGAAGAAGACCAGGACGTCCACTCAAAAGACTTTTGGATGGTGTTTCTCTTGAGGCCGAAACAGGTCAACAAATTACCTAAATTCGTGAATGTACTATGATGATGATGATGATGATGATGATAGATTGTAGCCTATATATATTTTTAATAGTTTCAATTATAATTGACTTTAACTTTATTGTAGCATCATATATATTCTTTATTATTGTCCAGTGGGACTATTAAAATAACACTACAAACAAAAACAACAAAAGGAATAATGCTAAAGTTTTAAAAGGTAATGGCAGTTCCCATTGTGGCATATGGATCAGAGAATTGGGCAATGAATAGATCAGACAGAAGATTACTAGAAACGTCAGATATGAAGTTCCTCAGATACGTCGCAGGATATACTCTAGATACAATAATCCTAGTGAAACAATTAGGCAAGAACTCAAAATGTTTAATCTAAATGAAAAAATACAAAGCTGTAAACAAAAATGGCATGAACATATTTTAAGAATGGACGCTTCTAGGCTAACGAAACAAGCACTGTTGTACCAACCTCAAGGCTATAGAGATGTGGGACGTCCTAGAAGAAGATGAACTCTGAGAGTGGAAGAGGCCGAGGGCCTACCATGAAGATGATGATGATGATTGTTCAGTGAATCATTTAAACCCTGTTCGCTCTTAAAGGGATCATCGTCAAAACAAAACCATGTGACCTGCTCGCTTTTCATTGGTTATGGACACCGACGTACGTTGTAGAAGCAATATCCTTCCGCAATTCGCGCTACAGTTACTGACACTTTTGACGGGGAGATGACGACACAGCAACAAAAAGACTCGATACTTTCCGCCATTTTGTTTCATGAGAATCGACTGAAGCATGACTCAAATGTATCATCTATTTTTAATAAACTATTTTAAGTTATAATTATTGACGAGGTATATTTTAAAATATTTTGTATGTTTTGAATATTATTATTTTCATTCACGAAGAATAACACGCATATTCAGAGGACATACTTTTAATGTAATGAAGGGAACTAATTTTTCGCATACTTATTGCTTCTACAACGTACGTCGGTGTCCATAACCAATGAAAAGCGAGCAGGTCACATGGTTTTGTATTGACGAGGATCACCTTAAGAGCGAAAAGGGTATAGTACTTACTTACTCACTGGCACTATCGAACCCGTTCATGGCCGCGCGGACATAAGCTCTCCATACATCCCTATCCCGAGGTAATGCCTTCCAATCATTTCCTGTATAATCTACTTCCCTCAAATCATAGTTAATGTTATTCTCCCACTTCATTCTTGGTCTACCAACTGGGCGTTTTCCTTCTGGCTTTCCTACAAGAAGCTTCCATGCAAGTCTTTCATTTCCCATACGTGCAACATGTCCTGCCCATCGCAGTCTACGAGACTTAACTGTTCTTATTATATCTGGCTTCCTATAAAGACCATGTAGTTCATTGTTATGTAATCTTCTCCATTCACCTGTCTGTTCATCTCTCTTTGGTCCAAAAATTTTCCTAACTACTTTATTCTTAAATACTTCTAATCTCCTTTCCTCCCTTAAAGTAAGAGTCCATGTTTCGCACCCATATAATATAACTGGTAGAACAATAGTTTTGTATATTTTCAGTTAACGTTTTTTGAAAGGAGTTGGGACATCAAGAGTCTCTGCAATCCATAATAGCATGCATTTCCAGAATTGAGCCTATGTTTAATTTCTTTGTGCATCTCATTCCTATTTGTGATTATTGTTCCTAGGTATTTGAATTCGGCCACTTCCTCAAAATTTCCCTCATTTGTCATTAGCTGTCCATTTCCATTATGTATTGCATTTCTACGTGTGACCATATATTTAGTTTTATTGATATTTACTTCCAGTCCTAATTTCTTAGTGTTACTCAATAGTGTGTGCGTGTTGTCCTTTAGTATCTCCTCGCTATCGGCCAACAATACTACATCTTCAGCATAAACTAACAGCTTATTAATACCATTGAGTTGTAAGCCTTCTTCATTCTCTAAAGATTTAATGGCATGCTCTAGTACAAAATTAAATAGTAGAGGAGAACAGGGTATAGTACCTAATATTATTGTTATTTTTGTATTTGAATATAACATATTAAGTTTGTCCTGTTG
This sequence comes from Diploptera punctata, assembly GCA_030220185.1. Classification (NCBI taxonomy): domain Eukaryota; kingdom Metazoa; phylum Arthropoda; class Insecta; order Blattodea; family Blaberidae; genus Diploptera; species Diploptera punctata. The sequence goes on from JASPKZ010007258.1 coordinate 489,735, forward strand.
AGTGGAAGAGAAGGCCATGTGTCCTTAACTCCACCCTGCTAAATAAATAAATAAATCAAATAAATGTGTTGTCCATTTTTATAATCCAACTCATTTATAATAATATAGGGCCTATACGAATATTTATAGATTTTCGAATTTTTCCCCCTATTCGATATCAATTATTTACGCAATTGCCATTTTCTAAAGAAAATAAATATAGAAAAAAAAGCATGAAAACAGCTACAAGAGACGATTTTCTAGAAAGCTAGTAGCCGTTACCTCACACTATTCTAAGAAACTCCTACGGCTATCATTTTACTTTATTGTTATAGTAACTTGGCGGCATTAAATTAATCAATTTATAAATAAAATATATTTAATTAATGAAATATCTGTTAAACAAGATGGCAAATTATCTTCTTGGGAAAATATCAGCACTGGAGTAAGACGGATGTGGACTTTCACCGGTGCATTTCATTATATATATGAATACATTAATACACGAATGGAGGAAAACACAACGAGGATACATACCCATCAATAGGAACCTCAAACTCGATGCTATTCTTTTTGCAGACGATTTAGCTCTTCTGGCACTTTCCGAAAATGATTTGCAACAATCAATAATTTATAATTTACAAAAAATAGGTGCCAAATTTAATATGGAAATATCAATTAACAAAACTAAAATTATTTCATGGGAAGGACCCCATACAAAGTAAAATCTGTCTCCAGAATAAAATTTTAGATAGATCTAATCAATTTAAATACCTTGGATAATATCTCTCTATCTGGGATGAAAAAATATCCCTGAAAAAATTACTAGTTATAATAAAAGTTTAGGAATTATTAATCAAGTTATGAAACCATCCCTTGTACAAAAAAACACCAGCTTACGTTTATATAACACCTTGGATAGACCAGTGTTGACCTATGGTAGTGAAGCATGGACACTAAAAAGACAACATGAAAGCAGAATAACGGCTTGTGAAATGAGATTCATGCGCAGAACAGCGGGTTACACCAGATGGGATCGGAAAAGGAACACCGATATCTTAAAAGAATTGAAGACTACGCCAATTTTGGAATATATTAAACAGTACCAACTAAATTGAAAACACCATCTTGAAAGAATGAGTTCAAATCGGATCCCCAAAGCTGTTTATAGATATATACCAAGAGGACGAAGATCACTGGGCCGTCCTATGAAACGCTGGAGGGAACATTTTCTATAGGATCGTAACAGGCCTTGGCCTAATACTTGGAAGGAAGAAGAAGAATATTTTTAATTTATCTGTAATAAAGCCACCCCTATTCATACACTTGACACATTTAAAATTGGTCAAATGTAAACACTCAGAAATGATACTCCATACTATATTAATTTCTTCAAAATCACGACAAAATTACGAATTGGAAAATTAAACCTATGAGTGATGTAAGTGGAATCTTTGTGACAAAGGATGAAAATGTTATCATTAATGTGTATAATAAATAAATTCTATTTGTTTTCAATTTGTATCTCGTTAAGACACTGAGTGCGGTAAAGTAGGCAATCACGATATTCGTTTTAATGTAAATTTCACTCTACACAATCAAAATACCTTACTGAGAATCAGAGCAGTTAGTTCCTCCCTTTTTCTGTAGTTTTATCTCGTCCTTTGTAGATACATTTACATGACCTACGTCTCCTGGGTCTTAGAGGGATATGACTTGTCCTGCGGGATTTGTTTATCTCTGCATTGCATACGTACTTATTTGATCACACGGAGACATGCAAGGATCATAAAACAAGAAAGACAAAAATTAATAGAATATTATTTCAAAATTAAAATTATAATATAAAATTATAAAATTGTTAACTTATAGGTCTGTATTTTCAACTTTGTAAATTATTAATTATTTAACATATTATTTCTAAAGAGTAGACAATGGTTTGTGGAGAAAACAGAATATTACACAGTACATAACAACAGTTAGGCCTAAATCTTCTAAAAAATTTCACTGAAAGTTATGGTTTTATATTTTTGTTAGTAGGGCTATATTTAGGCCAACTAACTCACTGGTACTATCGAACCCGTAAGTTCATGGCCGCGCGGACATAAGCTCTCCACACATCCCTATACTGAGCCAATGTTTTCCAATCACCCCTGTATAATCTACTTCCCTCAAATCATTGTTAATGTTATTCTTCCACCTCATTCTTGGTTTAACGACCGGGCTTTTCCCTCTGGTTTTCCTACAAGAAGCTTCCATGCATGTCTTTCATTCCCCATTCGTGCCACATGTCCTGCACATCGCAGTCTATAAGACTTAACTGTTCTCATTATATCTGGCTTCCTATAAAGACCATGCAATTCATTGTTATGCAGTCTTCTCCTTTCCCCTGTATGTTGTGCCCACCATGAATGATATTTAGGCTTCGCGACATCCATCTGTAATTAGATATTCCATATACGATTTTACATTTTTCAGTCCTAATTTCCATTATTAAAACTGTGGATTCTGGGAAGCGACCCGGATTCGATCTCCTGTCGGGAGAAGGTTTTCTGGATTTGTTTTTGCGATTTTTCCGCACCAGCAAAGTAAAATGTCAGGAAGTCTTAAGGCTCAAATGGACCCTGAACATCATTTTGCCATTATATTCATCATTATAATATTCGCTATGTTTAGTATGAATTTGTGTGAATAGCATATTTCATCTTAAGTGTTCGTGTTGTCTAGGAGAAGAACCTTCATTGAGCTTGTCACTCATTCGCAGTGTAGTTAACCCTTAAATTGGCAATGTAGCCTATAGGATACAACAATTAGTTTAATTAATTTAATATTTTTAATAAAACAGAAGGAAACGCACGAATAGTATATTTTCCAATGCCACCATATTGTCATTTCGACATTCTAATATTCTCTCCTGGCATGGCGTATTGTAACCCACTTCTGAAGTTGGGACGCCTGGAAGGTGGAGTTACGCTGCCCCGATGATATGAAAAGTGATGATTAGAGCGAGGGATTTTATGAAATTTCATGTTTTAAACTATTAGTTAGAGAACATTTAGACAAAGTATCTTTACATTTTATGATATGTAGAATGAAATTAGACTCATAAAAAACTTCATATTTCATAATATTTTGGCAAAATGTTCATATTTTAGTGAATATTTCATATTGCTTCATATTTTTCAACTTTGAAATTGTGGTATGCTTTTCAATAACAGTTCTTGGTATTTCTTAAAAACATTCTCGCAATGACTGTAATGCTGAAATAATTTGACAATGTAACATGGTAGGTAAGTGAAAATTCCTGAGTGTCCCATACTCAACAAGATAAATAAATTTTATAAAAGTAAATAATTGGATGACGAGATATGGAATGACAAGTTGATGGAGGTTTTTGTCTGATATTCCATCCTTACAACAAGAATAGGACCCTAGATGAATAAGCAGAACACAAATGTAAGAACAATAACCTACACTACTAGTCAGGTAGCAGCCAGTTCCTTCTTGCTACCTCAAGCAGTCCTTACTTTGTGAGTGGATTTAATTGCTGTGAAGACTGTTGTTCCTGAACTTGAAGCAGTTATTTTTGAAAGTAGTGAAGTTCTTGAAGGTAAGGCCAACATTATTCTCACATCAAATTACCAAAAATAAGCAAGATAAAAAATATACTTGCATAATATAATATGATGCAGAGCGCACATTTTCATCGTATAAAACGTCAGACAGGCGTTATATTTTACTATCAGAACACAGAAGAAGCCTCTAACTGTGAATTACGAACAGAATTGATAACCGTATCATTCAAAGTACAAGTAGACCAAGACTAGACACTGTGCTAGGCCTATTTCTTGAAAAAACTAATGTTAAAAAATAATTCTAACTCTATTTCACCATGTTAATAGTTGATTAAATGTTTCTATAATTGCAAAGAGAGTTCTGAAACAATCCCTAGAATTAATTGTGTATTAATGTATTTTAACTTCCTGTTTCTAAACTAAAATTGTTATTAACAACAATATAATAGAACAAGTTAATAACTTTACTTATCTTGGCTGCAATCTTTCGTACGACACATGTAAAGACATAGACATAAAATTGGTCGAATTTCAAAAACTTATAGGAACAATAAAAAGCATTCTTTTCCGAAAAGTACGTCGAGATACTATTCTAAAATGTTATAAAACAATGGCTCTTCCAACTCTACTTTATGGTTCTGAAACCTGGACTCTTACTACAGGTAAATTAAATAGGATAGTAGCTGCAGAAATGAAGTTATTAAGACCTTTAGCGGGTTATACGCTTTATGATCACATGCGTAATGAAGATATCCGCAAAGCTCTCAACACACCAGCAATAACTGAAATCATTCAAAAATATCAAAATAATTGGCATGAACACCTTCTGAGGATGCCAAACAATAGACTACCTCTGCAGCTATTGAACTACAGACCCACAGGGCGAAGAGACCCAGGAAGACCTAAGAAGAGATGGAGGGATCAATTTCTTTCCTGAAGCGGAACAGGCCAATTGGCTTAATCCATGCCTGCCATTGATGATGAACTTCTTGTTTCTCAAAATATGACATACTGGACTTGGTCTACTTGTGCTCTGAAACAATCAAATTTAATGTTATCGTTATATTTGCATGTATTTGAATTCAAATATGTCCATCTTCTTGTTCTTCACGGTTTAGGCTATTTACTAGCCTGTTCCGGCTCCAAATTGCTGATGTTTCCATCTTTTATTTGGTCTTCACAAACTATTTCTTCCTCGCATGCTGCATGCTGCTTTTGGTATTCTATTCTCAGTCATCCTTGCCAAGTGTTCTTTCCAGTTTGTTCTGTATTTCACTATTGTTGTGTTTAATTCCTCTACTTTTAGTTGTTGTCTTATTTCTGTGTTATGTTTTTGTCTGTTCATTGATATTCTGCTATTGTTCTGAGGAATTTCATTTCAGCAGCTTGTATTCTGGCAGACTGTTGTGTTGTCAATGTCCATGTTTCGGATCCATAAGTAATAATAGGCACTGCCATTGTCTTGTATAATTTCATTATAAAGTCTTTCTTTTTAATGTTCCTGTTATATAATTAAACTTATTTAGTTTGTTATTTATATTTGTTTCCGCTGTGTATGATATTTCGCAACCTAGGAAGTTACATCTTACCACTTGTTCTATTGGTTTATTTTATAATATTATCTTTGTCCGAACTGGATGAGCGCCATTGTTTTTTATTTTTCTGATGATATTTCCATGTTGTATTTTTTTGATATTTCATTTAGTTTATATAGCATTCTATATATAATTCAAATATGTCCATACAATATAAATAGAAATCATCCAAAAGTAATGGAAGGTTGAAGCTCCCATCTTTTTAGACAATCGACTCGAGTCGTTCACCGGGATGTCGCCCCTGTGTGATGGCCGCCTTTACCCCCAGAACATGTTGCGTCTGATACTCATTTCCGTTAGGAGCTAAGTTGACCCTAAGACTAGGATGCCGCCAGAAGGTTTGATCGAGCTAAAAATCCTGACCCCATCGAGACTCGAACCCACGACATTCCGGTTTGTAGCGTGATTCGTCAAACAACTACGCTATAGCGTGAGCCATAAAAATTGCTTCAAATCATGAAGATGATATTTTATATTGGGGCAGAAATAATTAAAATGGATATACAGTGAACAAATTGATTTCTAGGTCTGCTTGTCTCATTTATGTGCTGGTATGTATATTTATAAATTATAAAGGACCAGTGCATGCAAATTTATGTACAAAGTTTAGAATATAGTAGCTTCATAATATTTTTGTGTCTTCATTTTCATTTTTCGTTATTATGATTTCATATTTTAGTGTAATTTCTCCCTCTAAGAGATGTTGATGATAATGATGCGCTAGGAGAGACATTGATCCTAAATTTAATGAATATGTTAACGAAGATATTGATGGCCTGGTATTATTCCGGGACCGTTTGAGCTTTAAAGTTTCCTGACACTTGTCTTAAAGGTAAGGAAAAACCCCGAAAAAATCACCCAGCGGTGGACAAACGCATGAATATAAATTATTTAAATCTATGTTAAGTTATACAACGCTAGTGGTCGTCCATGTCATTATAAGTTTGTCACAAATACGTCATTATGCATTTTTTTTATTTATTTTAAAAATACGAACGATAGGAAATATTTGGTATAGCTTGGCTAAGCCACATTTAAAAAACAATAAAGCATCATATGACATTTGTATAGGCCTACTATTTATACTATTTAAATTTGCTTTTGGCCTATGTATTACGTGTACGGGAATATAGCCTATATCCCTTCTTCTTTGTCACTCCAACCCGTCAATGTTATACGTCGAGGCATAATGTAAGTAGGTGCGAATATGTAAATATAAACAAATATGTAATGAAATTGTTGAAACCAAGATTGACAGGGTTTAATTTAAATTTAACTAATTAAATTTACTCACTAATAATATAATAAACCACTAATAAAAAATTCGCGACAGTAAATCGATTCACATTGCTGCAGCACAAATTTCTTTTTACAACAATGCACTTTCAGTATGAACGTAAACAAATGAATGAGTACACGTAAGAGTAATATACATAAATTCCTTAGAGATAATTAATTTAATTAATTTATTTGTAACACATATTATACACACATTTTATTTTTCTGCACTCCTTCTCTATATGAACTTTAATTATACCAAATACCTCCTCCGTGCACGCATGTGCTTAAAAAGGGGTACAAAGTTTTTTTTTATTCTCGTATTAATATATAGATACCAAATAAAAACAGTTATACATAAATACGGTTTCTCGGAGAAGAACCGATAAGAATGGTCAACAAATTCAGATATTTAGGCATAACACTGCAGCCAACAACTAAGTCTTTCAGCGCACATGTGCAGGAGAGAGCAGCAGCAGCTATAAGAGCTATGTGCAGTATCAAAGACATCACATCGTTCAAATTAGTCACAGCCATGAAATTATTCGCATCAGTGATCACCCCGATCGTCACCTACGGGATAGAACTGATATAGGAGAAACTATCGACCAGCGATTTGGAGAGATTTGAAAAAGTAAAACCAAGATTCATCAAAAAGGCATTAGGTGCAAGCAAATACACACCAAATAGAATGGCCTATATGCTAGCCAGAGAAACCTTCTTCCTAGAGGACCTGAGGCAAAGGATACTACTGCCAGCAACGGAGCCATATAAGAAAGTCATCGAAAAAAAGAAACAGAGAGAAAGAGAGATCGACGAAGATTTCTACGCCTCAGATGCCATGGTAAACAGAGAGTGGACTGGAAGTAACCAGCCACAAAGGCACAGAATCATAGGCATAGCAACACACGGATATAATCACAAAATGTGCAAAAATACAAAATTCCACCAACCGAGTGATTCGTGTGAATGCAAGATATGCGACCAAAAGTGTGAGCGATACCATTACAAACAATGCAGAATATGGACAGGATCACTGAACGAACTCATAAAAGACTAATCATAAACTTATAACTTAATGCTCTTTCGAGTGCCTCTTACCAACTTATTATTATTATAATTACGTTTTCACTTCGGTCCGTCACATTTAAATAACCGACGCGAGAAGTTAGTATCTTGCCAATTTAAGGGTTAAAAGTGTGTGTGAGTTTTAAACTACATGGTCTTTATAGGAAGCCAGATATAATGAGAACAGTTAAGCCTCATAGACTGTGATGGGCAGGACATGTGGAACGAATTTGGGAATGAAAGACGTACATGGAAGCGTCTTGTAGGAAAACCAGAGGGAAAACGCCCAGTTGGTAGACCAAATGTGAGGTGGGAGAATAACATTAACTATGATTTGAGATAAGTAGATTATACAGGGAATGATTGGAAAACATTTGCGCAGGACAGAGCTGTATGGAGAGCTTATGTCCGCGTGGCCATGAACCTATGTGTTCGATAGTGCCAGTGAGTAAGTTAGTTTATAAAGTGAGAGGTTATACTACGAGAGAGAAAATAAATAAATTTGTGTTTTTTAATTATGAAAAAAATTGTAGACATAAACAAATTTTGAATTGTTTGATGTCCTAATATATTACTGTACGATTCAAATGATGTAAAAGTAATTAATTGAACTAAGATAATTTTATATTTAGAAAATTAATCCACAATTAATTATATTTTTGCCAATAAAAATAAAATATAAAATTCTGAAATCAAACATCGTGTCTCAAAAGTCAAGTATAAGCAAGAATCTTTATGACCGATATTAAAAGTTAATATTGCGTCCATCATTGAGGTATCGGGGTAGCGTCACAGTAGGACCTAGTTCGATCAGCGTTCGGGTCACATTTCCTGGATGTTTTATTTCGTTTTTTTTTCACCTGTAAGAAAAATGAAAAATGTGAGGAACTTTTACGTCTATAAAGGTCTCCGGACTTCATCTAGCGACCATATTAATCACATTTTCCATATTTAGCATGAATGTGTGAGTGAATGGTGTGTTTCGACTTAAATATTCGTGGTTATCTCGGAGAGGTCATAGATTTAACTGATCACTCATTCTGGGAGGTTCTTGTGTCCTTGTGCGGTCACTAAAGTATGTGTGTGATCCAAAGTTTAAAATCAATTTCTCGACATATAGTGCCATTGTAAGGCGTGTGGACCGAAAAAGTATGTATAAAATTAGAGATTAAACCTGTATGATGAAGAAAAATAAGATTGCAGCATACTATAATGGTACTTAGATTTCTGAGTACATTTCTTCTTGATTCTTGAATAATGTACAGAGTAGAAGTACTATCTGTGAGCAGATTTTAGTATGAATTTCTTGTGGTAAAAATTATATGATAAAAATGTTAGTAGACGACATTTATTTCATAGTTTCTTAAAGAGATTAGTTTTTGTTTCTATGCAAATGAATTTTGGATATCCCTGTGTTTAAAAGGCTATCAATCACTTTATAAAACAATCCCAGCTGTAAAATCAATTTATAAAAACTGTTTAAAAGTTGCTGCATATAGGATAATAAGTTAGGGAACTACTTGCAAGTTGGAACAGTTGAAGCTGAAAGTTTAGTAAAATGAATAATATAGGTTCCAGCACTGAGCACAAATTCCATTAATGCAAAAAATCTCTCATTTTCAGAGATTGTTCTAAACATTTCACCACATACAGACTAATTAACTGACAATATGAAGACAGGAGGTCCACGGGCGCCCGAACATTCGTGTAAGCTTTCAATACATCCCTATTCTGAACTAACTTTTTCGCTTATTCCTGTATAATTCACATCGAAATCATGTTAATGTTATTCTGCCACCTCATTCTTCGTCAAGTACAGGGCGCTTTTCATCAGTTTTCTTTGAAGAAAACCGGACGCTTTCCATCTGGTTTCCCTTAAAAAAGATGTCACGTCATTCTTCCATTCCCCATGTGTGTCAATTCTCCTACAATGCAGTCTATGAGACTTAACTGTTATTATTATGATACTATTACAGTAAAAAATGTGATAATAAAGCCTTCAAATGCACGACCTAAATAAATTAATCCAAAGAAGTGTATTTGCTTATAGAAACTTTTAGACTAGCAAATTGAGAAATACGACCTGAGTCTAAAAAAAATTGAATTATTATCAATATAAATGTTAAATTTGTTTATATTTTTGTACTTACGATTATGTACTAAAATAAAAGATGAGTATGAAATGGTAGGTGGTCTCAGATCTTAATCGATGAATTTGAATTATTAAGAATTAAACATAATTTCTTAATTTCTCTTTTGAAGAATATAGGTGCGTGGAAAATTATTGGTATTAAAGGTCGAATACAAAAACTGAGTTACTGAATAAATCCTTTATTGAATCATTTATGTTTTAAAAACTGAATAAATTCTTAATTTCTTCTTCTTCCTCTTCTGCTTCTCCTCTATTGTAGTTTAATCTCTCACTTTGTGGGTACTTTTAACGTGCTCCACGCCACAAGGGTCTGACAGTGGCACAAACCATCGCAGGGCTGTTAATAAGTGCTCATTCGATGTGAAAAGACGGCCCCCCCTCCTACCCGCATCAGGTGCACACCCAATGAAACAATACAACTGATAAGTGAGTTTTATCCACCAACTTAACTCCGCACGGGCGGAGAGAAAGAGTTTTAGCGCTAGTGTCGCCGAACTACTGAATTTATGGAAAAGACTGTACATCCGATCTCATACTGAATGGTTCGACTTTAAGTGTGGGTGGAGAATCCCTGAACTCGTGTGAAATATCTTAACATGGTTGTCGAATTAGTCATTAAGCACGGATCGCTCAAATGGTCGGATCATTTAAAATCACAGTATTTGTCGTCTCTCCGTTACTAGCCTCACAATAAATCACATGTGGCAACATGTAATGAGAAGGGATAGTCCATTCCTGCATGTAATCACAATAGTAACGGGGTTGTCAAATTAGTCATTTTGCCAATGAACGCGTGGAAGGACGGACCATTAAAATCTATAGTATTTGTCAGCTCTCTGCCTGCCAGACAAAGAACATATATAGAGGACAGGAAGTGGCAACATAGTAAGGAAGAGAAAGAAAAAAGACAGCATATTAGTTAACATATTTTCCGCTTGCACATATTACTTAGTGGAGTAATAGCAGTGTCTTATCTTTCAGCCTATCCGACGTAGAGTTGAATAGGTTGAAAATGACTTTTTATATCCAGTGATCACTAGGGTTGAAAAAAGTATCGGTATCAGGGTTGTAACTAATTTCTCTATACACATTGTTTACAAAATGCATGTCTTTGTCGAGCGTCTCCACTGCCTGCTCGGAGCGGAGAGTGTGCATGTTCGCCTCTCCTCAGTAATAGACCTGTTTACGTGGCATGTGGTTGTATCAGAATGCCGAAGTAAAGCATGCAGTTACTGTTTCTGTTAATGAAGGTCGCAGTTTCGCGTCCTCAATTATGCAGTTTTTCGTGATATTTGTATTAAAATGTTTTATGAATTAAATACGACATTTTATTTTGACATTTGAATGAAATCAATGTTATTGTCGTTATTGTAAGATTTATATTTACCACATTCAGGGTTTTTATATGTAATTTCAAAGTATTGCATTCAATAGACTGTGTTGCGCATACGTCTGCGCAAAAGCAACAGACTCTAACAACAATGTTTGTAATAAATCATATCGAGTTTTACCATGGCTCAGCGCACACACAAGAACATACAAGACAATCACAATGCCCCGCAGATTGAGCGCGGTAATAGATGCTGACTGTTCATACACCCGATATTGATTTTGTTCATGTTAAAGTTTTCATTTTAGAAGATATTATTTTCTTTCCTCATTTATTTATTAGAAGAAGGTTTTAATATATGTTTTTGTGTGTTTTGTGTGTGCATTAAAGGCATAAAACTCAAATGTAAAATTATATATGAAACTATACTACAGGCGAAATGCTATTCTAATATTCAGAACAAGAATCGAACCCGTGAGGTTACGAACACAGATGATGTCTGTTAAACTTCTCGACCACGGAAACGCACTAAGCCGGGCTCTCTCTTTCATGATGCTTGAGTGTGCACTGCGTTAACTAGTAAACAACCCAGTACAATTACTGAAAACGTGTTGATATGAATACGGCTTCTGCGAGCGCTCACGAAATTCCCCGATCGATTAATAGAATCTGCGGATGACCTTTTTTTGTCTAAGGGTGTACAGGGAAACCTAAGTGCTTATGCATATGACTATAGCAACTCTACCTGTAGTCCATTGGGCCTTAACCCTTAAATTCGTAATGTATTCTTATAGATACATCAGTTGGTTCAATTAATTTAATATTTTAAATAAATCAGAAAAAAACAAACAAAAATAAACCACTTAAATGTGTGTCTAATTATACAATATACCTAATAATAACAGTTATACAATATTCCGTTTTTACTGCGGTCCGCCACATTCAAATATCTAACAGAAGACATTTGTGTTTCGCCAATTTAAGGGTTAAAGTTTGTATATCAATTGTTCTGATACCATTCAATATAATGCACATACTGCGATTTCCCAACCAGAGACAACTATATGTCCTATATTTAGGTATTTTTGCCTGTTGAAAAATAATTTAAGTTATAAAATATTCATGATTCGCTCTCTTGTTGTTTACATGTGATAAATATTTGCAATTTTGAGGATAAAGGTCATCGCAATGTATAAATTCAGAGAGTGTTGAAGATAATGTTTATTTTGTATCAACATTTACTCTTGGAAGTATTTATATAAATTTGAACTTCGTACCACACTGTTGAGCCGAGATAACTATTATACATTTTTGCAAATGATAAAGTTAACATTTTTGTAATCATAATGCAATGAACTATGTTCAAGGGTAATTTTAATTAAGGAGTTCAAGGTTAAACTTTGGTTATTTTAGTATCTAACGAAATTAATTGTCTCTAGCCTTGTTCTTATTTTTGTCCATATATAATTTTAAGACCAGCAAAATAACTTCACTACACTTCTTAAATAGATTCGTAGACAGGGGTTCGGATTTTGATGGCAACCTTATTTTAGGTTCATTGTATTTACTCATTTTACTTTATGGAATGGATAAGATGGAATATACTTTACGGTGATATGTAGTTTGTTTTGGTGGTCCTGGTTCGACACATAAGTAATTTACATACCTGACTCATACGGCCATTCCCTTGGGGTGGACCCACGGTATGGAGGAGGGTCTACAACCCTCCATTTGTCCCTATTCTGCCAAAAGTTGACAGGCTCGGAGTCATGAGTAAGTACATGGATGTGTCCCAAGCACTATTACCACGTATTTTAAACAACCGTGGTTTCATAAACCAGATTACATTTCACCTAATGTGAGATGAGGTGAAAGTCATATGAAATGAACGAATGGATATTAAATGGCATGACGGGGAGGGAAGAGAACTGAAGAGTGTCGGTATGATTAAATTCGGAAAGCGGGAGAGCCTCGAAAAATCTCGATATGGCCCACTACCAATACCCCTCCGGAACCGCCAGGATTACAACCTGAGATTTCAGTTGGGGTAGCCGCGTGGCTAGCCACAAGTTCAACGAGATGGCTTTTTGGTCCCAAATTATTAAAGAAAATTACTATTGAAATAAAGTAGTTATATAGACCCTATATACCTATAGAAAAAAATAATTTTAATTGCATTTTTATTGTATCTGCTTTACATAATGTGACTCTCAACCGTTCTATTAGTATATTGGCACACGTCCTCCTCATCAAATTACTGCCACATTTGTTTTACATGCTTTCAGCCAAAAATAATGAATATGTTTCGTTGAAAAAATAATTTAGAATTTCCTATTGAATTTTTCAATTTTATTTGTCAGATGCAGCTCAGTACACAAAATACACATGTCTGTACAATTGAGGCGCCCCCTTAATGAGCGAAACCTCGTGATCAAGCGACAATTCCATTATAGAGCAACGCAAAAATATATCATAAATCATACAATCACAGATTTAGAAATAAATAATGCTTTAGAAAATATATGTACAAATGAACACTATTTTATTTGTAATGTATTTAAAAATACGTAAGATATTATAAAGTAAAACATGAAGAATGAAACGATAGTAACATTATGTAGATACGATATGTCTGCAAAATAATGTATTATTTGAGAAACAGTACAGTCTAACAGTGAGTATGAATTGAAATAATGAAAACATATGAGAATCACTGTGAAATAGTTTCTTTAAATATTATTTAATGGCTGTTTTTAAACAATTTTATTATGCAATCTAGTACCGAAGTAGCTTCGAAAATTGAAAGCAGTTACAGTAAGACAATTTATTTCTGCTAATCTACAGTCAACCGATATTTTTTATTGAATTCATATTTATTGTTAGACTTAAGTCTTTCTCAAATTAGTACTTTATTATGCAGACATATGACATCTATATAACTTTATTATCGTACTGTATTTATAAGAAATGTTTGGAAATAAGTGCTTCATTTTCTATTTGTTCCTGATTATACATGGATAGTATCTATGTCCGTGCGACGAGCAACAGTGCTGCTAAGACTAAAGACTCATTACCTATTTAACTGTTAAAATGTTCATGCAACTTTAAGACAATTAATTATTAAGAATATGCTATTTAATAAAAGTTAAAAAAAGGTACTTGATATTCCGGAGGTTATTCAATCAAAATTTTATCTAATGACGACTAAGATCTCAGGTGCCATTTTATAATTTAGTCTGTTACATAAGACGACGGATCAAATTAAGTTTTTAAAATATTGAATATACCTTCTCATAAAACTAACATTTTGTTTTAAAAATAGAATCCTGAAATAAATTTGATCATTGACAATAGACAAAATATCTAATATATAACTGAACATATGGCATTCGTCATCATCCATGCAAGTATTAGGCCGTGTGGCCTGTTACGGTCTCAAAGAGGAGTTTTCCATCCAACGCTTTTTTGGATGTCCCAGCGATCTTTTGCCTTCGGGGCAGTAAGAAAGCATGGCTTTTGGAATTCTATCAGACGGCATTCGTTGAAGATGGACTTTCCAGTTGTTCTGGTAGTTTTGTATATGGCGAAGAATGGGTTCTTAATCCAATTCTTCCATAATTTCCTCATTTCTTTTATGGTCTCGCTTGGTGTAGCCTACTGTACGCGCATAAATCGCATCTCATTTGCTATTAATCGGCTTCCCTCTCTTCTTCGTATTGTCCATGCTTCACTACCATATCTTAATACTGGTCTTACGAGAACCTTATAAAGATGTAATCCAATTTCTGAACTACATATGATATTAAATTATATAAATTACAGATTTTCCAAATCATGTAAGTCAATGTTATCTCTGGATGGATGTGTGGAGAGTGTAGAACACACGGTCATGATCCTCCGAATTTGATAGAGACAGTGTTTTAGTTGGTTCGATTTTTTACGTTTTATTTAACCATTTTTCAGTTGGAAAATCTACTCTTCTATACCCAAAGGAAATGCACGTTCGCTTGGAGGGATCTTTATTGCAATTGAAAAATCTCTGATTTTCTCAGTAACACAGCAATGCACGCTTGTTTTTAACCCACTTCTTGTAGGTAGAAAGGTGTATTCATGAAGCCCATAATCAGTTTTGGTTTAACCTGGTCACTAGAACGCAGTGATGAAGTTTTCTCTCCGCACAACCACATGAATCAAGTTATCAGCTGCGGGGTGCGCCATCAATCACGTCTCCCCCCCCCAATCTGAATAACAAGGTACCTGCAGGCCACTCTATACCGCAGATAGTACGTTTTTTGTTGAACTTTTTGGCATGAAGTAATAGCGCAAGACAGCGATATGTAGGATACGTGATAAAACAATTAGCACACCAAAATTAAGATTCGTATAAAATAAAAGAAATGTCCGTAACATTGGAACCGCGCAATCTAAACGAATACCATATCAAGTCGAATGTATGGACAGATTTTGCTGGTTTATGGAATAATATATATATATATATATATAAATAAAATTTCATCATCATAATCCGGTATCATGGCAGCTGCCGCCGTCTTCGGAAACCAAACGCCATTCCTCTCTGTCCATCAATTGATCCATCCATTGATCTTCCGCCAATCCTCTGATATTCATAGCTGCTTGTACCCCTTCTATCCAAGTTTTATTCGGTCTTACTCTCTTCCTCCTTTCCATTGGGAAACATTCCATAACAATTTTAGGCAATCTTTACTCTGGCAATATACATCATATATATACCAAACATCATATATATATATATATATATATATATATATATATATATATATATATATATATATATGTATAGAAAAGAAACTATTTTGAAGTTGTACAAAGTATTGGCAGTTCCATCTCTTATCTATGGATGTGAAACCTGGACATTAACAAAGGCAGATAGTAAACAAATAGAGGCTGCTGAAATGAAGATGTTGAGAGCAATAGCAGGATACCAAAGAACCGATAAAAAAAAACGAAGATATAAGAACAGAACTTAATATATTTAATCTCTGTGAAAGAATAAAATATTATCAAAATGCTTATCTTCAGCACGTATTACGAATGAATGAAGAGCGCATACCAAGAAGAATGTATAATTATAAACCAAGAGGGAAAATAATGTTGGGAAGACCATTGAAGAGATGGAAGGACCAATTCGACCTATAATGAGATCGGAACAGGCCGTTGGGCTTAATCCTTGTTGTTGATGATGAATATATATATATATATATATATATATATATATATATGGCCAGCCTATGGGCTAGTAGTCAGCATTTCTGACATTTCATGAGGTCCCAGGTTCGATTCCCAGTCATACAACAATAGGAATTGTTCCTTAAGGGTTGCCCATGGTCTGGAATTTAGGTTAAGTTTAGGTTAAGGACTCTCCTGGCTCTTCATTAACATTTTTCGCCCATCATGTCATCGAACTAACGTAATCTTCGCCTTCCTGGTGCCACAATCTAAGAAATGGATTACAATTCCGCCAATAAGAAAAGAAAAAGCCAGAAATAACATGTGGCATTGAACAAAATCCATACGTATTTGTGTATTTATTTATTTTGTTAACCCTTATATTGGCCAAACTTAATATCTCGTGCCAATAATTTAAATGTGTTGGGCCATAAATCATTATTGCACACTGTTGTAGAATGACACAGATTTAAATAATTTTTACCTATTAATATTTACATTGAATGATTAAAACGATTAAATAAAACTAAATCATTGTATTTTGTAGGATGCATTGCTAATTTCAGGATTAATTAAACTGTATGCTATACAGTTATGCTGCGACAAGCGAACACGGCGGCACCTAGATTTTTTTAAAATTCGTGTTCTGTAAAACCCCATTTCTAATTGTAGGATTTTGTTAATTTTTGTAGGATGCTTTCCCCGTTTTATTTCAATAACATATGCTGAGTTTAGTTGCGAAAAATAAATATTGCAGCCGTCTGATCGTCAAGACACGTTCGGGGCGCGCACGAACACAGACACACACACATATATATATATTATATTTTATAAAGTCATGGCCGTTCCTACTATTATTTATGGCAGAGAAAATTAGACTTTTACTCATTCAGATACGAAAAAATATTGAGACAGCGGAGATGAAATTTTTAAGGCCAACGACAGGCTACACGCTTATGGACCAGAAAATAAAATTTTGAGATAAGAGATTAATTAAATATTCTTAAATTGACGGATAAAATTGACAAAGACAAAATTGGTACGAACATGCCAGATGATAGACCTTCTAAAATGATTTTAAACTACAGACCCACAGGATCTAGAAACCAATGTTTGATGGAAAGACCGAATTTCTTGAAGTCGGAACGGGTCAGAGGGCCTAAGCTTTGATGTTGATATATATATACACACAGAAACATTTTTAGTAATATTACTTTACAGTGTCTACTAGGCATTCTTTTAAATTATTTTGTAAGATTTTTCAGTTACAACTAATAATAGGATAAATAATGACTAGGACTAGGATTTTTATGTAATGAAAGCTAAGTATGCAATACAGATAGTATATATTATTCAACTGTTTGTGTGTGTGAAACCGAAACAAAAGACAGTCAGAAGTCTAACTTCTCATTATACTATTCAACTGTTTGTGTGTGAAACAAAAACAAAAGACAGTCATAAGTCTAATTTCTCATTATACTATTCAACTGTTTGTGTGTGAAACAAAAACAAAAGACAGTCAGAAGTCTAACTTCTGATTATACTATTCAACTGTTTGTGTGAAACAAAAACAAAAGACAGTCATAAGTCTAATTTCTCATTATACTATGTTGCAATCTTAAGTTTTAGTACATTATATTTTTAGCCCTAATAATGACACAATTCATTTACATCCTAATTGTAAGTTACACAGAATAGATGAGAGTATAATTTTTCTTCATAAAGGCAGATGTGTCTCTCAATGAAAACATAATTTTCCATTAGCAATAAAGTTATGATAATATTAATATAACCTACTTATGATAACATAACAGGAAAACATTTTAAAAACGGGGATATAATATCACTTCCTGTAACGCAAAAGGAATTCCCGCGATACTGAATATTTTCCTCTTTGTTTAATAAAGAAATATTAAAGTGGTATCGGTTATAAAGAATGATTATGATCTACTTGGGATATTTTCATGAACGTTAAATTCATTATAAAATAGAATGAACTGCCATTAAATAGAATAATTAATTTCATAGTTGTGTAAATTACAGATTTTTATCATAAGTAATGCTACGAGTGATTTCCAAATTATCGATAAATTCACGATGTCACAAAGTGAGGAGAGAATTTATCTAGAGAATTTGGAAATCAAGAGTGGCATTTGTTAGGACTATTTAACGAATAAAATTAAGCTGTTTACTCACAAATCATTATTTAAATATAGTTATTTTAAAATATTTACTGGATTAGTGGTTATGCTCCTTGTCTCTGGTCCCGAGGGTCACGGGTTCAAACCCGGCCGGAGTCGATGGATTTTTTAGGATGGAAAAATCCAAGGAGAAAGTCCTCCGGGAGGGACTTCAAGCAGTGGGTCTCGAATCTGAAGATTTTCAGGCTCGTAAAAGATTTTTAAGTCTTAATGAAAAGCCTCTAAGCAAAATTTACTGAATTTTCCCGTCCTATGACCATATCCGTAAGGGCCCTAATAAGGTTGGATTTATTGGTATTTTACAGCACATCTTAGAGCCTAAATCAAATTAATAGTCTTTATAATATTACTATTAAATCCACCTTTGTATAAACATTTAATTTTATACTCCATTTGACTACCTCGGTTTCCTAGATGTCAGTATGAGACGGAACGCTAACCACGGACCTCTCAAAGGACATCTATACGAAAACAAATGCCTAAATTTGTATGGTTCAAATTCTTCCCTATAGGGGGAGAGAGCCTAAATCTCTGTAAAGGAAAACATGGGCTTACAAGATACAAGAAGATATATTTACTGTAAACGGCGATGTTTGAAAACAAATGAGAAACGTTTGTTATATTTCACTTGTTCATTATTGGTACCTAATAATATTATATATATATATATATATATATATATATATATATATATATATATAATATCGGTATATAACATAAAAGAAAAATAAATGTCTAAGCCGGGATTTGAACCCGACACCGCTAACTATATTTTACCGCGATTCCAACTTTGCCAATTGGACATTGCTGCACGAACATGTATTTTTCATTTATATTTATTTGATCCTGTACCATCAGGAGCAGCGGGAAGTTGGTTTAACTTCCACCTCGTGGAGACTATAACAAGTAAGCATATAAGAGAATATTGACTTTTTAGTTGTTACACTTCTTTACTTCTGTAAGTAAAGTAAAGTGATCCCACAACAGGCCCGGAGGACCTTGGGGTAGTAGGAGGTTAAGGCTCCCACTTTTTCTAGACAATTGACACTTTATGTCAGCCGGGTTGTCAGCCCTGCGTGACGGCCGCCTTTATCACCAGAACAAGCGTCTGGTACTCATTTCCGTTAGTGGCTGAGTCAACCCCAGGGCCATAGTGCCGCCAGAGGGTTTGGGTCAGTTTAAAAATCCTGGCCCCAACGGGTCTTGAACCCTCGACCCCCCGGCTTGTAGCTCAGTGCCTTAATCACTACGCTACGGCGTGCTCCTCTTTACTTCTGTGTAATAGTTAAATTTTTTACATTTTAGCAATGAAGGCAAATATGACATGAAAAAAAATGCCTGAGGTGGGATATGAACCCAAGAAATATAACTCTATAGGTTAGAGCAATTCCAAATAAATAATATAATTTAATAAATAATATCCAAATATAAATAATATCTATACATTTATGTAAAATCTTTGAATTTTTTATACCATGGAATCGGATAAATTTCTAAACCCGCGAAAATTATAAGTGTCTAGCGTATTATTTTTTCGAAATCCCAGTCTATCTTCACTACCAAAAATCTCAACTCATAGGAATGTATGCTTTAACACATGTTACGGGTAAAACTGTCCGAAATAATGGACTGAGTTGCAATCCATCAAATATTTAATGTTGCAAAATTATCAACAAGTTGAGATTTTTGTGCAAACTTCCAACTGTGTTAAGTCCATATCTTGGCTTCTGAGGAACAAAGTGGTCTTTGTGATATATCTTGGCTTGCTCTATTTTTTAAGGATGTCCATGGTAAAAATTGACATCTTATAATACAATGACTCTCTGTGAAGCTTAATATCTGCGTCAACTTTAGCGACAATTCTTATCATAAAGATTGCGTGTAATGAAAGACATGAAGACTACTTCTGTTAGTCCATGATACGAGTACCTTCAGTGTAGATCTAATTCAGCAAATTTAAGTGTAATGAAGGTAGGGCTACTGTTGGTCAAATTAGTAGCAGAAACATAGTTACTTTATATATTTTTAAATGGGTAAGTTTTAAATATATTTCTTTAATAATTACACTATTATATGTTTTTAGAAGCACACCATCCATTTATTTGAGAAATTTACGTTATACCGAAGAGGTATGATGTATGTCAACATGGGAGTCAAATTGGAACTTTAAGGGGAAAGTAATATGAAATGATATTTATTATGCTCGTTAACACTTATGTCAGCCGCGGTGGTCTAGTGGTTATGATCGTTGCTTCTGGTTCCGAAGGGTCGATCGATTTCTTTAGGATGGAAAAATCCAAGGAGCAAGTCCCTCCGATGGGACTTTAAGCCGTGAGTCCTGAGTCTGATGATTTTCAGGCTCGTAAAATATCCTTAAGCCTGAATAAAGAGGCCTCTAAGCAAAATTTAGCGATCTCATCATCCTGGTAATACCGTAGTTGCGATCTAGATGTCTCATTGGGTCGGTATGTTGATCGCATACAATTCGTGACATCTGTGGGTAAATAAGTGTAACTAAATGTCTTGTAACACCTAACAAAGGAAAGAGTAAGTCTCAACATTGGAATGTAACGCCTTTGTTGATCGCTTATAAAAGTATTGAGGATAAGTCGGCTTCGTGCCGCAAGTGATCAGTCATGCTCTCCGTCTTTGAGTCCAGAGTTCGCGTCTCAGTCACTCCATTTTTGGTTCGTGGTGGAAAAATCAGAGCCAAGTAGGATTTTCTCGGAGGTTTCTCAAGTTTTTCCCTGCCATAAACTTAATTTCACCACTTATCAATACCATCTCATACATTTCGTTTCTTTCATTCCATCTGCCTCAGTAATGGTGCGACATTTGTCTTGCTGTGAGGAAAAATCCCGATAAAAACCTCATCCAGAAAAACTGCCGCGACCGGGGATCGAACCCGGGCCCGCTGTGTGACAAGGCAGCACGCTACCTCGAGACTACAGTGGTGGACGTACTTCCAATAATAGAAGTTTCATCTCATGCCTGACCGAACACGGGCAGAGAATTTTCGTTCTACTTTATTTTATTAAAAGTAACTGTTGTATGTCTTTCGTTTAATTGAAGTGGATAAAAATGTTTAGATTTACATAATGGCTTATTTAAAAATATACTTGGCAATCTAAAGTTAGAAATATTTTACGTGTTTATTTTTTAACATTTTTGAACGCACTACAGAGAGTTGTTCTGTAATTACAATCTAGAAGTCTGAATTCTTTGCCGAAAATGGCCATGAATTTATTTTTATTCTACTACAGGGGTTAGACATTTCAGCCGTTTCTGGTCACAAAATACTGTGTGTTTTGTTTGGTTCATCCTCCTTGTCAATGGCAATCCCTGACTCTTTTATATTTTATCCTTGTATAAAAATGCCTGTTTTGCTATATTTTATATTGGTTGCCTGTTTAAATGGCCTACCCATTTTGTCCCATATTCAACTATTTTTTTCAATTCAAGTTGATTATATTTAATTCTTGCATTATTTCGTCATTTATTTTCTTGTCAATTAACATTTAACCTGCCACGGTCTTACTGAAGTGGCCTAACTGTATTTCTTCATATAAGTGGATTTGTGCAGAGAAAGTTAAAAAAAATACTAAGAAAGGTAAAGTTATCCCATAGATATCCTTGTGGTAGCAGGTGTTAAGGTTAACACCTTCCTAGACAATCGGCACTGGGTTGTTGGTCATGCGTGACGGTGCCTTTACCTCCATAACAAGCGTCTGACACTCGTTTCTGTTAAAAACGAGTCTATTCCAGAGTCATGGTGCCGCCAGAAGATTTAGGCCAATTAGAAATCCTGAACTCACGGAGACCCGAGCCCTCAAATCTTCCGGCTTGTAGCTTATTGCCTTAACCAACTACACTATGGCATGTCCAAAAATAACAATTGCTGCACAGAAAAAAATTATCTAAAACTTTCAGATATGTCATCATCAATTGCAGGCATGGATTAGGCCATTGGTCTGTTCCGCTTCAGGATACAAATTGATCCCTCCATCTCTTCTTAGGTCTTCCTGGGTCACTTCGCCCTGTGGGTCTGTAGTTCAATAGCTGTAGAGGTAGTCTATTGTTTGGCATTCTAAGAAGGTGTTCAAGTTCAGATATGTAATATGTCAAATATACGTAATATCACCGCTGTGGTCTGAAGGTAGCGTGCTGCTTTGTCACGCAACGGGCCCGGGTTCAATCCCCGGTCGGGACAGATTCCTGGGTGAGGTTTCTTTCGGGGTTTTTCCTCACCTGTAAGACACATGTCAGGAAGTTTTGGGTCCAAGGTCCCCGGAAATCATCAGGCCATCATCATCATCCTTTACCGGTGTAGAAAGCAACGGGAAGCTACCGCACCTATAATTCCCTAGTAAAGCTGCAAAGCATGGCATGAAAAAGTGATATGATTGCAGTGAAAGACCTGCCCTCGGACAGAATTACTATAGATGGATGGATATGCAATATAAGACTTTGATTGAAGGTATACGGTTTTGAATACTGAATTGTTATATTTTTAAAATATAAAGCCAATTTATTTGTTTGTTATTCCCATTTATCGATGCTCTTTAACAATTTAGGTTAATAGCGTTGTGATACTAATTTTGGGGTCGAATGACACATTGTTTCTCATAACTACGTATCTGAGGTTTGAAGTTCTTTATTGTGTGGGCCTCTTGTCCCAGGCTTTAGCTTCTTTCCTCTTCCTGTTGCGCTACATAACTTGGAGAGCCTTGGCCGCCTTACAAATGCCCTTTCATTCCTTCCTGTTACGTTGCCTTCGTTCTCCATTTCTTCAAACCCATTTTTCCACCCCATCAATCCATTTGAAACGAGGTCTTATTTGGTCTCTCTTTCCATTTTCTTTCTCATTGATAGTCATTCTACGACCTGTCTTGCTCGCTATTCTTTGAACGTGTCCAGCTATTTCAATACTAACATCTTTCAGTGCTGCTGCGCACTTTCCACGTAGCTGTAAACATTTCGTTTTTCCGTTTGGCATGTCTAAGTCGTCAGTCCAACTATCCTCTTTGTAAAATTTCGGATTTTTTTTTCTATAATGCAGTTGTTAATCCCGTGCCCAACTACCTAGAAATCCTCTACAGTCGATTTCTTTTGTTACTGTTGACTCTTAGTTGACGGTCTCAATTATAGCATCGAAGTTCGCTTTCCATTTTTGCATGATTTATCCAGCAAAATGCTGCCCAGTGCCACAATGAGGATGCATAAGGCTTGACGGGAATCGTGGCAATTTCGAGTATTTATATGATGCAAGGGTATCAACTGCCTTTAGCCCTTCGAGGTCCTATTCCTTTGGCCCTCGTTAAGATACTTCACTTGTCTGAGCCAGCGGCTTTACTTTACAAAAGAAGGAAATCTTACTCAAGGTTTTTACTCATTTAAAAATTAATCAGCTCCGGTCCGTTTGAACCATGAACCATGGGACCAGAAGCGACCATGATAACCACTAATTCACCATAGCACGCCAATATCCTGAATAATAGATAAAGAGTAAAGTGATCACACAACAGGCCTTCAAAAGCCCTTGGGGTATTAGGAGTTCAAGATTCTCATCTGTCTACACAATCTACTCCAGATACGAGTATCAGCCGAGTTGCCAGCCCTGCGTGATGACCGCCTTTATCCTCATAACATACGCCTGAACTCTTTTCCATTATAGGCTGTGGTAACCCCATGGCCATGAAAGCGCTAAAATGTTTGGATTAGTTTAAAAATCCTGACCCACCGGGTCTCGAACCTTCCATTTTACATCTTGTAGCGTATTGAAAATAACTGGGATAAGAATGAATATAATTTTTTATTTTTATACTCTGTATTGTGCAATGTTGTCAAATACACTGCTCAAAACAATTAGAGGAACACTATGAAATATGCAAATATTTTTTCATTGGATAAAGGTACAAACATGAAATTAATAAAGTGCATTATTTGTGGTTATTTATTTATTTATTGCTCATGTCAGTAAAAACAAATGAATAACGCTGACAATTAACTTTTCAAATAATTCCGCTATGTAAGCAATTGAATCTTGTCCTTATTTTTCAAAGTTAAACACTCGTTATATAGAGTTAGTATCGTGTATGGCCTCCCGACATTCGATGACAGTTTGGCACCTTCCTGGCATGCTCCCAATAAGATTCTGGATTTCCTCTTGCGGGATATTCTCCCATTCCTCCTTCAGAACATCTCCAAGTTGCTGCAGAGTTTGTGGAGCTTGATGTCTGTTCCTGACCTTCCTGTCTAGAAGATCCCACAAGTGTTCAATAGGGTTGAGGTCTGGGCTGACCGCTGGCCACTCCATTACCTCAATTTCATTCCTCCTCAGGAAATCCCTGGTGACAGCCGCAGAATGTGCCCTGGCATTATCCTGCAAAAACAGAAATCCAGGGCCTACTCCAATGGCAGCAGGTGCTACATGCTCTTCCAGAACGTGCTCGATATACCGGACAGCATTCAGTCGCTGGGGAACAAGTACAAGGTCCGTACGATTGTTGTACATAACTCCGGCCCACACCATTATGGAACCTCCTCCGAATCTATCAATTTCCTGTACAGCCTCTGCAGAAAATCTTTCTCCTGGCCGTCCCCACACCCTCAATCGACCATCACAACGTGTAAGACGATACCTGGATTCGTCCGAGAAGAGCACAGACTCCCACTGGTTCAGGTTCCAATCACCATGGTTTTCAGCATACGTACGTCTTGCTGCCTTATGCCCATTTGTTAAGCGTGGTTTTTTAGCGGGCCTTTTTGGACGAATATTCTCTTTCCTTAATCTGTTCCTTATGGTTTGGTCTGAAACCCGGATTCCGGAAGCTATATGAAGGTCATTCTGCAGGTCTTTTGCAGTTTTTGTACGCTGTCGAAGAGCAGAAAGAACAACGTATCTGTCATCCTGGGGGCTTGTTTTAAATTTACGGCCCTGGCCACGTCTTCTACAATACTGACCTGTCTCTCTGTGCCTGTTGCGTAACCTGGACACCACGAAGGAGAAACCCCAAGCTCTCTAGCCACTTGTCGCAGAGATTGACCTTGTCGTAAAAGATGTAGAGCATGATACACTTCAAACTCATTTAAATGCCTCATTTTGTCAGAGACTTCAATAAACAAGGCAATAATCAACATTCGTCACTATAGCAACATCAGGATGCTTACCAATTAGAAGTGGCCAGTGCCTTCCAAAATAAAAAAAATCTCTATATTTGTTATTTGAGGTAATTCTCTGTATTTAGGCCATGGATCTTTAAAATTTGTGTCCAATGATAAAATTAATAATTCAATTTACATATTGTCCAACTTTCAGCATCAGAGCTTTAAAAAACAATTACTTATTCAATTTATTACAAGTGTTCCTCTAATTGTTTTGAGCAGTGTATTATAAATAAATATCTTCCGCAATAATTTTTGACACTCAAATTTTCGTTTTAATTTTTATCCAGGACTTAATTCAGTAGTTGGTGTGCGAAACTTAAATAGCTGTTTGTACGAGTGTACAACTGTGCATTAAATTTGCGAATAACTAAAGTTTAAATTGAAATAATACAAATTAACAAATCTATTTAACAATGTCTATATTAATTACAATCTTAGGAAGTTAAAATTTTCCATATTGGTTCACTCTGCCTAATATTTCAGCTTTCATTTAGAAGCGGATTTATTTAATAGACGGATTGACCAATGCAGAACATAACAAGCAGAAGAGACTATAGCCTATAGGCCTACTGCTGTAGAAAATGGAGTTGATCAGACTGGACGAGATCAGACTGGACGAAGAAGATGATGCTGATTCACTGTTTCTGTCTTCACATAGGTGCGAACACTTCATTCATCTTCAAATGCAATGCTTAATCAATATGTTAAAATAACCAATTATTTATGTATCTACTTCCTGGTTGCGCGCTAGCGCTTAAAAGCGGAGATTTAGGGTTCAAATCATGGTGCACATTTGTTTCTCTAGTTCTATTCACTAGATTCAACAAACATATATCTTAGATACAATATTTTCTCTCCATATTATTTAACTAATAGAATTGCGCTATCAAATTCGAAGGTTTGTGTGTGGACATATGCTCTTCATACTTCTAGTCAAGAGCTTATGTTTTTCAATCATTCCTTGCATAATATTCATTTCCCTCCAATCATGGTTAATATTGTTCTACCATCTCATTCTTGGACCTACTTTGTCAATTAGATAGAAATAAACTATTGATAAAATTACCCACTGTAAATAACGTTTTACTTCACTTTATATTTAACGTCAAATATTTCTATGAACCTAAATAAACTATTGAATTATTTCAAAATAGAGCCATCCCTTCAGGGATACTGTATTTTATACTTTCACTCTACATAGATTTCTAAAAATATTTAAATTAAAGTTATCGAATTATACAATTAATGGCATACATTTTGTATTAGTAATTTTGTAAGGCCTGTAATGAAAAGCGTTGGCCGCGGTGGACCAGTGGTGATGCTCCTTGCCTCTGGTCCCTGATGTCGTGGGTTCAAACTCGGTCGGGATCGATGGATATTTTTAGGATGGAAAAATTCAAGAAGCAAATCCTCCGGGAGGGATTTTAAGCCGTGGGTTCCGAGTCTGAAGATTTTGAAGCTCGTAAAGATCCTCGAGCCTGAATAAAAAATCCTCTAAGCAGCATTTACCGATCTCAACATCCTAGTATTATCTTAGTTGTCTGCTAGATGTCTCATTGGGTTGGTATGTTGACCTCATACCATTCATGACATCTACAGGCAAATAAAGTACGTAAATTAACGTTGGTCTAGTAACTCCCATCAAAGGAGAGGCTATGGCTCAACACTGCGCTATGCTATTACACATAATGAAAAGTAAACGTCGAGAAAATTACTCATTACAAATTCCATATTAAATACTGCAACCATATTATAGGTGTAGCAATGATTCCTGAGGAATGAAATTTGTAATGAGAGCTTAGATGCGAGTCCTGTACTAACCAGTCGTAGGTCTCAGCCAATAGGAAGTATGACCTCACGTCATTGCTAACTCCCTCGCTAGCTGCTCGCTAGCGAATATCAAATACAGTCACTGCTAAATATTTTTAAAATCTCGCTACAAAAATTAATTAATATAGGTAATCTTTATCGTAGACTGCGATGGGCAGGACATGTGGCACGAATGGGGAATGAAATACGTGCATGGAAGCTTCTTGTCCGAAAACCAGAGGGAAAACGCCCAGTTGGTAGACCAAGAATGAGGCGGGAGAATAACATTAACTATGAATTGAGGGACGTAGATTTTACAGGGAATGATTGAAAAACATTAGCTCAGGATAGGGATGTATGGAGAGCTTATGTCCGCGCGGCCATGAACCTACGGGTTCGAAAGTGCCCGTGAGTTAGGACATCTTTATACGTGGAGGAAGTATATTTACTATATATATATATACACACACACACACACTCTATATTTGGTTTATATCTCTCTGTTAATGTTTTAAATAACCTCTAAATGTCACTTTAATTTAAACCATCTATAGTCTTCCCCGCGCCTTAGCCATGTGATTAAGACAAGATGTCTTGGCGCAGAGCTACGGGACTTGCGCTGGCTCGAGTCTCCATGGGGGAAGAAATGTTCTCAAGGAATTTCTGCCCAGCATCATGAGACATTTGGGTGGCTATAATAAGTAGCGGCTCCACGTTGAGAAGACCCGATATTCACATTGCACTATAATTTTAAGACTTCAGGCAGCAAGTGTACAAAATATTTTAATTATAGTCTACGGTTTAAAATATAAAATCAACACATCCTCGTCTCACTATAATTCTCTATGGACTGTACATGTTTTGTAAGATGAACTGTTTTGTTTGTACGCGTGGCAGGCAGAGAATTCACAGCTGAGCAGTCTGGATAGGCTCTCCGATTGGATTTACGGTCAAGGACATTCTTCAAAATCCCTTGCGCGACCTATATCTCCAGACGCTGTTGCCTGAGCTCATCATGGCGTATCTAAAAATTTTACAATCAAGCCCTTCAAGGATCATTCCTCACAGTTAGTCTGTGTTTATCTTACAGTTAAAGTATCTGGGACCTATTTAGTATTATCGATTTAGTGCATGGAGCAGTATTCTTTAGTATTTAATCTATTACATAAAAAATTGTGGCACGGCAGCTCTGAACTACCAAAGGTCGATTTAAATACTAGTTGCTGTCACTGGCTGACCGAAGACGTCAGAATGTCACTTGATTAGCGTTATGTATTACCTCGACCTTCAAATTTCACGTGTGTACGTATATACTTTTAAATTTTTGTTTGGTGATTTAGTGTTAAGTGATAATATGTGTAACATAATTTATCATCACCAAGAAGATCCATATTAATATAACATTTACATATTTATTATAGTATTACATTTAGTATAGGCCTATGTGTCGTATAAATGAAAACTGTAAGTTCAAAGAAAAAATAACATGATTTTAAAAACAATATTGGAAGGGAAACATTGGAGCTATATATATATATATATATATATCCATAGTAATTCTGCCCGAGGGCAGATCCTTCACTGCAATCATAGCATTTGCATGCTATGGTTGCAGCTTTTAGTAGGGAATTGTAGGTGTGGTAGCTTCCCGTTGCTTTCCACACCGGTGAAGGATGATGATGATAAGGATGATGATGGCCATATGATTTTGGGGACCGTTTGGACCTTGAAGTTTTCCTGACATTTGTCTTACAGGTGAGGAGAAACCCCGATAAAAACCTCACCCAGAAAAATTGCCCCGACCGGGGATCGAACCCGGGCCCGCTGCGTGATAAGGCAGCACGCTACCTCGAGACCAAAGCGGTGGACTGTATATATATATATATATATATATATATATATCAAAGACATGAGAATAATAAGTGTATAAAAAGACCACCTTTTATGATATTGAGTTATGAGCACAAAATAAAATTGGAATGCATGCTCCTTCTATTAGTGTGGAAATGGATTTAAAACACTTCATACAGTTTATGCTGGACGAATCATTACATTGGAATAGTTTATTCCTCCAGTGTAGAAGCAGTAGTAAGACCGTATTGAGAAAAAAAAAACTTGACGTGGATATAAAATGAATGAGCGAAAAACACTAGCATTAATATTAATGTAATGCCACTTTTTAAAAAATTAATTAGTTAATTTTTAACTTAAAATTACATAATTATTATCTGATGTATATTCAAACACTATTTAAGTTAAATAAATCAGATAAGTGGTGTTTCAGTTCACATATTAGTAGTTTTGTGCTGGAAAAAAATTTATAAGTTTGTATTAATATGAGAACGGGATAAATCCATCGTCATTTTCTGTTAATAACACCGGTCAACATGAATTTTGTTTCATGAGTACCAATAGTTGTAGGCTACTTAATGCAGTTTTTATCGTGTTTTCAAATATGTATTCGGAATTTCTCCATCGCCCGCAGTTCTTTTATTTAAATGTCAATGAATGGATTTAAATAATTATTTTTTAATAAACTTTTTCGTCCATTTGTCCATTGTAAAATAAATCCGAATGTGTTATCTCAGGAGATTTCAGCTATGGAAAAGAGATATCAAGGCAAATGGAATCCTAATATGCTGGCCGATTATTGTTGGACCAACAAGAGGGATGCTCCACAGATGAAATATAGCAGAAAATCGTCATTTCTTACATTCTAAGTGGGTCCGAATGTTAGAATATTGTGTAGTTACGAGTATAGAAAATATTAAAGTGTTTGAAATTATAAATTCCTGTCTCTCGGAAACCTTGCGTGATGGAGAAAACCCGATAACATTTTTGAATTCAGGAAAAAAATACTATCAGAATCACATTTTTCTTACTGAGACAAAAAAAAAGTTTAGTTTTTGTTGCTCAGTGTAATTTAGTTACAGCTGAATTAATATTTACTAATATAAAATGTTAAAATGGTATATTTCAGTGACTAAAAAGTTTGCTAAACGGTGAAATAAATTCATTAAAATAGTTTTTATTTTCTTGATTTTCTGAGAAGTAATGAATTGGTATCGATCCACGTATTCTCAAGCCTTCTATTACTACAATAATGTTATTCTAAATTATATACTTTAATTTAATAAATAGGATTTTCTTGGTGATAAATTTGTATTACACAAATTTAAAAAAAACCAAAATCACCAATTAAAAAAGTTAAAAGAGTTAACACGTTTTAGTGAGCGACACTACCATTTTGAAGACTTGACATAAGACAGTCAGTATTAAATCTTGATAATGATAACATCGCTATTGGAACGTGTTAACTCTTTTAATTTCTAAATAGGTGATTTGGGATTTTATTGACTTTGTGTAATATATATTTTTACATTCATTACTGTTCACCTTTTTACATACAATTGGGCGAATTAATTGTATTATTTCTTAGTACCGATAGGAAACGATCAACGTTCTTGTAATAAAAAAACAAAAATACAGAAACAACTGGAAATCTCACGTAAGACGAATGAGCAGAATAAGAATATCACGTCAAATCTTAAATTACCAGCCACCAGGCAAGAGATCATTGGGCAGACCCTTCAGATGTTGGATTGAGACCGTAACAGACCGCTAGGTTTATTACACGAAAGGAAGAAGAAAAACATAGTGGGCTGTAATAAAAAAAATGGTTGTTGGCATTATTCTTAAAATTATATTAATACATTTAGAAACGATTAATGTCCTTAACATGGTGAGAGTTACGTTATTTATTTCGTAATTTAACGGTTTTCAGATTTAGTGGCAAACTTTGTTCACTGTTCAAACGATTAATTAAAAAATTAACGTTGTAATCAAATTTACCAAGATATCTACTGAAGTTTCACCTATGAGGATCCATCAATCCTAGTACCCGTTACAAATGAATGTATTTCTTTGCGAAATCATATATTGACAAATAATTCAAATAAGAGAATGGGTACGTGTCACTGTACTCCCAGAATTCAAACGAATTCCCACACATTATGATACACATGATCCAAAAACAAGGCCCCTTTTGGTAAATAATACATCAATCGAACTAAAAACCAACATGTACTCGTACAAAACCAAATGTTCAAAATATCAGATCTTTTAAATTGGACCAGACTAAAGAAATTAACTAAACGGCTGGGTACTCGACATGCTGAACACATGTCACCCCTACACTGGCTGGATGATCGTCTACCTCTGTGATGAACACATGTGAATATGAGGCCAGCAGCCATCTGTTAGGCCAAGGACCTTCTAGGTCTGTCGCCCCATGGAGTTTTTTTTTTAAAGAAAGTATCAGGTCCTATGGGGCTTCAAAATCCAGAAAACTAATTTTAGTTAAATTCAAATCTCCGTTTATTTCTTCTTCTTCGCTTCACGGGCTAGGCAAATTGCCTGTTCCGCCTCACAGTTCTTCTGTCCATCTTTTCACTGGCCTTTCTACATTCCTTGAACCTCTTGGCTTGAAGTTAAATGCTGCTTTTGGTAACCTTGTTACATTGATTCCTTCTACAATTCTAAACCATTTATCTCTATAGGCCTATTATTTGATTTTATCATTTCATGGATATATATTTAACTACGTTCTTGTATCTGCATTCTTTATCCGATCCAATCTTATGCAGTTTTTTGTTCTTCTAAGGAAGTTCTTTTCTACGCTTTGTACTTTATTTTTTATTCCAACTGAATTGGTCAATATGTTATCTCATTAATGGAAACTCATAACCAACACAATTATAGTCAGAGGTCACTTACCCAGTTGTCTTTTCCTCGTTCTGCATTTTAAAGCATGAATCTAGATCTATTTTTATTTTACTTTTTCATAAAACCAAAGCATTTTATCAGAACGAATTTCCATGTTTGCTTTACTGCTGCGCAAACTAATTTCTTTGGAACGACCACATGCATTTTTATTATTTAAAAATATAAAATCACTTTCGACTATCTATAAAATGTTAAATCATCTATGGAGGCAGTGATTTTCGTTGTGTGGTTAAATAAATATGAAATTATTGCATTATCACGGGTCACACGTATGCAAAGTTTCAAGTAGATCCAATGTTTCTAATTGGGTGAAAATCGTGTCAAAAAATTCCATTACATGGATACAAAGACACTTTTTTTTATTTTCTGATGATTCTGGCCATGCTTTTAGAAACAAAATATGAAATTATTGTATTGCCACGGGTCTTTTAGGAGTATACAAAGTTTCAAGTCGATCCAATGATTTTAAGTGGGTGAAAATCGCGTTGAAAGATTCCGTTACATAGATAGATAGATAGATACAGGTCAAGCTAATATAAAGCGTGTAAAAAGGCAAGTACAGTATAATTATGGTCTAGAGTTAAAAGTCATTTTCCGAAAAGTCCCTAAAAGCCCAAGCAACATTGTACACGTGGAAGTACTACAAAGGGAGAGGTTAAACTGAATCAAAGAAAGAGAAAGAGAGAGAGAATTTTTCTGAAAATATTAAATGACAGACACTTTTTTTTGTGATGACATTAATTAGATTATAAAACATCTCCTCCTCTGTGTCCCTATGTGTGTGTGTGTCTCTCTCTCTATCTATCTATCTCTCTCGTTTCTCTCTCTTTCTCGCTTAGTCTGTTTCTTGTTTAGATAATTTCATCTCCCCGCGCCTCCCTGTGTTCGCTCTTACAGCATTATCCATTGGTGGAGATTTTTACCTCTGGATCATGTACTTATTGTTACATCTTTTCACCAAAAGGAAACCTAAAGATGAGTGATCATGAAATCTCCCAGAGTTGAATTTTCTTTCAAATAACTTAGTTATATTTTAAATAAACATGTAAACTTTTTGTTTTAGAGGTGAAATGTGGTCAGCAGTTACAGCTGGTTATTTTGAAACTGGAAACGCTACTTACTGTAGCTGCCCCCATGATTCTGGGTGGGCATAGGTCCCATACTAGCGCAAATATGAGAAAATTTCTTCCCTCATGAGGAATCTAACCAGTGCAAGTCCGGTAGCTTTTCACCATGTCATTATGTTTATAATATCACCATAATAATAACAATCCTACTATTCATATTATTATTATTATTATTATTATTATTATTATTATTATTATTATTATTATTATTAACATCAATCTAACGAGAGATTGTGTTTTTCTGAAAACATTACGAGTGACAAAGTCGTGAGATGGTTAAACTGCGGTATTGAAATAGAAATAAAATAAATTGCAAATAACATATATTTGGCAACACTGTTCTTGAATAGATTGCAAAAAGGCGACACAGATGTTATTATAAATGGCTGACTGAACATTTGTCATCGTCTAACAATGCAAATGTGATAGTAATGAGAAACTCACCTCCAGAACTTGATAACACGAAACTCAACGCAGCTGTATTTATCACAAGCTATTCGAGTATAGTTTACTGAACGCAAATTCTGCTTCAATTTCATTATAATACAAGCCACAAATAAATCAAGAGAACTATAAATACTAATTTGTTATGTAATGGAGAAATAGATGATAATTTATTTTACGAAGATCTTTAACTAAAAAGATTAGGGTCGAAAATCATATCTGGAGGTTAAATAATTAAAATATTTATACCAGAGGCCTCTTATTTCAGGAACGATGGTTCTTTTGTGTGCCATATATAAGATTGTTCACTCCTATACTAATAATGACCTAATTATCATTATGTTTATAGGGAAGTAAGTTGAATTTATCAGAGAGGCCTTGGTATCTATTGACAATGTGAAGTAATAACCCTACTTACTTCCCCAGGAAGAAAAGTAATCGACTTAATTAATAATGTAAAAGTAAATCAATAGGAACCTCAAACTCGATGCTATTCTTTTTGCAGACGATTTAGCTCTTCTGGCACTTTCCGAAAATGATTTGCAACGATCAATTTATAATTTGCAAAAAATAGGTGCCAAATTTAATATGAAAATATCAATTAAGAAAACTAAAATTACGGCATTTCATGGGTAGGACCCCATACAAAGTAAAATCTGTCTCCAGAATAAAATTTTAGAGAGATCTAATCAATTTAATTACCTTGGATATTATCTCTCTATCTGGGATGAAAAAGATATCCCTTAAAAAATTACTAGTTATAATAAAAGTTTAGGAATTATTAATCAAGTTATGAAACCATCCCTTGTACGAAAAAACACCAGATTACGTTTATATAAAGGTACGTACACACTTGCGCGCCGCGCGCGCGCACCATGTTCGTCAGATTTGGACGGGGTTTTAAGGTTCGCGCGCGTCTCGCACCACGATCCACTCATTGTCGGTTTTTTCCACGAACACTTTGATGGTTCGCTGTTTAGATTTGGACGGGTACCTGAGAGGTTCTTTGTTTTCGGTGCGCACCTATTATTTGAGTATGGAGTGGTCAGAGGAAAACATGTTAAAACTTATTGATATTTATAGAAGCAAGCAATTATTGTGGGATCCTCAACATAAGGATCATTTTTAAAAATCATTGAAAGGAGATGCCTGTTTTTTTTCAATGTTATGTGTTTTTTTTCGTGTGTGCTCTAATTGTATGAATAAATTAGAATTATTTAGAAAACATTATTTATTTAAGACGTTCATTTCATAATATTATGTATGAAGTATCACAAACAATACAATATATAAACACATTTATTACTAATTATTTATTTATTTCTTCAAAGACTCCAAAGAGCAAGATTGCTCATGTTAAAGGGCAATGTACAAAAAATAATGGCCATACAACAATTAACAATAAAATCAAGAAAACAAATTCAGGCATAAGTTTAAGTAATACAAACTACTATAGATGCACATTATATAGACTATACACATATAAATACAACATTTAAACAGGATAATATTAATAATAATAAAATTAACAAAATTAACTAAGAAAGCAATGAGAAAAAATATGTTTAATACAATTAGAAAAATGTTTAACATTCATGAAATGTTGATATTCAATAGGTAAGTTATTGTAATGGTTGATTAATGCATAACGAATCCCTTTTATACCTTTTTTTTTAGAAACTAGTATCTTTGTGCAATAAAGTACAACCTCTAGTATAATAATCATGTACATCTTTATTAAAAATTAAGGTCATGTTATGGTGAGATAGATTCTTAATAATTTTAAACACACACATATATATATTATATATATATATATATTTAAATTCCTTTAATGCTATAATATTTGAAAAAGTATAAATAAAGTTATAAGATGTAATAAGTAATAAGCGTGACCAGATGTCCCGATTTTGGCGGGACAGTCCCGATTTTAAACAATTTGTCCCGCGAAATAAAAAAAAAGTCCCTATTTTTGGGAAAGAATGCAGGACAAGCGGGAGAACGGAAAGGGAATAGACATGGTTGGTTACACCTGCTCTGCAAAATGTCTACTGAAGGTTTGTGGGTTTCCTATGGATCGCAGGAGATTCGTTGAAATTAATCATTTCGACGAACATAACACGCGCCGCGCATATGTGTACGTACCTTAACACTTTGGCTAGACCAGTGTTGACCTATGGTAGTGAAGCATGGACACTAAAAAGACAACATGAAAGCAGAATAACGGCTTGTGAAATGAGATCATGCGCAGAACAGCGGGTTACACCAGATGGGATCGGAAAAGGAACACCGATATCATAAAAGAATTGAAGACTACGCCAATTTTGGAATATATTAAACAGTACCAACTAAATTGGAAACACCATCTTGAAAGAATGAGTTCAAATCGGATCCCCAAAGCTGTTTATAATTATATACCAAGAGGACGAAGATCACTGGGCCGTCCTATGAAACGCTGGAGGGAAAATTTTTCTATAGGATCGTAACAGGCCTTGGCCTAATACATTGAAGGAAGAAGAAGAAGAAGTAAAAGTAAAGTATTCTTTCTAATTCTGTTTCTTTACTTCCTAGACCTCTGACGTTCCAAGTAACAATATTTATTCTATCGCAAATCCCTAATCGTTTATCCTTTTTCTGCTTAAGTCGTCC
Organism: Diploptera punctata; assembly: GCA_030220185.1. Lineage (NCBI taxonomy): Eukaryota > Metazoa > Arthropoda > Insecta > Blattodea > Blaberidae > Diploptera > Diploptera punctata. The sequence continues at coordinate 526,102 of JASPKZ010007258.1, forward strand.
ATTAAATCCGTCCGGCTGAACACTGTGAGAGAGATTAGTTTGGAAATTTTTTACATGGTCAGGTTACCAATCCAGACGCACAACCAACTTCTTAGTGGATAGGGGATTTATTTCGGAGTTTTCTTCTCCTAGACGGGTTGCTAACCAAAGCTTTGGAGTCCCATCTACCCCTTGGCTTGCAGGTTTCCTCTTCCGCCTTCTTTACCGTTGAGAACAATTTTCTTCATCCACTTCTGGAGCCGTTGAGATATCCCTCGTTGGAGCTAGTTCGCTTCCCTTCTCCTCTTACTAGATAGCAAGATAGTTAAAAACCAGACTTCCATATCTAGTCGTTTTAATGTATGCTGACGATGTGGTTATTATTTAAGAAAATGAAAATAATTTGCAGTACTCTTTACATCAATTAAATCAATTATGCCAAGAATATAATTTCAAAATATCGAAAGAAAGAAACAAAAAGAAAAAATGGCATTTTGGGGAAACGATCATATAAGATCAAAAATCGTAATGGACAACAAACCTCTGGAACAAGTAACAAATTTTAATTATTTGTTTTGTAATTTTACTATAAAAACAAAAACTGAAAGAGAGATACATACGAAATTGTCGAAATTTCAAATGATACGCGGAACTATACATAAAACATTTAAGAAGAAAACAAGAAGAGATACTAGATTGATGTTTTATAAAACATTGGCAGTTCCTGCATTACTTTATGGGACCAAAAAAACTGCAAAGTAGAATAGAAAGCGCAGAAATGAACTTCCTTAGAAGAACAAAAGGCTGCAAAAGATTGGATCGGATAAAGAATGAAGATATAAGAACAGAGTTAAATATATATCCATTGGATGAGAAAATCAGAGAATATAGAGAGAAATGATTTACACACGTGGAAAGAATGAATGTATCAAGATTACCAAGAGCAGCATTCAACTACAAGCCAAGAGGTTTCAAGGAATGTAGGAAGGCCAGTGAAAAAATGGATAGAACAACTGTGAGGCGGAACAGGCAATTTGCCTAGCCCGTGAAGTGAAGAAGAAGAAGAATAATGTAAAAATGATACCTACTTAAAATTTTATTGAGAAATACAATACAATTTTATTGTATCACACTTATTTCTCACTTTGATTACACAGAGCAACCAAAAATATACTTTTTTTTTGTCCCAGAAAGAAAAATATTTGATTCTGATAGTATTTGTTTCTCCTGAATTCAAATATATCGGTTTTTCTCCATCACGCAAGGTTTCCAAGAGACAGGAATTTATAACTTCAAACACTTTATTATTTTCTACATTCGTAGCTACACAATATTCGAACATTCGGTCTCACCTAGAAAGTAAGAATTACGATTTTCTGCTATATTTCGCCTGTGGAGCTTTCCTCTTGATGGTCCAACAGTAATCGTCCAACATATTAGGATTCAATTTGCCTTGATATCTATTTCCCATAGCTGAAATCTCCTGAGTTAGCTCATTTTTTTTATTTTACAATGGACAAATGGACGAAAAAAATTATTTAAATCCATTAATTGAAATTTAAATTTTATAAAAAGTTGTGGTTGATGGAGAAATTGCGAATATATATTTGAAAACACGATAAAAAACTGCATTAAGTACAACTATTGGTACTCATGAGGCAAAAATCATGTTGACCAGTGTAATTAATATTTATAGTGAATGATCAGTAGTTGTTACAGTTATTAACATAAGCCACAACGTTTGGTTGATTTTCATTAGTATTTTTCTTATTTATTTCAATATGTTTCTCTACTTTATGTTTTACAGTTTCTTTATTTACATAAGTCCTTAAATATTCTGTATGTCTTTTCATATATATTTTCTACTTTACTGGTAATAGAAAATGGACCGCAGCATTCGCCGCTTCCCCTACATCACAATTAATAATATATGTAATTAGCATGCAGTGTGAAACTGTTATTTAAAATGGCTGCCATTAATTTAGGCAACAATAAACAATTGCAGTTGTTTTATCAACATTTCATTGATAATAAACAATTGAACTCTTCAAACTAAGTTATAAATTCACACGAAAAATTAAAATTAAACATAATTATTAGTATAGAAGTGAACAAAATTCTATACGCAATTGGGGAAGGAAGTACGTTACTAGTCTCGAACTTATTTGCTAGTCCTCGAGTAGTAATGTACTTACTTCCCTTGTTGCGTACATAACTATAAACAAGGTCCATGACTTTACTTCCCTTCCGAATTATGCCATACTCTGTCTGTTTAGGTCATTAAATAATCCCACCGATCTCGGCGACCTCGGAACCAGAGGCGAGCAACTCTAGTCCATGTAGCCCTTATTTTATTGAATATGGCTAAATGTAAAAATAAACTCTTCCAGGTCTAATTTATTAACCTAAAGTTACTGGGGTAAAGTTCTCTAATAAAAATAAATTTAATAGAATTAATTCTTATTTTCAATGTTTTTTTTTTGGCAAATGCCCAGGTTGTCTTTCAACATTCCTGGTTTCTCTCTTGGCATGACACACTTGTAAACCCACTTCTGAGGTTGGGGCGCCTGGGAGGCGGGGTTACCTTGCCCCGATGATATGATGTGGGATGATGATGATAGTGATGCGCCAGAAGAGTCCCTAATCCTAAGCTTAATCTAAGATGAATATGAATGATGATGATTGCGATGGCCATTTGATTTCGGGGACCGTTTGGGCCTTAAAGATTTCCTGACATTTGTCTTACAGGTGAGGAAAAACCCCGATAAAAACCTCACCCACAAAAACTGTCCCGACCGGGATTTTTAAATATAAAAATAATGAATTTACATCATATCCAAGAAAATTAACACTTTTAAAATGACTTCGGTATAAGCAGGCAAAAATATTAATAAAAATCTTCCTCGTTGAAACTCAATAAAGTAACATTTTCTTATTTTTTATCCCTTTATGTTTTAAATTTAAATACTGAGTTATTCAGGGAATAATTTTTATTATTACTTTGATTTATATTTATGTATTCGTATTATTATTATTATTATTATTATTATTATTATTATTATTATTATTATTGAGGTTATATAAATATTGGACGTAATTAATTTTTTGTGTTAGTTTTTTTAAGACTGTTAATTTGTATTTTAATTGTTATAGCGAGAGAATAAAAAATCACAATGATAAATAATTTAAATATAAGGTAAACATTAATTATCAATTATTTGTGATGAAAAAAATAAATGTTACAACTCTGAATTATTAATATTTAATTTTAGGAAGTTATATTTTGAGGTTATTTTAATTATATTATTTTTGGTCTGGACATCTTACCTGAATATTAATGTTGATTTGTTCTTGGACATGTTTCAAAACAATTCTCTGTTTTATCTTCAGCTTTCCCAGAGTCTGGGAAAGCTGAAGATAAAACAGAGAATTGTTTTGAAACATGTCCAAGAACAAATCAACATTAATATTGAGGTAAGATGTCCAGACCAAAAATAATATAATCTGAATTATTACCCGTTTTACTAAACAATCATATAATATCATAGTAACGCCACAAATTTACTATTATTAGGACCTATTATTTATTTATGTAGCAGGTTTCATAATAGTTCAACATCTTCCTGCGCCCAATTAATTTACTGTCATTCTCCTACACATCTCTCTGCCATTCCAATCTTCATCATCCAATCCTTTTTCCTCACATGCTGCTTAAAACACCATCAATCCACTTTATGTTTGCCTGCCCTCTTCTTTTTCTAAGTGGCACCCATCCTAGTATTCTTTTTGGGAATCTGCTCCTGTCATTTTGTTATAAAGCCTATTATTATTATTATTATTATATTATTATTATTATTATTATTATTATTATTATTATTATTATTATTATTATTGTATAATTTTGCTATTCGGTGGTTGAGTGAAAGAGAAAGCCTTATGTCCTTAACTCTGCCAGTTTAAATAAAGCATTATTATTATTATTATTATTATTATTATTATTATTATTATTATTATCATTATTATTATTATTATTATTATTATTATTGTATAATTTTGCTATTCGGTGGTTGAGTGAAAGAGAAAGCCTTATGTCCTTAACTCTGCCAGTTTAAATAAAGCATTATTATTATTATTATTATTATTATTATTATTATTATTATTATTTATTATTATTATTATTATTATTGTATTTTTGCTATTCGGTGGTTGAGTGAAAGAGAAAGCCATATGTCCTTAACTCTGCCAGTTTAAATAAAGCATTATTATTATTATTATTATTATTATTATTATTATTATTATTATTATTATTATTGTATAATTTTGCTATTCGGTGGTTGAGTGAAAGAGAAAGCCTTATGTCCTTAACTCTGCCAGTTTAAATAAAGCATTATTATTATTATTATTATTATTATTATTATTATTATTATTATTATTATTATTATTATTATTATTATTATTTGGAAAGCAACGGGAAGCTACCACACCTATAATTCCCTAGTAAAGCTGCAAAGCATAGCATGAAAATGTTATGATTGCAGTGAAAGACCTGCCCTCGGGCAGAATTACTATGGATGGATGGATGGATGGATGGATGGATTATTATTATTATTATTATTATTATTATTATTCCATAAATATTTTTGTTAGTCTTGTATTCTCTTGATGTATTATGTGATTTACGTAGGGAGAGGTTAACTAAGCTAAAGAAAGAATGAAAGAAAGAGAGGAAGAAAAAAAGGAAAATAAAGATTAACTATCTACAATTTATGGTAGAAGTTTTAATAAAATTATGCTAAAAATATAATTTTAAATATTGAATTTTTAAAATAAGCTAATTTTGACTGGGAAGTTACCACCTGGTACCCTTAATTAGATGATGGTAGAATCTCAGTATCGCTATAGCACTTTTAGAAAAAATTAAACAAAAGTGAAACCTGGATTACATGTGAATAATATCAACTCAGGAAACGTGTTTTTTTATCTGTCATAAATATTATGGTAATGACATACATGTCACGTCCGTTCTTATTCTGAAGGACAACACTCTGACAGTAGTTATGGGAATTTTCATTGCTGCAGTTTAGTTAAAACTGATAATTTCACACAGCGTAAGTCAGACTAACACATTATGTATTTATAATGTATGTGCAAGTGAGTTACGTTATTTATTGTTATACATTAATAATCAGTGATATGTTAAACTTATATCAGGTCACCTAGATAAAATAAAACAGGCTAAACAAGTGTTCATCTACCTTAATTTACTTAACTTATCTTCATTAATTTGTCCCGCGCCGTAGCCGAGTGGTTAAGGCAGGAAGCCTTGGCGCAGAGCTACGGGACTTGCGCTAGTTCGAGTCTCCATGGGGGAGGAAATTTTCCCATGGTATTTCGGCCAGTATGGGACCGGTGCCCACCCAGCAACGTGGGGAATTTGGGTAGCTACAATAAGTAGCGGTTCCAGGTTGAGAAAACCAGCTATAACGGCTGGGGGACTCGACATGCTGACCACATGTCACCCCTACACTGGCTGATTATCATCTACCTCTGTGATTGACACATGTGGATATGAGGCCAGCAGCCGGCTGGTAGGCTAAGGGCCTTATAGGCCTGTCGCGCCAGGAGTTGTTGTTGTTTGTATCTTCATTAATTTACTATATTTAAATTAGAGAAAGGTGTTTAGTATGAAATACCTGGGTTCTCTAATTACCCCTAAAATGAATTAAATAAAGAGGTTCGAGCAAGGAGTACAATGGGCAATACGTGATTCTATGCATTAAAACAAGTTTTTATGTCAAAGAAAAAATAGGGTAGCAAAAATTAAAACATATAAAACAATACTGAAACCTATAGTTATGCTTCGAAGCGAAACGTAAGCCAATAGCTACTACAGCAAAAATTATACCTAAATTACCAAAGGCTTCCTTTTTTACCTCTCCTTTGTACATTACCAGAAAAAAAGATACGCACATATTAAATGCATGGGAACGAAAAACACTGAGGAAGATACATGGAGCAGTACAGGAACAAGATATATGGAGAATTAGAACGAACCAGGAGTTGAAAGAATTATATAGGGATTCAGAACTAGTAGAAGAGATTGGAGTGGATAGGACATGTGTTGCGGATTGAGCAGGAAAGAAGTGTAAGAAGAATTTTGGAAGGGAAACCAGAAGGAAACTTAAGACAATTGAAGGTTAAAATATGGAGACAAAAAGCTAGGAATAGAGAAGAATGGTATGATGGTATGAAAGGAGGCCAAGGTTGTTAGAGGACCGTAGAACCAAGGGAAGAAGAAGAAGAAGCACTTACTATATTTATCTTATATTTTCTATCGTACATTTATCATAAGTAATGCCACGAGTGATTTCCAATAAAGTCACGACTCACGAAGTGAGGAGTGAATTTATCTAGAGAATTTGGTAATCAAGAGTGGCATTTGTTAGGACTATTTAACGAATAAAATTAAGCTGTTTACTCACAAATCATTATTTAACTATAGTTATTTTAAAAAATGTATATATTTAATGTAAACAGCGAAGTTTGAAAACAAATGAGAAACGATTGGTACGCTTCAATTGCTTCTTTTGTTCATCACTGCAACCAGATCATAATATTATTTATTGCTAAAGGATCGCAATGTTGTAAGAATGCACCCTAGTGGAGAAAAATATAACCAACGTTATAGGTATTAATTAATTTCTGATGTCCTATTATGTAAATATGTCAATTATATTTTTCTGCAACGTCATTTCCTCGAAAATAATTAATTTAAGAAAGTGCAAACAGTGGTTTCTTTTTTTTGTGGTAAAATCAATTGTTACAAATGCTTTTATATTATCTCTCGCATGCGCTTTCTGCTGACATTCATGCACTATATATACAATCTGGTATCCGTATTTCTGAGAGAGTCAGTCACTGCAAAATAATGCTATGACCTATTCAGAATGTTAAATAGGAGGTGCTTTCTTTATTATGATAAACTTTAGTTGGTAAATTCTAGGCGAAACACGACTGTGATTGGTTGTAAATCATAAATCATTGAAATTTGATTGGTCATTGACTTCCATTCGAGGCATGAGTTAAATAGTCTAATTAATTATATTTGAAAACCACCAGGTAGGCTAATTAAAGGAATATAATAAAACAAATAATTGAGAAAACTTATAATTAATATTAGTCTGAACAATACTTGTGTTTTCCCACCATAGCAAGGTTGTTTCACTTGGGCTTTCTATGTTTTCCTATCCTTATCAATGTCTATTATAAGATTGAAAAATTGGTACCAGATGTCAAGCTTATCTCCATTTTCTGTAATTTTGTGTTATTTATTTTTTCCTTCACTTATAAGTCTACCGCCTGGCAAAGGTCTTAGGGAGCCAAATTTCGATTCCCGATTGGGTTTAATTTCTTGGGTTGAGTATTTGAGTTTTCATTTGCAATTGTAAGATAATGTCGGGAAACATTAAGGTTCGTATAGTTCTGAACACCATTTGTCCGCAGTTATCGACCTATCATATTCGAGCATTTATGGTGTATCTTTCATTAAATGTTTGTGTTGTCTAAAAGGTGGCTCTGGGATTGAACTCATCACTCATACGACAATGCTCTTCATCTCCTTGTGTGATCAGAAAACGATTAATTTATAAATATTCCCTTGGTGAAGTGCACTAGTTTATAAAGTTTATATGGATCCCAGGCTTTGAATTTCATTCATAAAGTTTTATTTTTAAGGGGGGTAGAATTAGAATTGGTTGTATGTAATCTAGAGTTTAAAAACATGTTCAGATAGGTCGTGCATCTGCTAGGCTCGGGAGGTTTGTAACACGTAAAGGAGTGTACAATGAGAGCATATAAATTCAGGAAAATAAATAAAGAAAAGAGTATAAATGTATGTATTATATTATTTATATTCATTTCTATGTTGTGAACATTTACTAATTAATCTGATATTTAATTTTCTCGCAGAGACTCACTTTATCTGGTCTAGGAACAAAGTTAATCTTATAAAAATATATTCATTTGTTTAGAAATGGCAGGCATATTGATAAAAATTACAAAAAATCCTCATATACAGATAAAACATAAAAAATACATAATACATTTTTATCTAAGAAAAATGTATCATCGTCGACATAAAGATTTAGGTATTTTGGCCAGTTCCGGCTTAAAACTGGTCACGCCATCTCTTCATAGGTCGGCCAACACTTTTTCTTATAGGATTATAGTTCAGGACAGCGTTTGGTATTCTAGTTGGTGACTACGTCACGGGAAATGTATTATATATATATATATATATATATATATATATATATCCATCCATCCATTCATCCATCCACCCATCCATCCATCCATAGCAATTCTGCCCGAGGACACATCAACTACGGAATTATAGGTGTGGTAGCTTCCCGTTGCTTTCCACACCGGTGAAGGATGATGATGATGATGATGATAATGATAAGGATGAAGATGATGGCCGGATGATTTTCGGGAATAGTTGGGTCCTAAGCTTCCTGACATTTGTCTTACAGGTGAGGAAAAACCACGAAAAAAACCTCACCCTTGTCACGCAGCGAGCCCGGGTTCGATATCCGGTCGGGGCAGGCTCCTGGGTGAGGTTTTGTCGGTGTTTTCCTCACATATAAGACAAATGTCAGGAAGCTTAGGGCTCAACGTCCCCGAAAATCATCCTGCCATCACCCTTATCATTATCATCATCATCCTTCATCGGTGTGGAAAGCAACGGGAAGCTACCACACCTATGATTCCCTAGTAAAGCTGCAAAACATCGCATAAAAATGCTATGATTGCAGTGAAGACCTGCCTTCGGGAAGAATTACTATGGATGGATATACATATATAAATAATTATGTTAAGATTACATGTATGTTATATATCCGATGCCTATTAAGTAGGATCGTTGAAGATTTGTAAAACTTAGCATGGGAACAATCTCAATAAATTAATAGTTTTAGAATTCTATAATAGTGCCAAACTGTTAAGAACTGAATGACTATACCTGTATCTAAGTGGAAATTTGATGTCAACATGGTGAAGAATATTAATATGCTTTTAAGTAAACATGGCTTTGAAAACAGCGATTTTTAATTCAGCTTTGATCTCGATATGTTTGTTACCAATATTCAGATATTTCAATATTATATTCATATCTGGAATTGGCTATGAGAAAAAAATTAATATTTAAAATTCTGATATATATCTTCATTTTAACATGAAAGGACTTACGGTCTAGTGAATTACACGGTAAAAAGAGAAATAGTTATTAGATAGTAAAACTGTATTTGTTATTGTTGTTTTTATAGATGCTCTTTAGAGCCACTTCAATTGTTTGTACTTACGTTTTTGCATGCAGACATTGAGAATATTTCATAATGAAAATATTTATAATATTCTTTTATTTCATACATAAACAGTGGTTGATTTATCATAAAAACAAAAGATTAGGAAAAAAATAATTTAAATCCCAGAATGAAACTAACTATATAGTAGGACCTGTTTGGAATACTTAGTTTCAAAGCCCAATATATTAAGGCCCTACAACAATACCTGTCCTTAATCAACTGAATTTAATCCATATAACCAGTTCCCTTTTCTAAGATTAATTCGAATATTTTCTTTCCACTTTCGCCTAAACATTTATAATGGCCTTTTCTCCAATATTTCCCAATAAAACTTCTGAAAGCAATTATACTGTCGCCAATGTTTACAACAATTTCCTAGATTTACTGAACTTGTCTGCAATAGGACAATGTTAAATAGGGTTCTTCATTTATAACCTAACGGGCAGACGACGTTTTGCATGTGCGCGGTTGGGTATGCCACAACCGGCTTTGTTCCTACATAAACTGCGCGCGTGAAGCATGTATAAAAATCTTACCTTATAGAAGATCCTGGAAATGTCGCCCACCCTTGGCCAAACAGGCATTATATTGGGAAAACACATTCTGGTTCATTTGATAAAGTTGGGTCTCTGTAATATTTCCGATTTCATTTCTAATATTTTGTTTTAGTTGTTCCAATGAATGAGAATTTGTCTTGTAAAGTTTGTCTTTCAGGTTACCCCACAAGTAAAAATCACACACTGTTAGATCAGGGGAGCGAGAGGGCCATACACCAGCATTGATCACTCTATCTTGAAACACTTCCCTAATTTTATTCATGGAATTTCTGTTGTATGAGCAGTAGCTAAATCTGTTGAAACCGCCCATATGATTTATCTTCTTATGTCAGTTCACGAAAAAATGAGGTCAAAATGTAATTTCATTACGTATCTTCTATAAGGTAGGATTTTTATACGTGTTTTACGCGCGGAGTTTATATAGGAGCAAAGCCGGTTGTGGCACACCCAACCCCGCACAGGCAAAACGCCGTGTATCCGTTAGGTTATAAATAAAGAACCCTGTATATTGTGGAGTTCATCTTTTATGCTACCGAATATTCAAATATTTTAAATTTATTCATGTCATTTTAAATTTATTCATGTAATTGATCTATTTCACAAATGAAAGTGTATATGACATAGTGGTGCAAGTCAGTTTTTTTACAAACATTTTTAAGTAAACGATTTTATAGAAGAAACTGCATACTGTATTTCAGATCCTTCAATAATTAACAGGGCAATAAATATCTCCATGATTATCAGTATTAAGCTAACTTGATTCTTTACATACTAACAAAATATTTATTTTTTTCTTCTCGGAATGAAGAAAAATGACTTACGCCACTATACCATATACCCCTTCATATATAGTACCATATACAATTACTAGATTTCAGTTTTTAATTTTTGATTTTGATTTTTAGGCTTCTTAGACAAAAAAGGCGAGATAACAAGAGGCATTGAACTGAATAATAACACAACCATTATTATTATTATTATTATTATTATTATTATTATTATTGTCACTCTTGTTTATAGCTGATATTACAATAAAGATGCGAATGATTTTTTTACTCTCGTATATTTTATACATTGAAAATAATGGTGGCGAGTTAATCTGATAAGGCCCTAACTATATCAGGAATACAGGATACTTTCTAATAAGTAAATTTTGTATTTGAAATATCAACATGATAACACTAGCTTCTATATTTTCCTGATCACTACTGCATATGCATTATTATTCACATTTTTTACTCTTAATATTGTGTCTTTATACTTAATTTTATGATAGGATAATATTATTTCATTTGATATCTTCATTTAGACTCTCCAATGTTATTGGACATGTTAATAATAAAGGATATTGTGCTAAAGTAAGTTTTTTCTTTTCCTTGACAGTGTACGAGTTCAGTTACGCATGCACAGGATGGCTGATGATGATCATAAATATGCACCTCTCCTTGGAGATTACGAACGCGGATCGTAAGTACATATTTATAACCTTATCTATAGATTATTATTTACAGTATTTCCCAAGTTCGCTCTTCTTATCTCGCATTATAGAACTAATATGCACTTCGTATTTTGGGTTCAAAAGTAATCGTTTGCATTATAAGATGACAAATGTAAATATGTATACATTTTATGAAATATAACCTAATTTCAAAACCGTGGATGTCCTCAAATTCTGGATAATTTCCGTGTCAACGGTAGTAAAAAAATCACTCAATGATTTCATATAAAAAAATATTTGCAGGATGTTTTATAATTTTTCTCTTAATTTATTCCAAAATTTACATGATTTGGATGTACAGTATCTAATAATGATTTAATAGTATCTAACTAACTAACTCACTGGCACTATCAAACCTGTAGGTTCATGGCCGCGAGGACATAAGCTCTTCATAAGTTATATCTCTATCCTGCGCCAATGTTTTCTAATCATCCCCTGTATAATCTACTTCCCTCAAATCATAGTTAATGTTATTCTCCCACCTCATTCTTGGTCCACCAACTGGGCGTTTTCCCTCTGGTTTTCCTACAAGAAGCTTCCATGCACGTCTCTCATTCGCTTTTTGTGCCACATGTCCTGCCCATCGCAGTCTACGAGACTTACTTGTTCTCATTATATCTGGCTTCCTATAAAGACCATGCAATTCAGTGATACGCGGTATTTTCCATTCACCTGTCTGTTCATCTCTCTTTGGTCCAAAAAAATTCCTAAGTACTTTATTCTCAAATCCTCGTAATCTCCTTTCCTCACTTTAAGTAAGAGTTCATGTTAAGCATCCATATAATATAACTGGTAGAATAATAGTTTTATATATTTTAAGTTTAACGTTTTTTTTAAAGGAGTTGGGAAGACCAGAGTCTCTATAATGCTTAATAGCATGTATTTCCAGAATTGAGCCTATGTTTAATTCCCTTATGCATCTCATTCCTGTTTGTGATTATTGTTCCTAGGTATTTGAATTCTGCCACTTCCTCAAAGATTTAATAGTAATAGAATATTTAATTAAAATTTGTGGTGTTACATTTAGTTAGAAAACGTATAACTAATTTATGAGTAGTACAGGCTGTACAACATCCGTGAGTAGATATTTGGAAGACGATGTTTGGTTCCCGAATTTTTTACTTTAATTTCATTATCAACAAATACATTTTATGTCTGATTAACTTGTAAATATTAAACAGTTTAATCTAAAACATAAAGGGATAAAAAAACTAATGATAAAATAATTATTAACATTGTAACATTCTCTGACAATTAAAAAGTCATTACCATAACTTCGAATTAAAAATAGGTTATGACGTCAGTATCAATTTGTTATTTAAAATGTATTTTTAATAATATCAAGAATTACATTGTTTTCTCTTGAGAATTGATGTTCTTAAAAATTACTTTATTTTACTCTTTATATCTTAATTATTTTTGCAGCATTATGAATCTTGCAAAATTACTTTGTCTTCTTTTTTCCTATCCTAATTTGACCTCGTAAGTTTATATTTATTTTGAGATTAAACATACGTACCTCTTTTAATAAAATTATTTAGATTTACCTTTCTACCTAATTATATCAAAATGTGTTTATATTTGTACTGTCTGCAAGTTCTTAAATTATCAAGAATGTAATTATTAAATTTTATTGTTAGGCTCTATTTAAGAGGGCAATGGGTGAAACTTCATTTTTGGAATGTATATCCATGTTGGTATAAGTAATGAAATGTCTACGTTTCATTTCTGTAGCATCAGTAGTTTTTAAATTATTCAGATTTTAGTTTCAACAAGAGACAATTGTTTAAAATCTATCTCAGTTATCAAGTCTGAGGCAAAATATTTAAAGATATATATATATATAGATATATTATCCATAGTATTATTCATAGTAATTCTGCCCGAAGGCAGGTCCTTCACTGCTATGCTTGCAGCTTTCTTCTTCTTCTTCTTCTTCTTCCTTCCAAGTATTAGGTCAAGGCCTGTTACGATCCTATAGAAAATTTTCCCTCCAGCGTTTCATAGGACGGCCCAGTGATCTTCGTCCTCTTGGTATATAATTATAAGGGCATCCGAGGGCTAGGGAGTCTTTCCTTTCTTCCATTTCTTATTTCCTTTATTTTCTTTTCTTCTCCAGAAAAGCCTGACCAGAGGCTATAAGATGGCAGCCCCATCACTGGTCTTGCCTTCCTTTGGCCAGCAACCAATCGAAGGGACTATTATTATGCTTTCAAGTCTTACACGAGAATTTCCCGGAAGGATCAAACTAATGCTTGCAGCTTTACTATAGGGAATTGTAGGTGTGCTAGCTTATATATATATACCATATTATGCTTGCATTGCTCAATGTTAAACACTTAATTATAACATATATATCTATCTATCTTAATATGTATTTTTATATTATCTATATATACGTAGATAGATTTATATATGTAGATTCAAGTAAAATGTTCGTATAATAGAAAATTAAATTCTAATTTTTCATTATTTTCATAGGAGAGATGAAAGAAAAAAATGTACTCGACATTCTTTTTTTTTTGTATAGATGATATATTTTTGATTTTGATAAATACTTAATTCATAAAAATTATGACTACCTACTTTCATTAGTTAGTGTGTCCAGAATATCCTGTTTAAAATTTAAACCCATATTTTAAAAATTATAGGATAAGAACATGACAAAATGCGCCTTTTATAGAAATTTTGGAAAAAAAAAATCAGGCACAGTAAGGATAGTAATTTGAAAATAGACTATAATAATTCTGATCAGGCACCAGTATTCTTTAATGAGAGAAAATACTAAACTTGAAGATCAGGAAGGCAATACCATAAACCACAATATTACCATTGTAGTTAAACCCTTATAATAGGGATTTAAATAGTTTAGCAATTTAAATGTGACATCATTATACCAAGTGTGATAGGTTTATAAAAATTTGGCAATATTTTATTAAAGGTACACATTTTTCCTAAAAAAACAAAAAAAGATAAAACCAATTTTTAACTACAATTTTTAAATTTTCACCTATTGCTCCCCTCAAATCTAATTTCGCAAATTAATTTTTATAGTTGAAACATGTTTACTGGAAATTAATACAAAATTTTGCTGTCGATTGTTCTTCGAGCATTTGTCATTTCGACAGCTAGTGTAGACAGAACATTTTCAATTGCAAAATTCATCACAAACAAGATTTATTATTTGAACGACACATGTCATTACTGTACACTGTATTAACAGTAATACTCATATCTGTGACGCCTGAAAGATAACCCAGACTGCAGTTGGAATACATGAATGCTCATTATAAAATCCCAAATGTAATTTCTGACAGAAATACTGAGGCGATTAAATGTAATATGTATTAAAGCAAATAATAATAAAAATGCTTTTATTATAATAGGATACATATTTAAAAAACGTTAGACTAAAAATGTATAAAACATTGTTTTTTTTCACTTTTATAGATGCGAAATATTATCTTTCACTTTAAGGGGGTGACGGGTGAAAATGTGACCATTTGAGATCAAAATTGGCATTTTTTTGTTTTTTGTACTAAAAAATAGCCTACTCTCTAATGTATATGTTGGCAAAGTTTCAGAGGCCTATGTCGCTTTCAAGTGCCCTAAATTACGTCAGAGTTAAAGGCTGCACCAGTTAAATACTACCTGCATGCAAATCTTTGAACTTGTTTTTCCACACTTTTATTTTCAGTGTATTTTGTACATTCAAAATTGAATGGAATTCAGAAGTTTTGTCCTAGAAGGTTCAAATTTTTACTGCATGTCCTAAAAACAATGGGTAACAAAGTAGTGCATAGGTTTGATGATTTGAAGTAGTATTGTAAGAAATAAAAAAATAAAATATATGCAATTATTAATTTTTTTTGTAATTACACGCAAGAGGTACAACATTATTTTTTTCTCCCTTTGTACTCACATTATAAAAATTCTAATGCATGATGTTTTTCTAAATATTTTAGGGGTCTTGTAAAAAAACAGACATTTTACTAAAAACTGTGGAACCCATTTAATTATAATATATGCAAATGTTTTGAAATGTAATATTTAGTAAATCATAAAATAAATGTCTCACAAGAATGAAACTTAAACACATCATTATGTATTAAAGCAGTGAATGTATGTACAAAAATCAAGCCTCTAGCTCACAAAATGTAGAAAATAGAAATTTCACCCATCGCCCCCTTAAGAGTTTGGGAAAAAGTGATTATCAGTACTTAAAAATAAAATGTTTAGGACATTATGGGGGTCAAAGATGAACAGTTAGGTAACACAGGACATTACGTAACACTGATCTTTAGCCGAAAGCAGATGGAAATAAAAACAGTTACAACTCGTATAAAGTGCTTTGGCACGAATGGGAAATGCAAAGAAGTGGTGGAAATATCCTGTAGAAAAACCTGAAGAAAGCGTCCAATGGGTAGGCCCAGGATGAAGGGGGGAGAGTAATCTTCTTCTTCTTCTTCCATATGCAGTATTGGGTAATGATGCCCGTTCTGCGACTACAAAAACTGATCTTTCCATCGGTTGAAGGGTCTTCCGAGGTCTCTTTTGCCGTTAGGATTGAGGTGGCAAATCATCTTTGGTAAACGGGAATTTGACATTCTCTGGACGTGTTGGAACCATTTAATCTGATAATTTTGTATATGTTCAACCATTGCCCTACTATTCCACTGCATCCTTATCTCATCACTTTTCATTATATCTCTTAATGTTACTCCAGTTAATGATCGGAGGAATCTCATTTGTGAACTATTAATGCGGGATTTATGTTTTGCTCGAAGTGTCCAGCATTCACTTCCGTATAGTAGAGCAGGTTTGGCTATGGCATTATGAAATCTCAATTGGATTTCTTTCCTCATTTGTTTTCCAAAATTTCTCCTAATTATACCATTTAATCAGTTATATTTTTCTAAATTTGTTTCCACATCTTTTTGATTATGAAACTGTGATATATTATTACCTAAATAATTAAAGTCTGTTACTTGTTCTATTGGTTTATTATTTATTATTATTTTTACTCTCGAAAGTCCCTTTCCAGTGATTGTCATGGATTTGGTTTCGTTTTCAGATATTTTCATGTTGCATTTTTCTAGGGTATTCTGCAATTTAAACACTGATCTCTGCAAATCATCTTCATTCTCCGCTAGAAGTACTTGATCATCTGCGAAGATTATTGTTTGTATTTGATTTCCTCTACATAATTTTTACTCCTGGGGGGTTTAGCTTTTTTCCACTCCTGGACAATTTTATTTTAGATATAGAATAAACAGTAATGGAGAGAGTCCACATCCCTGTCTTAAACATTGGTTAATTTCAAATTTATCTGTTATTTTCCCATGATCTAACTTTACTTACTTACTTACTCACTGGCACGATCGAACCCGTAGGTTCATGGCCGCGCGGACATACGCTCTCCATAGCTAATACTTTCCAATCATTCCCTGTATAATCTACTTCCCTCAAATCATAGTTAATGTTATTCTCCCACCTCATTCTTGGTCTACCAACTGGGCGTTTTCCCTCTGGCTTCCCTACAAGAAGTTTCCATGCAAGTCTTTCATTCCCCATTCGTGCAACATGTCCTGCCCATCGCAGTCTACGAGACTTAACTGTTCTTATTATATCTGGCTTCCTATAAAGACCATGTAGTTCATTGTTATGTAGTCTTCTCCATTCACCTGTCTGTTCATCTCTCTTTGGTCCAAAAATGTTCCTAAATACTTAATTCTCAAATACTTGTAATCTCCTTTCCTCCCTTAAAGTAAGAGTCCATGTTTCGCACCCATATAACATAACTGGTAGAATAATAGTTTTATATATTTTCAGTTTAACGTTTTTTGAAAGGAGTTGGGATATCAAGAGTCTCTGTAATGCATAATAGCACGCATTTCCAGAATTGAGGCTATGTTTCATGATCAAACTTTACATTCATAAATATGGTTTCATATAAACTTTTTATAGCATTTATTAGATTATTGGGGACTTGGTAGCTTTCCAATAGGCGGAGAGTAATATTAAACATAATTTGAAAGAGGAGAATTACATGGGCAAAGAGTAAAGATTACGAGAATTTGAGAATAATGTTGTTCGGAAAAAATCTGGACCAAAGTGAGATGCAGATACAGAGAAAGGAGAAGACCCAGTGAGCTATATGAACGTATTAATAAATTGGTAAGAGGCATTCGAAAGAGCATTAAGTTATAAGTTTATGATTTGTCTTTTATGAGTTCGTTCAGTGATCCTGTCCATATTCTGCATTGTTTGTAATGGTATCGCTCACACTTTTGGTCGCATGTCTTGCATTCACACGAATCACTCGGTTGGTGGAATTTTGTATTTTTGCACATTTTGTGATGATATCCGTGAACGTTATAGGAAACCAGATATAATAAGAACAATTAAGTCTCATAGACTGCGTTGGGGAGGATATGTGCCACGAATTTGGAATGAAAGAAATGCATGGATGCTTCTTGTAGGAAAAGCAGAGGGACAACGCCCAGTTGGTAGACAAAGCATGAGGAGTGAGAATAACAATAATCATGATTTAAGGGAAGTAGATTATACAGAGGATGATTTGAAAACATTAGCTCAGGATAGGGATGTTTCGAGAGCGGATATTACAATTAATTATAATAAAACAGAATATATTCAATTGGATACAACATTTGAACTGAAATGTAATTCAGGAAGAAATTGTAATGTTAAAAAATTTAAATATTTTAGATAAAAATGACAATTCAACTACAGAAATTGGAAGAAGAATAACTTACGGAAGAAGAATCATTGGTTATGTTGAATTCAGTGCTTTGGAATAGAAATATAATATACAGAACGAAGAAAACTATATTTCAGGTTCTGTTACAAAGTATTTTATTAACGGGTCCGAAACTTGGTCAGTAAGTAGAAAACATGCCAACAAGCTGTTAGCAGTAAAATGGATTTTTGGAGGCGATCGACAAGAATTTCAAGAAGGGATATAGTCAGAAACAGCACAATAAGGGAAATTATGCAGGTTGAAAAAAAAACCGAAGAAAAATGTTTGAAATGGTATGGGCATCTGATAAGAATGGAGGAAGATAGAATACCAAAGAAGATCCTTGATTGGAAAGCTAATGGAAGAAATGGAAGAGGCAGACCCAGATAACGTTGGATAAATGGAGTGAGGAGAAGTATGGAAGTTAGAGATTTTAGAGAAGAAAATATTTTAGACAAGAACCTGTGGCTACAAATCACTTTGGGTTGAAGGAAAAACACTGTATTGTAAAATATTCCTAACTAAAAAATTATACTATTATTACTATTATTTTATTATAACTACTACGTTATTATTACTATTATTACACTGATCAACATGATTTTTGTCTCATGAGTACCAGTAGTACTCAATGCAGTTTTTTTATCGTGTTTTCAAATATCTATTCGGAATTTCTCCATCACCCACAGGTTTTGTATTTCAATTTCAATTAATGGATTTAAATAATAATTATTTTAATAAACGATTTTTCATCCATTTGTCCATTGTAAAATAAAATCAGATGAGCTAACTCATGAGATTTCAGCTATGGAAAAGATATATCAAGGCAAATTGAATCCTAATATGCTGGCCGATTATTGTTGGACCATCAAGAAGGATGCTCCACAGGCGAATTATAGCGGAAAATCGTAATTTATTACTTTCTAGGTGAGGCCAAATATTCGAATATTGTGTTATTACGAATGTAGAAAATATTTTTTTTAATTATAAATTCCTCTCTTGGAAACCTTGAGTGATGGAGAAAAACAGACATCATTTTGAATTCAGGAGAAAAGATACTATCAGAATCACATATTTTTCTTTCTGAGACAAAAAAAAAAGTTTATTTTTTGTTGCTCAGTGTTATCAGATAATACATGTTTATTTAAACGGGCAAAATTAGGCACTTTGATGCTTATTTTGTTTAAAACGCATAGCAAATGTATGTACCCAACTCTAGATATTTTGTTCGGTCATGGATAGCTACTTTTTTCTAACAAGGTCACATCCTGTGTAATGAATGCAATATTTGCGAAAACCTTTAAAAATAAATTACGTCAGTAGTTAATGTTAGTAATGATACACGTTGCTATTATATAGATTTACTTATGCATGTCACACTTCCGTCATGTGATAAAACTATTTTGTCAGTCAGTATCATGCATATGTGAAGTACAGTAGTTTCTTCAACAAGCTCAATAACTATTATAGGATTAATTTGTATTTATTAAACATTATGACTATTACAGATGACCTTACTGATTCTGCAAAAACAGAATGGGAAATAATGAAATATACAGGGTATGTATAATCTTTAAGTTTGTGCAGGCAAAATTCCAAAAATAATCTGTCGATTCTTATAAAAATTTGTACAAACAGACTTTCAAGTATTAAGAGTGATCAGATGGTATCTATTATTTAATAAAAGAAGTAGAAATATCAATTAACAAAACTAAAATTATGGCATTTCATGGGAAGGACCCCATACAAAGTAAAATCTGTCTCCAGAATAAAATTTTAGAGAGATCTAATCAATTTAAATATCTTGGATATTATCTCTCTATCTGGGATGAAAAGGATATCCCTGAAAAAGTAACTAGTTATAATAAAAGTTTAGGAATTATTAATCAAGTTATGAAACCATCCCTTGTACAAAAAAACACCAGATTACGTTTATATAACACTTTGGCTAGACCAGTGTTGACCTATGGTAGTGAAGCATGGACACTAAGAAAACAACATGAAAGCAGAATAACGGCTTGTGAAATGAGATTCATGCGCAGAACAGCGGGTTACACCAGATGGGATCGGAAAAGGAACACCGATATCTTAAAAGAATTGAAGACTACGCCAATTTTGGAATATATTAAACAGTACCAACTAAATTGGAAACACCATCTTGAAAGAATGAGTTCAAATCGGATCCCCAAAGCTGTTTATAATTATATACCAAGAGGACGAAGATCACTGGGCCGTCCTATGAAACGCCGAAGGGAAAATTTTCTATAGGATCGTAACAGGCCTTGGCCTAATACTTGGAAGGAAGAAAAAGAAGAATAAAACAATTAAGGGTAGGAGTTCACCAGAAACGAAAATTTGTACAAACAGACTTTCAAGTATAAAGAGTGATCAGATAGTATCTATTATTTAATAAAAGAATTAAGGGTAGGAGTTCACCTGAAATGAAAATTTAAAAATCCCTCTAGCGATCGCAATCCTTTGTGTCACAATGAAACTCAGTATATGGTATTAAAATAAACCGATCACTAACTGGAGTAACTTTAAGGGATAGAGTGAAGAGTGATGAGATAAGGATGCAGTGGAATAGTAGGGAAATGGTTGAACATATACAAAATTATCAGATTAAATGGTTCCACACGTCCAGAGAATATCAAATTCCAGTTTACCAAAGATGATTTACCACCTCAACCCTAAAGGCAAAAGAGACCTCGGAAGACCCTTCAACCGATGGAAATATCAGTTTTTGTAGTCGCAGAACGGGCATCATTATCCAATACTGCATACGGAAGAAGAAGAAGAAGAAAATAAACCGAGGTAGTTATCAAAAATCAACAACATCCGGTCATTAGAAGTGAAGTTCATTTGAAATCGAAAATAAAAATTGACTCCAATAACCGTCATTTTAGCTTCGTCACATTGTATACCATACTATTTAATTAATCATTAATTTTCGTCTATATAAATGTATAACTTATTGAACTAAAAATAAAAACACGTCTCAATTTTTTAGGCGTAGCAGTGCAAGCGGTGTATTCGTTAGTAGAATACAAAAAGTCATCTCACTACAGGCCTTGGTACGCTCTTGATGTTATAGGAGGTTGAGATAACCAACCTTTCTAGACAAAAGGCACCAAATTTACCCCCATAATACATCTGGTAGGCCTACTCATTTTCATTAGAGGCTGAGTCGACCCCAGAATCATGTTTCGACATATGGTTTAGGCAAAATCCTGATAATCATTGTGGCTCAAACCAGAGACCTACCGGATTGTATTGTATAATTTTAACTAATTACAGTGAACTTTTGTAAGATTCATGATATGTTCCGTTGAGGTAATATTCAAAATTAAAGTATAAAATTATGGAATATTTACTAGTACGTGTCAATAATAAATTTGCCAATAGAATATTAGATTCCCAAGTGATCATCCATCCAATTACCCACCGCTCCCAATTTTACTTAATTTTGAGGATCGGGCGAGAACTGGTGTTAAATAATATTGTATGGTCGTTGACATGCAAAAAAATGTGTAGGGAACTTTCCCCTACAAGGAATCGAACCCGGGTCCGCTGCGCCCGAAAAAACGAAGTTACCCTGAAACCACTGCGGTATAAGAAGTCAATAAAAATCCAAATCACCAAATTCAAATTTAAAAGGGCCAACTAATTTCAAGCGAAGCTATCATTTTCAAGACTGATTATTGACTATGTAGAAAAACTAATTAAAGTAGGTAAACAAAAAAAAATAAAATTATGACACTCTCACATGACGAGATTGATAATTATAAATCACTCAAATGCGGAGTTCTTCCTATTGATAATAAACAATAATTTCCTATAAAATGTGGCAATAAAATGCGACTCCTAAGTACTAAAACATACCATTAATAGTAATAACTGGAAGGCGCACATGAGTCTATTACCAACATAGGAACCCCAAACGAATGGTACCTACCCCTCTAAACTATAATGAATAACATGTACACTCGGAGTGGGGATGGCGACTTTATGGGAGGAGTCATCGCCCTTATAAGGCGTTATATTAAAAACTCGTGGGCTTAAGTAAATTAATCAACTCCCCTCCGAGTTAGTGAAGTATAAAACATTGTAAGTCTATAATTGTACATAAAAAATTATCCAATAAACTGAAATAATATGTATATAATATAAACATCCCTGAGTGATCATATTCTACCCTGAGCGAACCGGCACAAAAATTAACTTCTTTTCCATTATGATATTTTGCATGAGCTGATATTTCTTGATGATTTTCTTTAAATATATTGATAACGGATAAAGAGGTTTATATTTGTATGGAAGATTTTTCTAATATTTTTTTTCATTTCTTCATCCATGTTTGATAGGACATTATAAATTTAATCCTCTTCTCTTTTAATTAAAGAAAAGAGGGCGCTGACCAAAAATTGAAAATGATAACTTCGCTATTGAAACTAGTTACGTCTTTTAAATTTTAATTTGGTGATTTGGGTCTTTTATTTACTTTTTATAATACAAATTTATCATAAGTAATACCACGAGTGATTTCCAAATTATCGATAAATTCACGGCTCACGAAGTGAGGAGTGAATTTATCTAGAGAATTTGGAAATCAAGAGTGGCATTTGTTAGGACTATTTAACGAATAAAATTAAGCTGTTTACTCACTAATAATTATTTAACTATAGTTATTTTAAAATATTTATATATTTAATGTAAACGGCGATGTTTGAAATCAAATGAGAAACGATAGGTACGCTTCATCTGCTTTTTTTGTTTATAACTGCAACCAGATCATACTATTTATTGCCAAAGGAACGCAATATTGTAAGAATGCTCTCTAGTGGAGAGAAAATGAAACACATCAAACTGTATGTTAATTAATTTCTGATGTCGTATGATGTAAATATGACAATTATATTTTCTGGATTGTTACCTGGGAAAAGATACATTTAAGAAAGTGCAAAACAGTGGTTTCTTTTTTTGGTGGTATAATCAATCGCTACAAATGTTTTTATATTAACTCCCGCATGCGGCATGTGTTGACATTCATGCACTATATATACAATCTGGTAGCCGTATTTCTCGCGGGCTCAGTCACTGCAAAATAATGGTCAGACCTGTTCAAATATTAAAAAGGAGGAGCCTTCTTTAATATGGCAATTATAACGCTGATAAATATTTCGTGAAACACGACTCTGATTGGTTGTAAAACAGAAATCATTGAAACGTGATTGGCCATTGACTCCCATTTGCGGCATAGTCACCAAGAACATCCTTCTATTGTATTAATATAATACAGTATATACTCTGAAACATGGGGAATGAAAGACGTGTATGGAAGCTTCTTGTAGGGAAACCAGAGGGAAAACGTCCAGTTGGTAGACCAAGAATGAGGTGGAAGAATAACTTTAACTATGATTTGAGGGAAGTAGTAGATTATACAGGGAATGATTGGAAAGCATTAGCTCGGGATAGGGATGTATCAAGAGCTTATGTCCGCGCGGCCATGAACCTACAGGTTCGATAATCCAGTGAGTAAGTAAGTAAGTATTGTACTCTGAAACTCGAATACACATTTTTTAATCACGGATCTAGGCCCCTATTTGTACTGTATCTCTTTATTGTCAGAGACATGTACAATGTGTGACAACGTCTATTACTATGTTAATTACTGTCGTATCAAAAACATGCAACGCTGCAATATTTATGGACACTGTAAACAAGTTCAAAGCCAAGGCTGATTTGTTTCTTCTTCTAAAATTTGAAATAGAAAGATCCTTTATACCTATGTAGACTGACCGATACCACATCTTTGAGTTTTATTAAATTTAATTAGGCGGCTCCATAGCGCAAGCGGTTAGACATTCATCTCTCACGGTTGGGGTCCCGTGATCGAGTTTGGTTTTCGTAGTGGACGAATCGGAGCTTGGACAGATTTTTCTCGATGTTTCTCCCGTGTTCCCCTGCCACAAATGTCACTCCACCATTCTTCCATACTCATCTCATCCATTTCGTTTCATTTCATTCATCCGTTCCTGTGACAATGAATCAGGAGTGGTCGGCCGGTACCCTTGTCGTTCACAGACCTCTATAAATATAGAGGCTTCATCTCATCTCATTCCTCGAATCGACCCAGAGATGG
The DNA here is from genome assembly GCA_030220185.1 of Diploptera punctata. Classification (NCBI taxonomy): domain Eukaryota; kingdom Metazoa; phylum Arthropoda; class Insecta; order Blattodea; family Blaberidae; genus Diploptera; species Diploptera punctata. The sequence goes on from JASPKZ010007258.1 coordinate 550,400, forward strand.
ACACGAGTTGAGGATATTTATTACTAAATTTCATTCATTTACACACACACACATAACAAATAGGCCTATATATATATATATATATATATATATATATATATATAGTTATTTTTACTCGTTTATAGAGAGACTAGCTGATACCCGGCATGCGCTGGTACGCCCTAAATATATGAAAATTAACATCCTTTTATGTTTAGTTGAATATGTAAAAGGAAAAATAATTATAAATTTATATTTTTAGATACCCCGTGCTGATTACCCGGCGTTCCCCGGGAATTTACTTATCCCGATGTTCTTGGCATAAATGAGCTGAAATACGAAAATTAATGAGTTTTATGTTTAGTTAAAAAGTAAAAGGGAACATTTATATCGTAATTATTTTTTGATACCCCGTGCTGTTTACCCGACGTTGCCCGGGAATCTACTCATTCCGATCTTCTTGGAATAAATGAGCTGAAAGACAAAAATTAATGTACTTCTAGTGATTAGTTGAATAAGTTAAATGAAAAGTAATTATAAATATATATCGCAATTATTTTAAGATTCCCCGAGCTGATTACCCGATGTTGCCCGGAATCTACTTATCTCGATCTTCTTGGCATAAATAAGCTATAGACAAAATTCGTTATTGAGAGTTATCCGTACAAGAATACCCGCCATGTGCTGGTAAGCTTGCACAGGAATCTACGTACATGTCTCGATCTTCTAGGCATCAATAAAAGACAAAAATGTTTATTGTGAGTTATCCGCAAGAGATAAATATTTATTGAATTTAATGTTGAAAACTGTAAATACATTATTATTTTACTCTCAGTCTGTAAAAAAAGGATCCCATTCTACTGTACTATCAGTTACCTACAGTATATAAAATTGCACATTTTAAGTATCATCATCATCAACAACAACAACAACAAGGATTAAGCCCAATGGCCTGTTCCGATCTCATTATAGGTCGAATTGGTCCTTCCATCTCTTCAATGGTCTTCCCAACATTCTTCTCCCTTTTGGTTTATAATTGTACATTCTTCTTGGTATGTGCTGTACATTCATTCGTAATACGTGCTGAAGATAAGCATTCTGATAATATTTTATTCTTTCACAGAGATTAAATATATTAAGTTCTGTTCTTATAACTTCGTTTTTCTTTTTATCGATACTTTGGTACATTTTAAGTACATTTATTAAATATAGAAACTCCATATTTTCACTTAAAGAGATTGAAAAACAAACACACACACACACACACACACACATATATATATATATATATATATATATATATATATATATGTGTGTGTTTGTGTGTGTGTTTTGAAGGAATAAGTTTTCAATCTGGAGATTGAAAAAGGTCTTTTTTTTTGTATTTGTTACATTTGCTATGTAATTATTAACCTAAGATTAAAAAATGTGTCAGCTTTATCACCATATTCTAAGTAATAATTAATAACTATATTCTTTACTTTATTCGAATGTAATTTTTTCCAGTTATCAGATTTGACGTGGAATTATTCACGCGGTTTCTGGAGCCAATAATCATTAATTTTCAAACCATTATCATCATATAACAATGAGCTCTTATTAAAGTAGCCTTTGGCAGAATGACCTCTTAGGTCATGTGGTTAAATGCCAGATTGACGTCGCCAAATTTATTTCCTATACCTTAATTTTATTTGATTTTAATTAATAATTACTATTGCATTCTAAATAAATTATTTTTATTCTATTTCGTTACATGGTGTAGTTTCTATAACATTTTTAACCTGCAAAAATTTATGAGCTATGTAATTTTTAAATACTATATCTGGACATACATATAATTTCAATAATGGCACAAAAATAAATAAATTTTCTGACAGACGGAGGTTCATTAAAAGCCTTTTTTACTAGTTTCTTTGTCAAGCTAGTCTCAGCAAACCTTCAGAATTGTAATCTAAATTAATGTATGTGATTATTAAAAGGAGACTTTCTACCTGCAGCATTTTATCTGGAACTCTATATGGTAGCTGGTTTTTCCATAATATATTCTAATTCCTTTCAAATCTCAATTGCGTTCATGTATTATTATTATTATTATTATTATTATTATTATTATTATTATTATTATTATTATTATTATTATTAACGACTATTTAACTCATGCCCAAATGGAGTTAATGACCAATTACATTCCAATGATTTTTTATTTACAACCAATCACAGTCATTTTATACCTCGATTTTATCACTTTAATTTTATCACTGTATACTCAAGTTCCTCCTTTTTAACATTCTGAATAGGTCATAGCATTATTTTACAGTGACTGCATGTTGCTACCAGATTGTATATATAGTGCACGAACGTTGCCTTATCGTGTTTGCGGGAGATAATATAAAAACATTTGTAGCAATTGATTATACGGCAGAAAAATACTGTTTGCACTTTCATAAACGTATTTTTTTCCCCAGATAATAACGTTCCAGAAAAATATAATTGACATATTTACATCAAAAGACATCAAAAATTAATTAATATACAGTTTGATGTTTCATTTTTTCTCCACCAGAGTGCATTCTTACAATAGTGCGATCCTTTGGCAATAAATAATATGATCTGGTTGCAATGATAAACAAGTGAAACATAGCGTTTCTCATTTGTTTTCAAACCTGACCGTTTACATTAAATAAATACATATATTTCAAAATAACTATATTTAAATAATGGTTTGTGAGTAAACAGCTTACTTTTATTCGTTAAATAGTCCTAACAAATGCCATTCTTGTTGGAAATCACTTGTGGCATTACTTGTGATAATTGTATTGCCCAGAATTGTAGTCTAAATTCATATGCGACTTTTTAAAATAGCAATCCACCTGTGCTGTTTTACCTGAAAAAAGTATACTGGTCTCTCTCTCTCTCTCTCTCTCTTTCTCTCTCTCTCTTTCTCTCTCTCTCTCTCTTCTTAATTTAACCTCTCCATGTATATTGACTTTTACATGACCCATACAACCCTAGCCTTACAGAGAGATAACCTGTAGGGATAGGATTTTTAACTCTGTATCATAACTCACTCGCTCACTCACTGGCACCATCGAACCCATAGGTTCATGGCCGCGAGAACATAAGCTCTCCATACATCTATATCCTGAGCTATCGCCTTCCAATCATCCCCTGTATACTCTACTTGTCACAAATATTATTTAAAGTTATTCTCCTACTTGATTCTTGGTCTACCAATTGGGCGTTTTCCCTCTGGTTTTCCTACAAGAAGCTCTTTCATTTCTCATTCGTGACACATGTCCTGCCTATCGCAGTCTACGAGACTTAACTCTTCTCATTATAAAGACCATGTAGGTTCACTGTTATGTAGTCTTCTCCATTCGCCTCCTGTTCATCTGTTCATCTCTCTTTGGTCCAAAAATTTTCCTAAGATCTTTATTCTCAAATACTCGTAATCTCCTTTCCTCCCTTAAAGTAACAGTCCATGTTTCCAATCCATATAATATAACTGGGAGAATAACTGTTTTTATATATTTTCGGTGTAACTTTTTTTTTAAGGAATTGGGGCGACAAGAGTCCCTGTAATGCATAATAGCATGCATTTCCAAAATTGAGCCTATGTTTAACTTCTTTGTGCATCTCATTCCTATTTGTAATTATGTTCCTAGATACTTGAAATCAGCCACTTTTTTCAAAATTTCCTTAATTTGTCATTAGTTGTCCATTTCCATTATATAACGCATTTCTATGTGTGAACACATGTATATAGTTTTATTGACGTTTATTTCCAATCCAAATTTTTTAGTATTGCTCAATAGGAATTGAACATACCAATAATAATAATAATAATAATAATAATAATAATAATAATAATAATAATAATAATAATAATAATAATAATAATAATAAATAATATTAATAATAATGATGATGAAACTATAGAGGAAGAACGTAAAACATTTGTTTGCGCATAACAAACGCAAATTATATTCATAAATGTTAAAAGTGATTCCACATTTCGTAATTTTCTAGGAGGAAACTAACATGGAAGAGTGACTCGAAGGATGTAGGCATATTTTGTAATTACACACTTTGTAGTTTTACTTCCCTTAATATAAGATACGTCCACCGCTCTGGTCTCGAGGTAGCGTGCTGCCTTGTCACGCAGCGGGCCCGGGTTCGATCCCCGGTCGGGGCAGTTTTTCTGGGTGAGGTTTTTATCGGGGTTTTTCCTCACCTGTAAGACAAATGTCCCCGAAATCATATGGCCATCATCCTCATCCTTATCATCATTATTATCATCATCATCTTTCAACGGTGTGGAAAGCAACGGGAAGCTACCACACCTACAATTCCCTAGTAAAGCTGCAAAGCATAGCATGCATATACTATGATTGCAGTGAAGGACCTGCCCTCGGGCAGAATTACTATGGATGGAATATAAGATACAATGCTTCACATTAACAAAATGTGTTAGTAATAAATAATGTAAAATTGATACATCGCATCCCTCAAGTAACAATAAATTGAAATACTTGTGAATTATTGTTTTTTCAGTGTTTTACCGAGGTTCTGTTTGAACAAAACTCCATTGGAAAGGAAGCTCATCCTACTTAGCATCGTACTGGCCTTAACCACTTTCTGCCTGATCATCGCTGTGGCTGTTCTTGATCATAAATGTAAGTACACTCTACACAACATTGTATTATATTACATTTCAAACTTTGTCATCTGAAACATACACCTCTCTATAATGATGTAGGCTGATGTAGAGCCATAGCTTCTCTTTTGTTAGGAGTTACTATTTATTAACTGCTGATGTAGAGCCATAGCTTCTCCTTTGTTAGGAGTTACTATTAACTGCTGATGTAGAGCCATAGCTTCTCCTTTGTTAGGAGTTACTATTAACTGCTGATGTAGAGCCATAGCTTCTCCTTTGTTAGGAGTTACTATTTATTAACTGCTGATGTAGAGCCATAGCTTCTCCTTTGTTAGGAATTACTATTAAATGCTGATGTAGAGCCATAGCTTCTCCTTTGTTAGGAGTTACTATTTATTAACTGTTGATGTAGAGCCATAGCTTCTCCTTTGTTAGGAGTTACTATTAACTACTGATGTAGAGCCATAGCTTCTCCTTTGTTAGGAGTTACTATTAACTGCTGATGTAGAGCCATAGCTTCTCCTTTGTTAGGAGTTACTATTTATTAACTGCTGATGTAGAGCCATAGCTTCTCCTTTGTTAGGAGTTACTATTAACTGCTGAAGTAGAGCCATAGCTTCTCCTTTGTTAGGAGTTACTATTAACTGCTGATGTAGAGCCATAGCTTCTCCTTTGTTAGGAGTTACTATTTATTAACTCCTGATGTAGAGCCATAGCTTCTCCTTTGTTAGGAATTACTATTAAATGCTGATGTAGAGCCATAGCTTCTCCTTTGTTAGGAGTTACTATTTATTAACTGCTGATGTAGAGCCATAGCTTCTCCTTTGTTAGGAATTACTATTAACTACTGATGTAGAGCCATAGCCTCTCCTTTGTTAGGAGTTACTATTAACTGCTGATGTAGAGCCATAGCTTCTCCTTTGTTAGGAGTTACTATTTATTAACTGCTGATGTAGAGTCATAGCTTCTCCTTTGTTAGGAGTTACTATTGACTGCTGAAGTAGAGCCATAGCTTCTCCTTTGTTAGGAGTTACTATTAACTGCTGATGTAGAGCCATAGCTTCTCCTTTGTTAGGAGTTACTATTGACTATAGTCCGTTTGCTCAATTAAGAGAATCTTCCCGCGCAAATGTTAAAAGGGATTAAGGGCGGGGGGGGGGAATTCTCTCTCTATCTGTATGCCAGCGTCAGGTATAGGAAGGGTCGGAAATTCTTTCTTTCTTTCTTTATTTCGAAGATATTGTACACTTTTGTATTGCATTTAGTGGTGAGTTGACGTAAAAATTGTGCTACGTGAAGTATTTTTTTCAACAATGAGTGTTAACATATTTTAGAAACTTCGGCTAGTTGCTCCCACTCTCCGACTGGCCGTGCAGCAACCGTTTGGAAATATTCGCGGGAAGATTCTCTTAATTGAGCAAACGGACTATAACTCACTGGCACTATCGAACCCGGAGGGAACCAGAACCTTTTTAGGTTTAATAATTATCCCTTCAACATTTTGACTTATTCCCTCGCGAAACTTCATTTTATGAAACTCCGTCCTAGGTGTTCTTCATAAAGAATTTAAAAACATTAATTGGTTATAAATATATTAGTAAGGGAAGAACATTTATTTCTATTTCATTATTTTCAATCATTGTTTCATGGCCGCACTGATATAAACACGCCAAACATCCCCATTCTGAGCTAATGTTTTCCAATTATTCACTTATAATCTGATTCCCTCAAATCATAGTTAATGTCATTCTCCCATCTGATTCTTGATCTACCAACTGGGCGTTTTCCCTCTGGTTTTCCTACAAGAAGCACCCATGCAGGTCTTCTCAATCTAGAGTCACTAATTATTTATTTTATTTTATTTTATTTATTTTTTTTTTATTTATTTATTTAGCCTGGTGGAGTTAAGGCCATGTGGCCTTCTCTTCCACTCACCAGAACAAGCATATGTTACATATGAATACAAAAAAAATACAATAATAGTCATATAAAACAGGACAAACATATGTTACACATGAATACAAAAAAATTACAATAGTAGTCATATTAGACAGGACAAACATGTTACATATGAATACAAAAAAAAGTTACAATAATAGTTATTGAACAATTCATTATCTGTCATATTGAATAATAATGAAATTAATGTCTAATAATAGAATGAAACTAAATACAATTAAAATTAAATTAATGATACAATGAATAAAAAAGGAATAACAGCTCGAATCTACTATGCATAAAAAGAAGAGAAAAAATACACTACAATGAATTAATCTACGCTTTTTATACAAGGCATTAGGTAAATATATTAACAAATCCTAAGTCTATTTTTATTAAATAATGCAAAAACGCATTATTAATTCTAAAAAGTAGTATTAGTGAGTTGTTTCTGTTAGTGATTTTATTTTCAATTTATTTCTGAAAGATGGTAAAGTTTGGCAGTCTCTGACATAGGGTGGAAGTGAATTCCATGTTCTAGCAAGAGAAACTGTAAAAGATTTCGAATAATAGGTAGTATGATGAGGAGGGATATAAAGGACACTGTGCTCAAGGGATCGGGTATCTAAGTTATGTGTATCAGAGAGTTTAGTGAAGCGGTGTGATAAATAATAAGGTAAAGATGTGTGTAATATGTTATAGAGTAGGCATAGGGAATGGATGGTTCTACGATCCTGAAGACGAAGCCATGCCAATTGTTCCAGGGATGGTGTAACGTGATCAAATCTACGTATACCACAAATAAAACGTATGCAAGAATTGTTGTAGCTACCCGAATGCCTCACGATGCTGGGTGACCACAGATCCTATAACTTACTAACTAACTAACTGGCACTATCGAACCCGTAGGTTCATGACCGCTCGCACATCTATCCATACATCTGAGCTAATATTTTTCAATCATTGCCTATATAATCTATTTCTTTCAAACATGGTTAATGTTGTTCTCCCACCTCATTCTTGGTCTACCAACTAGGCGTTTTCCTTCTGGTTTTCCTACAAGAAGCTTCCATGCACGTCTTTCATTCCTCATTCGTGCCACATGTCCCGCCTATCGCAGTCTACGAGGCCTAACTGTTCTTATTATATCTGGCTTCTTATAAAGATATTGTACTTCACTGTTCTGTAAGTCTTTTCCATTCACCTGTCTGTTCATCTCTCTTTGGTCCAATTTTTTTCTAAGAACTTTATTTTCAAATACTCGTAATCTTCTTTCCTCCTTTAAAGTAAGAGTCCATGTTTCGCATCCATATAATATAACTAGGCCACCGCTGTGGTCTCGAGGTAGCGTGCTGCCTTGTCACGCAGCGGGCCCGGGATCGATCCTCGGTCGGGGTAGTTTTTCTGGGTGAGGTTTTTGTCGGGGTTTTTCCTCACCTGTAAGACAAATGTCAGGAAAAAGTCTCAAACGGCCCCCAAAATCATATGGCCATCATCATCCTTATCATTATCATCATCATCATCATCATCACACTTCACCGGTGTGGAAAGCAACGGGAACCTACCACACCTACAATTCCCTAGTAAAAAGCTGCAAGCATAGCATGAAAATGCTATGATTGCAGTGATGGACCTGCCTTCGGGCAGAATTAATATGGATGGATGGATAATATAACTGGTAGAATAACAGTTTTTTTTATATATTTTCGAATACCGTTCGTATACTGGCCAAAATTTCATGAAGTCCCATTTGTATTGTGTAGGGTTCCAATTCCATAAAAATATTCATTGTCTACATTTGACATGGATTCTAATGGTTATTTTTATTGTTACAGATCATGAAGCAGAGATGCACACGTCAACCGTAGCTCCTGAAACTACCACCACACCTACCACGCCAATCCCAACCACTACAACCACTATTCCAACAAATACAACCCAACAACCAACTTCGACAGCTACCCCAGCAACATCGACAACCGCTCCAACAAATTCGACAACTGCTCCAACAACCTCATCACAGACTACTACAACACCAACAACAAGCTCCACCACTGTAACAAGTACAACCACTGCTACAACTAATGCAACTACTGCGGTAACAAATGCAACCACTGCTACTACACCGGCCACAACCAGTAAACCAACTGTAGAGCCAAATGTCACAACTATGAAAACAACAGAAACTCCAATGCACTATTCTACTGAAACCACTCATTCAAGTGACTTAAGCACAGAAATTAAACCGACAAATTCAATTCCTTCCAGAAAAAGAAGGAATCCCACAGAACCATCTCCTCTTGATTATGATCATATTAGAAGTTCTGGAACAACATTTTATTTCTCAAAATGGACCATTGTTGCCATTTTTCTCATTTATGTGCTCCAATAGTCTATCTTTAATGTAAGTTAAGTCAAGACTTGAATTATTAACCTAATGTCTTTGAGTTTACCAACAAAGTATCAAAGTATGAACAATGATACGGTTTTGTGATAATAAATATTCAATTCCTTTAAATATATAGCCAATAAGAGTGATGTGATGGTAGTTAATTTAAAATGAGGGTGTTGTCTTAAAACAATTTCAGAGGTCTTTGATATCTTTATATAATTCACATGTATTAAATTAAAAAACTAATTGAAAATAAATTATTTTATTTTGGAAATATTTGTATTGTGATCCTATTAATTAATTAGCATCGATGTACATTTTAATTATTTCATTTTTTCTCGCCACTGATTCCGCCAATAATTTACAAGTTATTTTCTTCTTCTGCTTCTTCTTCAGCTTTCCCCCCACTTGATTTGCCGTCTTCAGTTTCCATTTATTTATATCATTCCATCTCCTTCTTCCAAATTCCTATCATTCATTAGAGTTCTGGCATAGGTTTTCCATTTCCATCTTGGTCTGCCACGTTTATTTCTTCCAGGAGGTGACTATTGCTATATATGTTTTGGCCATCTTTCATTTTCCATTATTTGTATATGGGTGGGCCTATTTCTGTTCTGAAATGGGTATTCATATAGGAGGAAAAATACTGCATTCATTATTGTTTGCAGATGATCAAATAATTTTTGTAGGGGATGAAGATGATATCGCTCATTTGCTGCAGCTAAAAAAATCACAATATTTTAGTTAATACCACAGGGAGCCTTGAAATGACAGTATTTAAAACTTCAAATGCTTCTCCTGAAAAATCGTGATTTTCGAGTTATGACGTTGTTGCAACAAATAAACTATATGAGAGATATGATAAATAGAGTAATGGAAGAATATATAAAATGGGGACTAAATATAAATTTACAGAAAACAACAGTATATATCTGTTTGGGAAAGGGTGTGGATGACCTCATCCTCAAAATAGGGGAAAATAAAAAAATGGTTAAATATTTAAATATCTTGGGTCAATAATTACTAGTTTAGGTACATGTTAAAGAGATATACAAACTAAAATTGCAATGGCAAAAAATGCAACTAAGATATTACATGGAAAAATTTGGAACAAAAATTTTACAAAGGAGACTAAAATGAAAATTTATAAGAGCATTATACAGAATATTTTGTCATATGGAAGTGAAACTTGGTCTTTGACGGTACTACAAAGGAATAAAATTAGAATAGTTGAATTTGATTATCTTAGAAGAAGCCTTCAAAAAACAAGATAGGATAAATAAGAAATGAATTAATTTATAGAGAAATTAATGTCACCACATCTGTTGTTAAGAGGATTGAAAATCAAATTCTTAAATGGTATGTACTAGTTATTTTATTAATTTTTTTTGAACAATGAGAATTCTCGTGGAGCAGGGTAGATATTGCAACTTCTGTACAGAATAGTATTCCAGTGTAATTTCTTCAAGACATGCCGTTAAGTACTGATAAACAATGTAAATGCTTTTGAACATATGCACATTTTGCACCTCCCTCAAATCATGGTTAATATTATTCTCCCACCTCATTCTTGGCCTACCTACAGGGTGCTTTCCCTCACGTTTTCCTACTAGAAGTTTCTATATCCCTCTTTTATTCCCCATTCGCCCAATATGTCTGGCTCATTCCAGTCTGAGAGACTTAAGTATTCTTACTCGTATTACGTCTGATTTCCCATAAAGTTCAAATATATCTCTTCGTAGTCTTCTCCGTTCACTTTTCTTTTAATCTCTCCCTGATAAAAAATCCTAAAATATTTATTATCAAATACTCGTATCTTAACTACTCCGATGAAGTAAGAGATTATGTTTCGTATCCATACAATGTATTTGGTTAAATAATCGTTTTATATATATGTAGGCCTAATGCATAATAAACAAGCATTTATGGAGTTGAGGCTATGTTCAATTTCTTTCTGCACTTCATTCCTATTTGTTATTATTGTTCTTCCTAGGATTTTAAATTTATAATTTATAACGCATATAAGTAACCAACTAACTAACTCACGGGCTGTATCGAATCCGTAGGTTCATGGCCGCGTCGGTATAAGCTCTTCTTACATCCCCATCCTGAGCTAATATTTTCAATCATTTCCTGTATAATCTACTTCCCTCAAATCGTAGTTAACTTTGTCCTCCCATCTCATTCTTGGTCTACCAACTGAGCGTTTTCCCTTTGGTTTTCCTTCAAGCTTCCTTGCACGTTTTCATTCCCCATTCGTTTCACATGTCCTGCCCATCGCAATACTACGAGACTTAACTTTCTTATTATATCTGGCTTCCTATAAAGATCGTGTAGTTCACTGTTATGAAGTCTTCTCCATTCACCTGTCTGTTCATCTCTCTTTGACCCAAAAATGTTCCTAAGAACTTTATTCTCAAATACTTGTAATCTCCTTTCCTCCCTTAAAGTAAGGGTCCATGTTTCGCATCCATATGATGTAACTGGTAGAATAATAGTTCTATATATTTTCAGTTTAACGATTTTTGAAAGGAGTTGGGGCGTCAAGAGTCTCTGTAATGCATAATAGCACGCATTTACAGAATCGAGCCTATGTTTAATTTATTTTTACATCTCATTCATATTCGTGATTATTGTTCCTAGGTATTTGAATTCAACCACTTCCTCAAAATTCTCCTCATTTGTCATCAGCTGTCCATTTCCATTATATAATGTATTCCTACATGTGACCATATACATGTATTTAGTTTTATTGATATTTACTTCCAGTCCCAATTTCTTAATGTTACTGAATGGTGAGTATAAAATACACATGTTACAGACCTCTCGTCAACTAAAGATTTCAACAGAGATTTCTCATTTCCGAGTTAGATATGTATTATTATTATTATTGTTATTATTATTATTATTACTATTATTATGATGATGATTATTATTATTATTATTATTAATCATTAAAATATGCAGTGTTTATGGTTAACAGCTGTCGATATTTGGCAATGACCAATAAATAACTAAACGCCAAATGTTCATCAACCCAGTGTTAACATATGAATAAATATCCTCAACTCGTGTTCAACTCAGTGTCTGGTCGAGGGATGTGATGAGATGAAATCCCTTATATATAGAGGTCTGTAAATGACAAGGGTGCCGTCGGACCACGCTTGAGGCCCCATCACGGGGGAAAATTAACAAAATGGATGAGATGAGTATGGTGTAATGCTGGAATGAAATTGTGGCAGAGGAAAACGGGAGAACACCCCGAGAAAAACCTGTCCAAGCTCTGCTTCGTCCACCATGAAACCCACATGGGGTGACCGAAACTGGATCTCGGGACCCCAGCGGTGAGAGACGAGCGTCTAACATCTTGCGCCACGAAGTCGCCTTTTAGAGTTATGGATGGAACAATAATACTTATGAAAGGTATCGATATAACTCAGTATCAACCTTTGGAAGCCTTGGCGCAGAGCTACGGGACTTGCGCTGGTTCGAGTCTCCATGGGGGAAGAAATTTTCTCATGGTATTTCGGCCAGTATGGGTCCGGTGCCCACCCAGCATCGTGAGGCAATTGGGTAGCTACAATAAGTAGCGGCTCCAGGTTGAGGAACCAGCTATAACGGCTGGGGGAATCGACATGCTAACCACATGTCACCCCTGCACTGGCTGTTGATCATCTGTCTCTGTGATTGACACATGTGGATGTGAAGGGCCAGCAGCCGGCTGGTAAAATGGCAAACGCTGAAAAGTGGAAAGACCCTCAATCGGAATGAATGGTTTTCTTAACGCAGAAAGATGCTGTTGAACTAATAGAATTTAGCCCCTAATGAAGAAAATCTGTAATTCTGCGGTCACAGTGAATAAGGCTTTACGTAGAAATAGCGACTTTTCAGGACAGGATTTTTTACCGAGAATATGAAATATTCTTACGAGATGCCCACAAAAAAAATCATGTTTATGACTCGAAATGTATTAAAGTAATCCTAGGTTAAAAAACGTATTCACAGAACTCAGGAGGCTTGGGAGATAATCATTATATTTAACTCATTTTGGCTACTTGTATATTTAGCATCACTTATTCCCTCTGACTACAGAATTCAAAATAAGTACACATTCGAATATGTGTATTTTATCTAGAACGTCTAATTTTATTTCCTTCAATGTTCTTACAGAAAATATATTATTCGTCCCAACAAATTGACACCGGTTGTAGCGTTTGAAACTTATATTCGGGATGCTTCGGAATCAAATCCCGGTGCCGATCAACCTAAAGTTCTTTGTTGTCTTTGCTCTTTCGACAAAAAAAAAAGCTTCGTTTAAATGTCACTATCAGGATCCATATCATATTCTCCATTTCATAGCGTCACCACTAGAGTCGAAAGTTGAGAATCTATAAAATGCCCATAAAAGACCTTTAAAAAGACCTAAATATATGCTAAAAATATCTAAAACAATTGGGAAAAGGGCGTAAAAAAGACAAAAAGAAATAATTTTAGTTTCAACTGCATTTTCAATGAATATAATACAAATGTTTAAGAAGTACAAACTTGTAGTGAAATGCAACATAGGCTACATTGCGAAAAAAAAATTATGTCTGTAAATGCTTTTTCTTTCATACTTCATTTTTTTAATTCAATAGTTTGGAAAAGGAATACTGTGTTCAAAAAGAAAGTTCTTGGAGAATTTAGAATGAACGATTTATCCCATCTAGTGTGAATTGAGCGAATGGATATCAGGCGGTCAGTAGCCTGGTAAAAAATAACGGGATATTTTGTGAGGATTCAATAGTTTCTCGCAGAACAAAGTGTTTCCAATGTGAAAAATCTTAGGAAAGTAAAAGTTAGTAGTGTTTTTATATGCTGCGGATTCTTGAATTATACAAATGGTATAAATGTAGCCAAAAGATGGTAAATTTGAAAAAAAAGGCCTAAGAAGAAGCTAAAAAAGGATCATCATCATCATAGTACATTCACGAATTTAGGCCTCAAGAGAAACACCATCCAAAAGTCTTTTGAGTGGACGTCTTGGTCTTCTTCCTGCAGGTTGATATCTTAACATTTGTTTGGGTATTCTGTGATCTTCCATTCGATGAACATGTTGCATCCATCTTGACTTATAATCAGAAATTTTGTTTTCTAAAGTTTCCATGTGTAATTCTTCTAAGATGTCTTCATTTTTTTTTGTGATCTAGTAGTGTGTATCCTGCAGTCCTCCGAAGATAAAAAAATTAAGCAAAAAAAAAAAAAAAAAAAAAAAAAAGGAAAAAGAAGGATAAAATGCACGAATAAACCCCACCATTTACTGGCCTATAATGACGCAAATACATGTCTCACAATTGTATCAGTGAATGTCAGGAAATCATGGCGCACACATCTTATTGATTAAATCAACAGGTCCTAGACGCGTTTCAACATTAAAGCGTTTATAAGAACAACAGTTTCATATTTTTTCAGTTAAATGTTTTTTTAGAGAAGTTGCGACGACACAGGTTCCTGTAACGCATAATACCAAGCATGTCTAGAATTAAACCACGTTTTATTTCTTTGTGCACCTCATATCTACTTGCGATTGTTGTTCCTAGGTATTTTAATTCAGCCATTTCTTCAAAATTACCTGATTTATCATTAACTGTCTGTTTCCATTATATAATGTAATAATAATAATAATAATGATTTATGTAGCCTTCTGTGAAAATATATTTAGTTTTATTGATGTTCACCTCCAGCCCATATTTCTTAGTGTTACTCAATAAAGAGGTAAGTGTTGGCCTTTAGTATCTCTTCGCTGTCACCTAATAGTACCACATAATCAGCATAAACTAACAGCTTATTAATCATCATCATCTTCATTCATGGATTAGGTCTGTTGACCCGTTCCGACTTCAGCCCATCTCTTTCTAGGTCTGCCCACATCTCGGGTGCCTTTAGGTTTGTATTTTGTTATTTGTTTTGGATATCTATCTTCATTCATTCTGTCTATGTGTTGCTTCCATTTTAGGTTTATCAATCCGGCTTTTCTTCTGCTGAAGTTTATGGTTAAGTTATTTTTTACTAGTAGAGGTTACCAGCCTCTAGCCAAACCCCTCTTCCTGGAGGGCAGGGAACTGGAATTTCGGAGTGTTCGTCTCCTAGAGAAGTTGCCTTCACTACGGCTTTGGGGACTTCTCTTCTCCCCACGTAACCCTATGGACGGGGCCCTACCCAGGTACTACCCACTGGGCAAGTGGGACCTGGAGCTCACAAAAGGCCAGGGGCGCCTACTCCCTGGAGTGGACCTCTATCAAGGGTTCCACTCAGCTTATTAATATTACCATTATTATTATGTATTTTTTTTATTAGGAATTTCTCTACAATATAGTAGTTTTCCTGCAACCTAGAGTCAAATTTACTACTCCATAAATCCCTATTCTCTACATCACTCTCTGTTAATCCTCTCTACGCCATGCATTCCTTGAATCCACTGTTCTTTTGGACTCCCCTTTCTTCTCTTGCTCTCCGCTACAAAATTTAATATAATCTTCGGTAACCTGTCATCTGATATCCTCTTTACGTGGCCAAACCATTTCAGTCTTCTTTCTTCAATAACTTGTAGAACATATTTTGAACATCTATTATTTCTCTGATTTTAGTATTTCTTATTTGTCTCTTCATGAATTTATATGGGAATTTCTTTGAATCGAAATTAATATTTACATCAGCTGCTTGCAGATGACCAAATATGAATTACACAAGGCATCGAGGATGCTTCCTATATGATAAAAAACTGATGGAGGAATATAAAAATAGGGGATAAAATATTAATTTCAATACTATGTATCATCCACAATGCAAATTTATGCAATTTGGAGGTTGAAAATGAGAAAATTAAAACAGTTAACAAATTCAAATTTTTAAGATCAGTATTAGACTCGGAAGGAACAAACAATTCTGAGATAAAGAAATGAGTAAGTCAAGGAAGGAGAACAATTGGAATGTTAAATTCGATTCTGTGGCGTATAAACATAAAACTATATATATATATATATATATATATATATATATATATATATATATATCCTTTCAAAAAACGTTAAGCTGAAAATATATAAAACTATTATTCTACCAGTTATATTATATGGGTGCGAAACATGGACTCTTACTTTAAGGGAGGAAAGGAGATTACGAGTATTTGAGAATAAAGTTCTTAGGAAAATTTTTGGACCAAAGAGAGATGAACAGACAGGTGAATGGAGAAGACTACATAACAATGAACTACATGGTCTTTACAGGAAGCCAGATATAATAAGAACAGTTAAGTCTCGTAGACTGCGATGGGCAGGGCATGTTGCGCGTATGGGGAATGAAAGACGTGCATGGAAACTTCTTGTAGGAAAGCCAGAGGGAAAACGCCCAGTTGGTAGACCAAGAATGAGGTGGGAGAACAACATTAACTCTGATTTGAGGGAAGTAGATTATACAGGGAATGATTGGAAAGCATTAGCTCAGGATAGGAATGTATGGAGAGCTTATGTCCGTGCGGCCATGAACCTACGGGTTCGATAGTGCCAGTGAGTAAGTAAGTAAGTAAGTATATATATATAATTCATTGGTGGAGAGCATACTGTTGTATGGTGCAGAAACGTAGACATTAAGCAGAATGCAAGCACATAAACTATTGCTGACACAGATTAATAATAATAATAATTAAAATAAATGTATATCGTTTGTTTAATGTCTTTAAAATCGCCCGATTCCTAATAGCCAATTTTGTCAGTCTATCCAAGTTCCTGGTTGTAGAAGTTTCTCCCTCATTTATAAGTATATTTCCTGACTCCAGGAAGCTTTAGGTCTTTATCTGCCTCGACTTCCCTCTCGTTTACATTCCAAAACATATTTTGGTATTCGATCCTCTTCCATTCGCTGGACATGTCCGTACCATCTTAATGGCTGAGTTTTAATACGGTCTAATATAGTATATTCAATCTTCATTTTCTCCTTATAACTGAGTTAATAATTGTATTGTATTGTAAGCCTATGTTTTCCCTTTACAGAGATTTAGGCATTCTCCCCCTACAGGGAGGAATTTGAACCATACTAAATTAGTTACACTTGTTTTCGTATGGATGTCATTTTGAGTGGTCCGTGGTCAGCGTTCCGCCTCATACTGACATCTACGAAACCAAAGTAGTACTAGGACGGGAAAATTCGGTAAATTTTGCTTAGAGGCCCTTTCATTCAGGCCAAGGGAGTTTTTACGAGCCTGAAAATCTTCAGACTCGGGACCCACGGCTTAAAGTCCCTCCCGGAGGACTTGCTCCTTGGATTTTTCCGTCCTAAAAATATCCATCGACCCCGGCCGGGTTTGAACCCGCGACCCTCGGGACCAGAGGCAAGGAGCATAACCACTAATCCACCGCGGCCGACACTGAGTTAATAATAATAATAATAATAATAATAATAATAATAATAATAATAATAATAATAATAATAATAATGGTAATAATAATGCATAACATGTATCGTGGGATCTACAGTTCGTATCTCCTTGTTGTTTCTTTCATTTGACCTGTGACACACACACATTTGGGCGTCTACGTTTGAGGTGACGCCCATGAAATTAATGGAAGTCGGTATATTTTTGCAATCCATATTGTATAATCAAATCTACAAGTTTATCACTTTGTACATCGTATCCTGAACATAAATGAACGCGTAACACAATTTTTGCAATTCTTTAAACTCTTTGAAATTGGAGAATGGCTTGAATCGCTAATATATCATCACTTTGTGTTTATTTTACAGCCAACTAACGACTAATTTGTATCAATTATTCTACATATAACGTTGAAAAGCAATAAAAGATCTATTTTAACACTAAACAATACTATTTTGCATTAGTCAATCTCATTTTCATGCAGTATTGTCTCTCACAATCATGGAAATATTACACAATTTCAGTGTGAAATAGACTGCATTTCCCAAAATGAGAATTCCATATGAGAAAGGATTGTATGGTGACGAATGTGAATATGAGGGAGGTATTTATACAGAATAAATTCCCCATGTACTGCTGCAATATTAGTCCTATCGAATTCTATGGTAATAAATAAGCAAGTGAGTATTACTGTACCAACCGCAGCATTATGAAACGTGCCTGCAGAAATTTTCGACTGTATACAAGTTCTGATGAATGGCTGAAGTTTGGTCTTTCTGACGGATGTGTATAATATGTTACAATTTGGCTGTAAATCATGGATTATAAATCCGTTGTCCGCGATCCATATACGACCCACGACCCAATGAAAACATTTAGTTCACTCAAAAGAAAAATACAAAGTAAAAATTCAATATAGAAATTATAAGATTTAAAATAAAATTATTTACACTTCACCTCATATCCAGTCACTCTTGCATGATATCTTCATTTTATTTGTGATCAATGCGAGTCTACCCCAGGGCAATGGATGCCGTCGGAAGGTTTAGGCAAGTTTAAAAATTCTGAGCCCATCGGGACTTAAATTCGATATCTTCCGACTTGTAGTGTATTGCCTAACAAAGTACGCTACAGCGTGCTATCCATCAAATAGGGCTAATCCTGAATATCATTCTTATCCTATCTACTAGATGATTTTTATCTGGTTTTCCTAAAATAAATTCCACCTTCCGATTGTTATGGTAGGCCTTGTGTGCTTAATTGAAACCACCAGCTATGCCGGTCTGGAGGTAGGATTGCAACCATGAATGTATCCATGCTGGGCAGGTCAAAGATGACAAGCCAGGCTAAAAGAGATGGTATTTAAACACAACCTTCAGAAACGCGAGTATGACGTCCGCTGGAGTAAAACTGCCCCTATTTTGATCTTCGGGCAACAACTACTTCAAAGGACCCAAGAAAAAGTTTGGAAATAAATATTACAAGTTATTATTATTATTATTAACTTAATCACTGGCACTATCGAACCCATAGGTTCATGGCCGCGCGGAAACAAGCCCTCCACTGATCCCTCATCTCCAAGAATGAGAGCTACTAGAAAGCAACAGCAGATAAAGAAGACACTGCAGAAAGAAGAAGATCAAGGCGGAAATACTACAGTGGCCGCAGAACCCTGCACCTAGAGAGCCAGCGCAACCGGAGGACACGAACTTAAACTCCAATAGAGACTTATTTTCTCCTCCACCACGACATAGGAGAAAAAATGAACACACATCAAGCTCTCCGACCACTCTTGACACACAAAACCGATTCGACGCCTTATTCATGGACAAAGAAACGAAACCACCACCCATCATTGCTGATGCCAAAAACCTCACTGCCTACCAGTTAGCCAGGCTAAATGCAGGCAGAGACAAGGACATCTCCATGAAATACATAAATAAAAAACTTACAATCTACACTGAGAACAAACAAGCTTATAACTATGTCAAATAACTTCTAGAAAGATGAGAACACTACATTACACAAGGACTACGAACGGAACCCAACTGTCAAATTGACAATGAAAGGGCTTCCAACAACCATCTCAGGACGAAATATCTTCCAGGAACTTGAACATCGCGAGTTTCCTATAAATACCGTAAGACAACTGGAACGTACTAGTTTTCTAAATGGAGAGAAGACCAAGACTGCAGTTCCAGTTTTGATCCTCACCTTTGAAAAGAAAGACTATCTAAAGACCAAACTTGAAAATCTAACTGAAGTCTACAAGATAAAAATCACACTGGAGACATATAAGGGACCTTCTGGCGGCATACAGTGTTACAATTGTCAGGACTTCGGTCATTTGGCCAGTTCTGTTTTAGAGCTGAGCGCTACGTCCGAGGTGCTGGCAGCCATAGGGTTGCTAACTGCAAGGCTAAAACACCAACTTGTGCAAATTGTAACCAGCATCATGCTGTCAGTTACAGGCAATGCAAAGCATTCAAGACTTATACAAACTCCAGGCCACAATCCGCACCAAAAATTAAAATGATAACACCTAAGACGACAACATCAACACAGCAGAGAAAAGCTCCAGGACCTAAATTGGACAGATCCAACTTTCCAGCACTCACCACACCTAAAGAACCAACAGATCTCAATCCTGAAGCCAACATATTTTAACAACTTCTGGAACTTTTATCCAAAATTCTACAGAATCCTAAATTACTCAAGACCACAGTCAAACTACAGACTAATTTGACAAACACTCTAGAAAATTGAACAACATTGTCGTCACTTCAAAACAACTTTTAAGAAATAGAAGCTTAGACACAATTCCTCAACACAACATCACAGCTGAGAGAAGGAGCACTTCTTCAAGCTAAAAACGAAACTACAAAAACACAAGAAAAACACCTCAAATACGGGTTATGACCCTGAAAAAGTTGTCGGTACCGGCAACCAATATCATTGACACGACCGGCATATCCTGAGCTAATGTTTTCAAATAAACCTTTGTGTAATCTACTTCCCTCAAATCATGGTTAATGTTGTATTCCTACCTCATTATTGGTCTGCCAAGTGGGCGTTTTCCCTCTGGTCTTACTACAAGAAGCTTCCATTGTCCTCTTTCATTATCCATTCGTACCACATGTCCTCACTATCGCAATCTACGAGACTTAAGTGTTGCTATTATATATGTTTCCTATAAAGATCATGTACATAATGTTATGTTGTATGCTCCATTAACTTCTCTGTTCATCTCTCTTTGGATCACAGAGAGATGAACTGACAAGCGAATGGAAAACACTACATAAGTTATTATTATTATTGCTAATATTATTGTTAATACTATTGTTATCATTATTGTTATTATTATCATTGTTATCATATTGAACATGAATAAAACAAAATATTTATCAATTGGTGAACCAGAACAAAATTTAATTTTGGAGACTGAAGAAACAATAAAATCTTGCAGTGAGATCACATATATAGGAAACAGAATAAACAAAAATGGGAGTTATGAAGAGGAAATAATAAATAGAAACAATAAAGGAAAATTTACAATTGCTTGCCTCAATGGATTATTGTGGGATAAAAAGATAAATAATAAAAATAAAATGAATATATATATATATATCATAAATTTGTTAAAAGCATCATTACTTAATGGAGCAGAACTTTGGCCATTAACAACAAAAAACAAGTAAGTATCTTTTGGCAACGGAAATGGATTTTATACGAAGGGCAGCAAGCATTTCAAGAAGAGAAAAAATTGGGAACTCATTTATAAGGGAGAAAATGAAGATTGAAGACACTATTTTAGATTATATTAAAACTCAGCAATTAAGATGGTACGGACATGTCCAGTGAATGGAAGAGGATCGGCTACCAAAATCTGTTTTGGAATGGAAACCTGAGGGAAGACGAGGCAGAGGAAGACCTAAAACCTCCTGGAGTCAAGGAATACGTTTATACATGAAGGAGAAACATCTACAACCAGGAGATTGGATGGACCGACAAAATTGGCTATTAGGAATCGGACGATGTCAAAGATATTAATCAAGCGATGATCTGCCATTGTTACCATTATTGTTATTATTAACATTGTATCATCATTATTATTATTATTATTATCATCATTATTTTCATTACCATCATTATTATCATAATTCATATTACATCATCATCATCATTATTATTACTATTATTTCTATTATTACTATTATTATATCATTATATTATTATTATTATTACAATAATATTATTATTGTTATTATTAATTAAAATCTTTAGGACATATTTTAAGAATGGAAGATGAGCGATGGATGAAACATCATATCAATGGCCCTACCAGAAAGGAGAAAAGAGGGAGACAAAAGTTAACATGCAAGGAAAAAACATGAAGATAGTAATGCTAGCAAGAGGGTTAAGCATTGAAGATGCACAAGATTGTAGGTTTTGGAAGTTTGGCACGGGAAGACGGCAGCTGTAGATAATAATAATAATAATAATAATTATAAATAATAATAATAATCATCATCATCATCATCATCATATTACACGAATTTAGGCCATTTGTTGACCTGTTTCGGCCTCAAGAGAAACACCATCCGGAAGTCTTTTGAGTGGACGTCCTGGTTTTCTTCTTCCTGCAGGTTGATAATAATAATAATAATAATAATAATAATAATTATTATTATTATTATTATTACTTTATTATTATTATTAATTATTAGGTTCCGTGGCTCAAACTTTTAGATGCTCGTTTGTCACCGCTGTGCTAGGGTCTCAGGATCCAGACTCGGTCACGCCATGTCGTTATCGTGGGGACAAAACAGTGTTTGGGTACGTTTTCCTTTAAGTTTCTCCCGTTTTTTCCCTGCCACAAATTTTATTCCATCATTTTTTCATACTCATCTCATCCATTTCGTTTCATTTCGTTCATCCGCCCCTGCGATGGTGCGTCAAGCGTGGCCGGCCAGCACCCTTGTCACTCACAGACCTCTATAAATATAGGGACTTCATCTCATCTCAACCTTCTATCGATCCTGAATTGGACACGTTTTATCAGTATCAGTATTCTCTAAATTAAATCTTTGTTTAGTCAGATCATCCGAATCTTATATAGGTCATAACGTCGTATTTCATTTTGTACAAACGCCAAGTGTATGACATGATATAGTGGGTGAATATACGTGTGTATTGCGGATGTGAAGGCAACTCTGCGGCTATTTTATTTATGGGAACGGAAGGATGAATCCTAACATCTACAATGTTCACGAAAGAGGCATGTACGGACAGTACCACACTTTCTATAAACCGGGACCATCGAGAAGGGATTTAATCTGTCAGAAAATTAAACTATAAAGCAAGCAAACAGTTAAGTGAGTCCATTGTCATATCTAACATCAATTAATTTATAATTATGTAGTTTAATAATTAATGGAAGTTGGAGTGCTCTGAGTGTCAAGTGACAACATTGTTAGCAACAATATTACATATGGTACTGTGGCATTTCCTGGAACAAATTACTGACATATCAAACATTAAACTGTTTTCTCAAATATACTTACTTACTCACTGGCACTATATAACCAGTAGGTTCACGGCCGCGCGGACATAAGTTCTCCATACATCCCTACCCTGAGCTAATGCTTTCCGATCATTCCCTGTATAATCTACTTCCCTCAAATCATAGTTAATATTATTCTCCCACCTCATTCTTGGTCTACCAACTGGGCGTTTTCCCTCTGGCTTTCCAATAAAAAGCTTCCACTTCCATGCACGTCTTTTATTCTCCATACGCGCAACATGTCCTGCCCATCGCAGTCTACGAGACTTAACTGTTCTTATTATATCTGGCTTCCTATAAAGACCATGTAGTTCATTGTTATGTAGTCTTCTCCATTCACCTGTCTGTTCATCTCTCTTTGGTCCAAAAATTTTCCTAAGAACTTTATTCTCAAATACTCGCAATTCCTTTCCTCCCTTAAAGTAAGAGTCCATGTTTCACATCCATATAATATAACTGGTAGAATAATAGTTTTATATATTTTCAGCTTAACGTTTTTTGAAAGGAGTTGGGACATCAAAAGTCTCTGCAATGCATAATAGCATGCATTTCCAGAATTGAGCCTATGTTTAATTTCTTTGTGCATCTCATTCCTATTTGTGATTATTGTTCCTAGAATTCAGCCACTTCCTCAAAATTGTCATTAGCTGTTCATTTCCATTATATAATGCATTTCTACGTGTGACCATATATTTAATTTTATTTATATTTACTTCTAGTCCTAATTCCTTAGTGTTACTCAATAGTGTGTGCTTGTTGTCCTTTAGTATCTCCTCGCTATCGGCCAATAGTACTACATCATCAGCATATACTAACAGCTTATTAATACCATTGAGTTGTAGGCCTTCCTCATCTTCTAAAGATTTGATACCATGTTCTAGTACAAAATTAAATAGTAGAGGAGATAGTGCATCTCCTTGCTTCAACCCATTCTGGATTTCAAAGATGTCCGAAAACTGTTTGCCTACACGCACGCTACTCTTTGTGTAAATATACAAATAATAATTGAGACATTTTGTTTATTTACTTTAAATATTACATTTTCATCTGTCAAATAAACTGAAAGTGATTAATAGCCTCTTCTTCTTTAACTCAGTTTAACTCCTAACCTTATATGTACTTTTTATATGCCCACCATATAGTGGGGCGACATGTCGGGGAGGGATTTTAAATTGCGGATCTCACACATACTTTTTTGACCACACAAGAAGATGGAGAGATTCCCCGGTTAAGTGATCAGATTAATGTCAAGGCTTCTCCGAGACACACAATACTAAACCAAGAGAAAAAAAAACACGGAAAAGGTCGATTATATGTCTCAGACGAATTATTCTAAGTTCCACAGAATCGCAGTGCGCATGCGCGAGTTGCTGTAATGGTTAATATAGGGCCTCCGGTAGATGGCTCTGCAGTCGGCGTTACCAACTTTGGGAATAAATTTCCAAATGCAAAAAAAAAAAAAAATGGACGTTAACTAACTTGCCATTTTCTAATTGAAGAAAACAATTTACATGCATATTATTTATTCCCAAATGCTTAAAAAAATGGACGTAAACCAACTTCCCAATTCCTAACGTAACACAAAGCAATTTTACATGCGTACTATTTAATGAACTATAAACTAATTTTACGTACACTAACACTAAATATTGTTTCAAATTATTTACAAATGGTGGCAACGTTGGAACAACATGTTTTACGTAAATATATAAATATAAAATATTGTAAAGAAAGCTTGAAGATCATTGAAAAATGTTTAAAACAGTACAAAACGTGTTTACAACTGTTTAGTGTATCAGTGGCTTAAGAGTGTAAGTGTAGAATTGTGAGAGACATAAAACCTACCACATCCAAAAACACACTTTCATTATAAAAATATCAAATTTGATGATTATGATGGCCAGGTGATGTTCGGTGAGTATTTGGGCCTAAAAGTAACCTCACATTTGTCTTAAAGGTGAGAAAAACCCGAAAAAATCACGCAGGAAACTTCTTCCGATCGGGGATCGAACGGGCCCACTGCGTACGAGGCAGCTGAGATGGAAGAAACAGAAATTGCCAGTAGAGTAACATTTTCTAAAATAGAGGGAAGAAGAAAAGTCGGAAGATCTTCTACCAGATGGCTTGACAGTGTGGAAAAGTATCTCCAGGTTATGGGAGTCAAGGGATGCAGAAGGAAGGCGGAGGACAGAGATGGATGGAGACGCATAGTTGGGGCGGTCAAGGCCTGTAATAGGCTGTAACACCGAACATGATGATCATGATATTATATAGGATATGAATAGAAAACATTACGTCAGGATAGGGATGTGTGGAGAGCTTATGTCCTCGTGGCATTGAACCTACGGGTTCGATAGTGCCAGTGAGTTAGTATATTTTATATCGGCAATTAAAATAATATGAAAGAAGTAAACTCTGTGGCGCAAGCGGCTAGACGCTCGTCTCTCACCGCTGGGGTCCCGAGATCGAGTCTCGGTCACTCCACGTGGGTTTCGTGTTGGACGAAACGGAGCTTGGGCAGGTTTTTCTCGGGGTTCCTCCCGTTTTCCCTGCCACAAATTTCATTCCACCATTTGTCCATATTCATCTCATCCATTTTATTCATCCGCCCTTGTGAAGGTGCGTCAGGAGTGGTCGGCCGTCACCCTTGTAGTTCACAGACCTCTATAAATATAGGGGCTTCATCTAATCTCATCCCTCGACCGACCCTGAGTTGGGCACGAGTTGAGGATATTTATATATAAGTATGCTATAAATAAATAGATTACAATATTGTATGAAATCTACGTTAATGGAATCGTATTAATCAAGGATTCGGCCGCGGTGGACTAGTGGTAATGCTCCATGCCTCTGGTCCTGAGAGTCGCGGATTCAAACCCGGTCGGGGTCGATGGATTTTTTTTAGGATGGAAAAATCCAAGGAGCAAGTCCTCCGGGAGGGACTTTAAGCCGTGGGTTCCGTTTCTGAAGATTTTCAGGCTCGTAAAAGAACCTTAAGCCTGAATGAAAAGGCCTCTAAGAATAAAATACCGACTTTTCCCGTCCTAGTAGCCTACTACCTTGGTTCCCTAGTTGTCAGTATGAGGCGGAACGCTGACCACGGACCACTCAAAAATGACATCTATACGAAAACAAGTGTAATTAAATTAGTTTTTGTATTGTAAGCCCATGTTTTCCCTTTACAGAGATTTAGGCGCTCTCCCCCTACAAGGAGCCCAAACCCTCTGGCGGCACTATGGCCCTGGGGTCGACTCAGCCTCTAACGGAAATGAGTACCAGACGCTTGTTCTGGGGTAAAGGCAGGGCTGACAACCCGGCTGACATAAAGTGCCGATTGTCTAGAAAAAATGGGAGCCTTAATCTCCTACTACCCCAAGGGCCTCCGGGTCTGTTGTGGGATCACTTTACTTTACTTTACCCCCTAAAGGGAAGGATTTGAACCATAGTAATTTAGTTACACTTGTTTTCGTATAGATGTCATTTTTGAGTGGTCCGTGGTCAGCGTTCTGCCTCACACTGACATCTAGGAAACCAAAGTAGTACTAGGACGGGAAAATTCGGTAAATTTTGCTTAGAGGCCTTTTCATTCAGGCCTAAGGACTTTTTACGAGCCTGAAAATCTTCAGACTCGGGACCCACGGCTTAAAGTCCCTCTCGGAGGACTTGCTCCTTGGATTTTTCCGTCCTAAAAAAATCCATCGACCCCGGCCGGGTTTGAACCCGCGACCGTCCGGACCAAAGGCAAGGAGCATAACACTAGTCCACTACGGCCGATAACTAAATTAGTATGGTTCAAATTCTTCCCTGTAGGGGTAGAGCGCCTAAATCTCTGTTAAGGGAAACATGGGCTTAAAAGATTACAAGAAGATGAATCAAGGGTAATGTATGAATGGAAGAGCTATCTTTTTATCATTTAAATTCAAAAAATTATTATTAAGTTTTAAAGGAAACTGGAGAACAATCTACTTAAATGAATATAATTTCAATATGAACAGCATATTGAGTTTGTGTTTGGTCCGGGGGCGATGCTGGTTCAAACCCCGGAGTATGAGCGATCCCTGGTTTCCCGGAACGAATCGATATTATCATCATCAATCACCATGAAACTGAAGGCTAATGCTGAAAGTTACAAATGCACTACAAACATTATTTATGTACTGCAGACATGATGGACATGCGAGAGACTGATTGACACATTGCTATGGTTTACAAATTAATGTTAAATAAACTTTGCAAACTGCTGATCAATGCTAATTAATTACCTAATTGAAAACAAACTTCGGTCAAGAGTTCATATTTAGTACAGTTTTTAAGCAGTGATAAAACCAATAAAAGCAAAACTCACCTATGATATGTAGGATGATTTTGTTATCTACTAGCTAATACGCGGCGTGCGCTATTACACCAAAATATATTTTTTTTTAATTCCCCAGGTTTGTCTTTCGACATTCCTGGTTTCTCTCCTGGCATGGCGTACTTGTAACCCACTTATGAGGTTGGGGCGACTTGAAGGCGGGGTTACGTTGCCCCGATGATATGATGGGTGAAGATGATGATAATGATTCGCCAGGAGAGTCCCTAATCCTAAACTTAACCTAAGATGAATATGAATTTTGATGATTGTTATGGCCACATGATTTCGGAGACCGTTTGGGCCTTAAAGTTTTCCTGACATTTGTCTTACAGGTGAGGAAAAACTGCGATAAAAACCTCACCCAGAAAAACTGTCCCGACCGGGGATCGAACCCGGGCCGCTGCGTGACAAGGCAGCACGCTACCCCGAGACCACAGCGGTGGACTATAAATTAAATATTGAGGGTTAATTAATTATAATAATAATAATAATAATAATTTATTTTAGCTGGCAGAGTTAAGGCCATAAGGCCTTCTCTTCCACTCAGCCAGCGAATAGTAAAATTATACAAAAATTACGTACAAATTACAATTTTAAGATATTATTAAAACACAGACTAAACAAAATACAATGATGTTGTAATCTAATACTAGATACAAAAATTACGTACATGTTACAATGTTAAGATATTATTAAAATACAGACTAAACAAAATACTGTATATGGTATACACTGCGACGAACCATACATGGTGATTACTAGAGTAAAATGTAAATTTAAAATGTCAGATAAACCCCCACTTCTAACAGTCGGATTTCGCTGATTTTTGGATAATGCATACCCCCGTTTATTTTAATAGGATATTCCGAGTTTTGCTATAAAACATCGAAAATTGCGATCGCTAGAGCGATATTTAAATTTTCCTTTCTGGTAAACTCCTACTCCTAAAGATTATAGAACATAATAGATAACGGATAAACACTCGCTGCATCTGAAAACCTGTATATACAAATATTCACGAAGATTGGTTGAAAGGTTTAGAAGTCTATAAAGGACAGATAGACATACGCTACATACGTTTTTATAGATACCCGTATAGATATTTTGACAGAGGTCTAGTTTACATTACAATTTCAATAGAATTGAGTATTACTTTTTATTTACATATGAGGTCCACAGCTGTGGTTTCAGAATACCTTCGATGCCTCATACCGAGCAGGCTCGGGTTCGATCCCCGGTTGGGACACGTTTCTTGGTTTATGGATTTTTTTGGGCTTTTTCCTCACCTGTAAGACAAATTTCAAAATATTTTAAGGCCCAAACGGTCCCCGAAAATAATCTGGCCATCATAATAGTAATTTTGTTCGCCGTGTTTAGTATGAATATTTGTGTGTGTGTGTGTGTGTGTGTGTGTGTGTGTGAATGTTTAGTTCGAATGTATGTGAATAGAATGTTTAGTCTTAATTTTTTAAACAACAAAACAAGAGAGATACTGGTTGAGTGGTAGACAAGGCCTTAAGGCCTTAACTCTGCCAGGTAAAATAAAGCTATTATTATTATTATTATTATTATTATTAAGTTTTATACGTAAAATATTGACAGTTCCTGCATTACTTTTTGGGAGTTAAACTTGGATAATGACCAAAAAATTACAAAGAATACAAAGGGTAAAAATAAACCTCCTTAGAAGAACAAAAGACTGCATAAGATTGGATCGGATAAAGAATGAAGATATAAGGACTGAGTTAAATATATATCCGCTGAACGAAAAATAAAACAAAGAATACAGAAATATATGGTTTATACGTGTAGAAAGAATGAATGTAACAAGACTGCTAAGAGCATAGGCTATTTAACTACAAGCCGGGAGAATCAAGGAATATAGGAAGGCCGATGATGATGGACAAAAAAACTGTGAGGCGAAACAGGCAGTTAGCCTAGCCCATGAAGTGAAGAAGAAAGAAGTAGAAGTCTTAACGGCTGTGTTGTCTCAGAGACGGCACTAGCATTGAGCTAATCACTGATTCGGGGAGGCCCTCTATGGCCTTGTGTAGTCAGAAAAGTATGTGTTAATTCATAGCCTAAATTTCCTCCCGCTATAGTTCATACCATTGTAAGACCTAGATTGCACGTAAAAATTACCTGTAGAATGAGAGATTAAATGCAGTTAATGGAATGGGAAAAAAATTTACACATAAGAATATTAAAATGTTTAAACGGCACAAAAAGTACGGGGCAAGGGAATTATAAAATAAAGCAACCTTATATTTTTGAGTAAATGCAGTAAAACTTGTTTAATCCGGAACGTGAATAATGCGGAAATCTGTCCAATGTGAACAAATGTATTGGTCTCGGCGAAATAATAGTAATTTTACGTGTATTTATTTAACATAAAACAGAATTTGTCCAAAGAGGAAACGGAAGGATATTTCAACACAATTCATGGAAAAAAAAAATTATGAAGCGGAAAGACAGATAAATAAATTAGTTCCCACTTCATTGAATTCCCGTTAGACCAACAAATAATAAGGAACGATTCTTGCTGCCGGGTGAAGTAGAAATTCTACCTGTACCTGAAATTATCTTTCGACCTTACTGCACACCCGTTATGCGAAATATAGACCCCTGTCTTACAAATAACCATTGCACTATAAAATCTTAAACTAGTTCAAGTTCTGAGACCGATCTTTCACAGGTAGCGTTCTAAATTAAAAAAATAAAATAAAGATGGCTAAAACGTATGTATCATTGTCATTAAACGAAAAAAAGTGAAAGTGATTGAATACAAATACCCAAATTTCCGGAACGATGCTCCAAAATCAAGCCCTAGCTATTGCTAAATCCATAGGGAATAACGATTTCAAGGCATCTTCATGTTGACTGGACAGTTTTAAAAGACGACACCATGTATTGTGGAATTAAATTTGAGGGGGATCGAAGGATATGGACGTAAGTGTAATTAGTGAGCGGGAACCGAAACTGCATACTTAATTTCAGGACACGCGCCTAAGAGACATTTTTAACGTCGTCGAAACGGGACTGTTTTTTCGCGCCTTACCGTCGAAGTCGCTCATATATATTATAATTCACTTTTCAAAGGCAGCGGAAGTACAATTAATGCAAGGTACGTAAAGAGACATATACGGTACACTATAATCTAAGATTATTAATCTATCCATAGTAATTCTGCCAGAGGGCAGGTCTTTCACTGCTATGCTTGCAGCTTTACTAGGGAATTGTAGGTGTGGTAGTTTCCCGTTGCTTTCCACACCGGTGAAGGAGGATGATGTTGATGATGATGGCCATTTCGGGACCGTTTGAGCCTTAAAGTTTTCCTGACATTTGTCTTACAGATGAGGAAAACCCCCGATAAAAACCTCACCCAGAAAAACTGCCCCGAACGGGGATCGAACCCGGGCCCGCTGCGTCACAAGGCGGCACGCTACCTCGAGACTACAGCAGTGGACGATTATTAATAAGTTTCATTTTTTTTTATAATACGGATTTTGTTTAATGTGGAAAAAAATTGGTCCCATGCGATTCAGCTTTAAGCAAGTTTTACTGTGATACAATTTTATGCCAATTGCCACAAGATATATTCGCCATAAAGAACTGACATCTATAAACTGAACACTTAGGCATATATGACTTCCATCCTATGTATGAAAATTAATACTTTATGAGTTTTTTGTAGCATAAACCAAGGATGCTGTAACTACTCTGTTAACTTCATGCAAATATTTGTATGAAAGGAATATTTATATAGTGAATCTAGGAAATGAGAAATTAGTCATTTTGCCTAGTAAACATATAGAACCAAGTTTGTGACGTATGTTAATTTGCTTTATTTCCCGGTCAAAAACATTCAGAGAAACGTCCTGCACATTCGTACTCCATCCAAGCTAACATTCATTTTATATATGATGACTAATAACACAATGTCCAGCGCTATTACAGAATTAAAACCGAGAGAGAAAAATCGAGCATCATTTTTAGCAGAGAAATAAAGTTTCAAAGTGGAACTCACTGCACCGTGTAAGTCTTGTAAATTATACTCAAAACTAAAATAAAAAATCAACATAGGGTTTGCAAGTAGCTGTTGTAAATTAATAAAATTGCAAGAAGAGTGGATAAATAGGTAATTTTTAAAGTAGCTGCAACATATATATTTTTTTAATTAATCCACTTTCCAGTGAAACATGGAGAAGACTACATAACAATGAACTACATGGTCTTTATAGGAAGCCAGATATAATAACAACACTTAAGTCTCGTAGACTGCGATGGGCAGGACATGTTGCACGTATGGGGACAACACTCATTCATGAATAAATATATGTTATCAAAATGCAATACCATTAATTATTAACAATTATATAAAATTAATTAGTGTATAATGCTGTTGTGTTATTATTTAATTGTAATATTAATGTGTTTTCTTTATGTAATTGTAATGTTAATGTTTTTTTAGTGTATAATGCTATTGTGTTATTACTTAATTGTAATATTATTGTGTTTTCTTTATGTAATTGTAATAATAATGTTTTTAGTTTATAATGCTATTGTGTTATTATTTAATTGTAATATTATTATTGTGTTTTCTTTATGTAATTGTAATGTTATTGCTGTTTTTGTTGTTTATTTTTCTTTACACTAGTACCAATTATTACTTTATTGTAACGGACTGTCAACAGCACGTACGGCTTACTGCCCGTGCGACCCATATTTGTAAATAATATTGTAAATATCTTACTTTTTGTCTAATAAAGTCCTACTACTACTACTACGTATGGGGAATGAAAGACTTGCATGGAGGCTTCTTGTATGAAAGCCAGAGGGAAAACGCCCAGTTGGTAGACCAAGAATGAGGTGGGAGAAAAACATTAACTATGATTTGAGGGAAGTAGATTATACAGGGAATGATTGGAAAGCATTAGCTCAGGATAGCGATGTATGGAGAGCTTATGTCCGTGCGGCCATGAACCTAAGGGTTCGATAGTGCCAGTGAGTAAGTAAGTAAGTAAGTAAGAGCAAGTCCAGTGAAACATATTTAATTTGACAAAATTAACTTTAGTGGTTTCACTCCAAACCTCCCAGGCAAAATATATTTATACTTCTATTATGATTAGTTCGACAATTACTTTTATAGACTATTTAACTCATGCCCCAAATGGCAGTCAATGATCAATCACATTTTAACAAATTTTGATTTACAACCAATCACAGTATTTTTCACCTCGATTTTATCACTTTCATTTTATCACTTTCATCTTATCAAGTGGCTCCCAGATTGTATATATAGTGCACATACGTAACAGATTCTATTTGCGAGATATAATAGAAAAACATTCGTAGCAACTGATTATACCATAAAAATAAGAAAACACTGTTGGCACTTTCTTAAACGTACTATTTCCCAGGATTTTACGTTGCACAAAAACATATATGACATATTTAGATCATAGGACATCTAAAATTAATTAATAAGCTGTAATGAAGTGTTTAATTTTTTCTCCATTAGGGTGAATTCTTACGATATTGCGATTCTATTTGGCAATAAATATGATCTGGTTGTAATGGCGAACAAATGAAGAATAATGTTTCTCATTTGTTTTCAAACATCCCGTTTACAAATTTATATATAAACATTTAAAAATAACTATATTTAAATAATGATTTGTGAGTAAAAGTTTAATTTCATTCGTTAAATAGTTCTAACAAATGCCACTCTTGATTACCAAATAATCTAGATAAATTGGAAATCACTCGTGGCATTACTTATGACAAAAGTATTCGGATAATTGAGTGTATCATTTGATATCTGCTCTAGATAGGAATTTAATATATAACTAGTAGTTTGTGTTATGTTATACATTATTTCCCAAGTTTTTTTTCTTCTAATTTATTGTACATATTCTTCTATTCCAATTAAGTGTTTGGCGTTTTTTACATTCAAACAGTCCAGCACAAAGAAATTTCTGAAATTTACTTACCTCTAAGGAGATGAGTTTGTTGTAGTACACCAAATACTTTCCCACAAATGCATTTGCAAATGAGTTTTCTTTATTATTATTTTTATTATTATTATTATTATTATTATTATTATTATTATTATTATTATTATTACTTATGTATCACCATCATCACAGTCCTTAATGTGTTCAAATGTTGATAGTAAAATACCGTACTAAATTCCATATTTTTAAATAAAATGTAACTGAAATAGAGAAAATTCAAGATAGCAGGCTGTTGAAAGTAACATTTTTACAACATGCATATATTCATAACAAAAACATACCGAGTCTTTTCGCAAAACTCTAAGAAACTTCTACATTTTTTTCATAATATTGTCATGAGATTGCTCATACTGAGAGGACTTGCAAATGTTTCTTTTGAATTTTTTAACAGAATAGTAACAACAGAAAACGTTACAGTCAAGGAAAAGAGAAGGTGATCGTAAATCTGATATAAAACTACCTTATTTCTAAAATATATTTTCAAATATTTTTATCTGAAAAGTGTTCACTACGCATCTTTGATATTGCCTTTTTAGAAAACTTCACACAATTATTAGATCTATGTTCTCGCGTTTTAAGGCGAGGGTGGCCACATGTACTTTCTTCTAAATAAATACGACAGATGTTCCCGTAAAATTTACAGACTCGCTATAATAGTTTAACAAAGTTTCAGTGACACTTCACAAACAAATTTCTGCCAATATTCCCCCCTAAACATGCAGTATAATAATCATAAGTAATGCCACGAGTGATTTCCAATTTATCTAGTGAATTTGGATATCAAGAGTGGCATTTGTTAGGACTATTTAACGAATAAAATTAAGCTGTTTACTCACAAATCATTATTTAACTATAGTTATTTTAAAATATTTATATATTTAATGTAAACGGCGATGTTTGAAAACAAATGAGAAGCGATAGGCACGCTTCATCTGCTTCTTTTGTTTATCACTGCAACCAGATCATACTATTTATTGCCAAAGGAACGCAATATTGTAAGAATGCTCTCTAGTGGAGAAAAAATGAAACACATCAAACTGTATATTAATTCATTTCTGATGTCGTATGATGTAAATATGACAATTATATTTTTCTGAATTATTACCTTGGGAAAAAATACATTTAATAAAGTGCAAACAGTGGTTTCTTTTTTTTGGTGGTATAATCAATTGCTACAAATGTTTTTATATTAACTCCCGCATGCGGCATGTGTTGAAATTTATGCACTATATATACAATCTGGTAGCCATATTTCTCACAGGCTCAGTCACTGCAAAATAATGGTCAGACCTGTTCAGAATATTAAAAAGGAGGAGCCTTCTTTAATATGGTAATTATAACACCGATAAATATTTCGTGTAACACGACTCTGATTGGTTGTAAAACAGAAATCATTGAAACTTGATTGGTCATTGAGTCCCATTTGGGGCATGAGTTAACTAGTCACATATATTATCTCCAGTCAACTAACGATTTCAATTAACATAGTACCTTCTGAGTTCACTTCACTGTCTCGCGGCGTACGCATCAACTAATAACTAACTTTCGACTCTGGCCACGGTTTATATAATCTAGATTATGAACCATCTCGCCTTGCAGTCAAGAGTTTCTATAATTTTTTAGTACGGAAGCTTCTGGTATCGAAGTTTCTGGAAATGGACGGTAGATGTGTAGAGAACATTCTAAGCGAGAATGGAGGAGCTAGACGCATATCGAACTTTCTGCACGGGTTTTTGAAATAGCGAACACTTCCATCATAAAAATGCGAGATCCCTACTCCTGGCACCGGCCGCGAAATTCAATACCTAGTAAATCAATCTGTCACAATATCTTCGGTGAATGAGTATTTATATCCATGAATGACAATGGAGTCTGGGACGATACTGTAACGGTTTATTTTATTTGTTTTAGCGAATTCCAACGCAATGTAGCTGTGCAGGTTGAATTCAAGAAACGATATTTTACGCACTGTTCAACGGTTCTACTTCCTAGATACCAAAAATGGCCATGACATACATGTTCATGGCCTCGCTTACATAAGCTCTTCATACATCCCTATCCTGAACTAACGTTTTCCAATCATTCTTTGTATAATCAACTTCCCTCAAATCATGGTTGTTGGCCTACTTATTGAACACTTTCTCCGCTTATTTTCCTACAAGAAGTTTCCAGCGCTTCTTTCATTCCCCATCCGTGCGATATATTCTGCTCTTCGCAGTCTACGAGACATAACTGTTCTTATTACATTTGCTTTCAGATAAAAAGATTATTGTAGTCTTCTCCGTTCACTTGTATGTTAAACTTTCTTTGGTACAAACATTTCTATAAGAACGTTATTCTGAAAAATTCAAATTCTGTTGTCCTCTCTTTTGGCAGCCACATAATTAGAAAAATAACCGTTTTATATAGGCCTTCTTTCAGCCTAACGTTTTTTAGAGGCGTTGGGATTGCAAAGATCCCTGTAATGCGTAATGACATTGTTTCCAGAGTTGAGACTATGTTCAATTTCTCTCAGTACCTCATTCCTCTTTGTAATATTAGAATTCAGCCACTTCTTTAAAATTTTCCTATGTTTTATTGACTGTCCGAAGATTACTAGTATTTGAGAATAACGTTCTTAGAAAAATATATACCAATGGTCACCCTCTGGAAGAAATAAACGTGGCAGAACAAAATGGGAATGGAAAACTTATGTCATAAGTATAATGGATGACAGGAATTTGGAAGAAGGAGATTGGGATAATAGAAATAAATGGAAACTGAAGACGGCAAACCTATAAGTGGTGGAAAGCCCAAGAAGAAGATGAAGGGAAAATTTTGGACCAAAGAGAGATAAACAGACAGTTGAATAGAGAAAACTATATAACAGTGAGCTACATGATCTTTATAGGAAGCCAGATATAATAAGAACACTTAAGTCTCGTAGACTGCGATGGAGAGGACA
Source organism: Diploptera punctata (assembly GCA_030220185.1). Classification (NCBI taxonomy): domain Eukaryota; kingdom Metazoa; phylum Arthropoda; class Insecta; order Blattodea; family Blaberidae; genus Diploptera; species Diploptera punctata. The sequence continues at coordinate 586,654 of JASPKZ010007258.1, forward strand.
TGTGGCACGAATGAGGATGAAAGAGTTGCATGAAACGTTTTGTAGGAAAACGAGAGAGAAAACGTCTAGTTGTTAGACCGAGAATGAGATAGGAAAATAGCATTAAACATGGTTTGAGGGAAGTAGATTATACATTAGCTCAGGATAGGGATGTATAGAGAGCTTATGTCCGCACGACCATGAACCTACGGGTTCGATAGAGCCAGTGAGTTAGTTAGTCATTTTATTGACTGTCCATTTTCTTTATATAATATGTACTTTTACGTGTGACCATATATTTAGATTTATTGATATTTACTTCCAGTCCCAGTTTTTTATTGTCATTTAATATAAGGTGTGTGTTGTTACTTAGTATTTCCTAATAATAGCTTATTCTATCATCAGCATATACCAAAAGCAGATTAATACCATTGAGTAGTATGTTCTCTTTATCCTCTAAGGATTTGATATCATGTTGTAATACATAATCCAGTGGCAGAGGAAATAGTGCTTATGCACGCTTTAAGCCATAAAGTAGTACATTATTATCATAATAAAAATGTTTTTCATTATTATCATTATTATTATTGTTATTATTATTATTATTACAAATAAAATCAAATCAATGGCATTATCCAAGGACCCACGACGTGTTAAATTAGAAATAGAAGGGGAAATTATAGAACAGGTAATGGAAATTCAAATATTTAGGAATATAAATTAATAGCAGCAACAGAATAACAGCATTAAGCAAATATTGCAAACAAAATATCGGAATGTTTAAACAATACTGTTTGGAAAAATAAAAATTTAAGAATAGATACGAAAGTAAGGATTTACAAATCTGTCATAAGACCTGTTCTAACATATGGTTGTGAATGCCGAACAGAAACTCAAAATAACAGTTCAAATCAATGAAACAACCGAAATGAAAGTTTTAAGAAAAATCGTAGGAAAATTGCTGAGAGAGAAAATTCGCGGCTCTGTTATTAGAGAAGAATGTGAAATTGAACCTATAAACCTCTGGATAAATGGTAGAAGACTAAACTGGAACGATCACATAGATATAATGGAGAACAGTAGACTAGTGCAGAATGTACGTGACTGGACACCTCAGCAGAAAAGGTCTTTAGGAAGGCCACAACTACGATGGAATGACGTCACCATACCCCGGACCTGTGGTGAATGAACACTCAACAAGCTGCCAGCTTTCATGCGTAGAGGAAGACGATTATTATTATTATTATTATTATTATTTATTATTATTATTATTATTATTATTATTATTATTATTATTATTCTTATCATCATCTGCCTTTCAAATATTAGGCCTGTTACAGTCTCCCGCCATCTCCGAAAAGGTCGATCCACAGATCTTCTGCCTCGAGGAATGTAGTGAAGAATTTGTTTTGGTATTCTGTGACGATCCATGCGCTGAATATGGGCTAGCCAATTGTTTCTATGTTCTTGGAGGTATTCAGATATAGGTACGATGTTTAACTCTCTGGCTATTGTTGAATTTCTTTGGTGGTCTAGAAGGCTATAACCTGCAGTTCGTCGCAGAAAGTTCATCTCCGTGGCTGTAATATGACGGTCATCCTGAGTTCTGATGGTCCAAGCTACACTGCCATAACAGATTATGGGTCTAGCGAGAACTTTATAGATTTTCATTCTTGTGTGTCTCTGCACTTTTGATGGTTTAAAAACTTGGTTGATAATTCTTAAAGCTTTATTATAGTTTTGTATTTTAAAGGATATATTGTATTCCTCATTATAAGTTAGATTATTTCCTAAGTATTTAAATGAATTTACTTGCTCTAATATTGGATTCTGAATATTATTATTATTATTATTATTATTATTATTATTATTATTATTATTATTATTATTATTATTTTGTGATTAATAGGACTTGCCCTTGACACAGAATACTTTAGAAAATAATTTCATACATGGGCATATAAATTTATTAAAATGTGCGTGATACATTGAAGTTTGTTATACCATATATAAACCTCTTTTAAATATTAATGTCACATTTTGTTTTAATATTCATCGCAGGGACCTGCGCGTAAAATGATCCTATTTTACCATACTGAATAAAGAAATGCTATGTTACAAACATACAAATTAACAAATAAATTGCCAATCACGCTACATTTGTTCTGTGTTTGTCATTTAATTAAATTAAAACCGCACTCAAATGTAGGTAGGGCAATTCCAACTAGAATACTTTTCACCGCCTTATTATTATTTTTCATGTATTTTTACGTGGCTTTAACATTAAAATTCGTAATGCGACAATAGAAAAGTGCTATACAATTTACAATATAAAGTTTTGTTATTCTTTTTGTCTTATTTACATGGTAGAAACTAATTTTACAAATTTAGTTTTATGTCGTTTTATTGATTTTTTACTTCCAGCCCCAGTTTCGTACAAGGGAAGTCAAACAATGCATGCCGAAACGTATGTTGGAATTTCTTCCAGAGAAGAGTTGTGACGTACGAAGGCCGTGCCCAAAAATTATCTGCCTTTTTAAAGTGCGTAATACATTGAAGTTTGTTATACCACAAAAATAGAACCCAGAATCCAGCAATAGCAGTCCACTGTACGAAGGATCAGTTGTAATAATAATAATAATAATAATAATAATAATAATAATAATAATAATAACAACAATAATAATAATAATAATAATAATAATAATAATAATAATAATGCATAGCTTTATTTTACCTGGCAGAGGTAAGAACTTAAGACCTTGTCTACCACTCAATCAGGTTAAAAAATACAAAAATTATTCTAACATCAAAATTACAATAAATATAAATATACAAGCGGATGAAGAAAATTGTTCTCAACGGTAAAGAAGACAGAAGAGGAAACCTGCAAGCCAAGGGGTAGATGGGACTCCAAAGTTTTGGTTAGCAACCCGTCTAGGAGAAGGAAACTCCGAAATAACTCTCCGATCCACTAGGAAGGTGGTTGTGCGTCTGGTAACCCGACCATGTAAAAGATTTCCAAACTCATTTCTCTCACAGTGCTCAGCCGGACGGACTTAATGGACGACGAGGTAAGCAGAAAACTATACATAAAACATTAAAGAATAAAACAGGAAGAGATACTAGATTGAAGTTTTATAAAACATTGGCAGTTCCTGCATTACTATATGGGAGCGAAACTTGGGTAATGACCAAAAAATTGTAAAGCGCAGAAATGAACTTCCTTAGAAGAAGAAAAGGCTGCACAAGATGGGATCGGATAAGGAATGAAGATATAAGAACAGAGTTAAATATATATCCATTAAATGAGAAAATCAGAGAATATAGAGAGAAATGGTTTACACATGTGGAAAGAATTAATGTAACAAATTACCAAGAGCAGCATTCAACTACAAACCAAGAGGTTTCAAGGAATGTAGGAAGACCAGTGAAAAGATGGACAGAACAACTGTGTGGCGGAACAGGCAATTTATGCCTAGCCCGTGAAGTGAAGAAGAAGATACATGGTACGTCTACAATATCTGTAATATCCTGCAATTAAGAGCTCAAAATTTAAAAATCGCCCTAACGGTGGCCAAGTTTATTTATCATAAGTAATGCTACGAGTGATTTCCAAATTATCGATAAATTCACGACTCGCGAAGTGAGGAGTGAATTTATGTAGAGAATTTGGAAATCAAGAGTGGCATTTGTTAGGACTATTTAACGAATAAAATTAAGCTGTTTACTCACAAATCATTATTTAACTATAGTTATTTTAAAATATTTATATATTTAATGTAAACGGCGATGTTTGAAAACAAATGAGAAACGATTGGTACGCTTCATTTGCTTCTTTTATTCGTCACTGCAACCAGATCATATTATTTATTGCCAAAGAACGCAATCTTGTAAGAATGCACTCTAGTAGAGAAAAAATGAAACACATCAATCTGTATATTAATTCATTTCTGGTGTCCTATGATGTAAATATGACAATTATATTTTTACTGGGAAAAATACATTTAAGAAAGTACAAACAGTGGTTTCTTTTTTGGTGGTATAATCAATTGCTACAAATGTTTTTATATTATCTCCCGCAAGCACCAAAAGCTGACATTCGTGCACTATATATACAATCTGGTAGCCGTATTTCTTAGAGAGTCAGTCACTGCAAAATAATGCTATGACCTATTCAGAATGTTAAAAAGAAGGTGCTTTCTTTATTATGATAATCTTTAGTTGGTAAATTCTAGGCGAAACACGACTGTGATTGCTTGTAAATAAAAAATCATTGAAACGTGATTGGTCATTGACTCCCATTTGGGGCATGAATTAAATAGTCGCAACAAATTTATATACATAGACTAAAACTTAATTAAAAAATAAATATATTTAATAAATTATATAAGAATAATAAAAGTTAACGGCAGAAGCCTAATACAGTTTATTAAATACAATTTAAAAGCATTGTAAATGTTGGAAATAAAGCATTTTAATTTTTAATATATGTTCATTCATGTAAATTTGAGGTTTAAGTAATTTCCGATTGAGGGTCTTTCCACTTTTCAGCGGTTGCCCTTTTACCAGCCGGCTGCTGGCCCTTCACATCCACATGTGTCAATCACAGAGGTAGATGATCAACAGCCAGTGTAAGGGTGACATGTGGTTAGCATGTCGAGTCCCGCAGCCGTTATAGCTGGTTCCTCAACCTGGAGCCGCTACTTATTGTAGCTAACCCCATTTGCCTCACGATGCTGGGTGGGCACCGGTCCCATACTGGGCGAAATACCATGAGAAAATGTCTTCCCCCATGGAGACTCGAACCAGCGCAAGTCCCGTAGCTCTGCGCCAAGGCTTCCTACCTTAACCGCTCGGCTAATTTAAAATATTAATTACTTTCACAAAAAGAATAAAGATAAAATTATTTATTTCATTATTTCATGACTTAATGATAATTTTAAAATTATTATAATACTGTTTAATAAATTACAGTTTCAATATTCCTTAGAAAACAAACAAACCACCTATTAAATATATCGCAATAAAATGTTGACTGTTCATTTGACGAAATATTCTATATAAAACATTTTATCATCATGAAAATACATGTTGCTCTCAGGCTATGTGCGTATACGACTAGTATTTAATTTTTGTGAATTTATTTATCTAGCCTGGTAGCCTTAAGGCCATGTGGCGCTCTCTTGCACTCAAATAGAACAAACATATGTTACATTAAAATATAAACGCTGTACTTTTTAAAATATAATACTGAGTGATATAATAAATTAATAATAATAATAATAATAATAATTATAATAATAATAAATTATCAATAATAATTAAGTACAATAGAATGATGATAATGTTAAGGATGATGATGATGATGGCCGGATGATTTTGGGGGACCATTGGGTCCTACGCTTCCTGACATTTGTCTTAAAGGTGAGGAAAACCCCCGAGAAAACCTCACCCAAGAGCCTGTCCCGACCGGGAATCGTACCCGGGCCCGCTCGGTGGCAAGGCAGCACGCTACTCGTAGAATTTATATTTATTTAATTATATTTCTTATTTAATTAATCATTTTACCCGGTGGAATTAAAACCGTAGGTCTTCTCTTCCGCTTCACCAGGGTTTAATTACACATATAACAACAATTATGAATTATCTGCATGATTAATGAAACTTAATAGATATAGGCGGGCTACACAATATAAATTTGACAATGGAAGTATATAAAAATTGTAATAATATTTTTTTTTTTAATTTCAGGATTTGTTATTTACACAGGTATCCTCAACCAAAATATACAAAGTATTAATAATAATAATAATAATAATAATAATAATAATAATAATAATAATAATAAACTTTAATTTTATTAAGTAATTGACTTGGTAAAGGAAGTTTAAAATATGAAGGAACTAGCTAATACCCGGCGTACGCTGCTACGCCTAATTAAATGAATATTAATGTGCTTTTATGCTCAGTTTAATAAGTAGAAGGGAAAATAATTATAAATTTATATTTTTAGATACCCCGTGCTGATTACCCGGCGTTGTCCGGGAATCTACTCATCTCGATGTACATATTATGATTAGTTGAATAAGTAAAATGAAAAATAATTATAAAGTACTATATCGTAATTATTTTAAGATTTCCCGTGCTGATGTACCCGGTGTTGCCCGGGAATCTACTTATCTTGATCTTCTTGGCATAAATGAGCTAAAAGACAAAATTCGTTATTGTGTTTAAACGTAAAAGAATACCCGCCATGTACTTGTATGCTTGCACAGGACATACTTGTCTCGATATGCTTGGCTCAATGAAAGACAAAAATGGTTATTGTGTGTTGTCCGTAAGAGATAAACATATGCTGTTACGGTCTTTTTTGTAGAGCTTTTTGAGATATTGAATTTTGTGTACATTAATGTTGTGTATTTGTTATGGTTTAGGCAGCGTAAGCCATTTAAGCGTCCAAAGGGCTACTTTTTTCACGTTTGGCTCTACGAAGGGCGATTTTTAAGGGTGTAGGAGTTGAGTATCACAACTCTCTTATAGCCTATGTTCATTCCGGGAATCTTCTGAATATTGTGCAAAAATCCCCATCACAATTGGATCAAAGGTATGGCCGCGCAAAAAGTTCAAACAAACAAACAAACAAACAAACATTTACATTAATTAAATAAAAATAAAACTTAGTTTTATTTGATTTTCATATTTTTATTTAATTAATAAATATTGATTTTCAACAAGTAAACACCAACTCAATTGATTATTAATTTTTATATATTAGATAATAAAAGTATACATGGAACACGGTTATATGTTATATTTGTTTAAGGAAATATGTAATGAGTTTCTTCTTGAACTGTTCTTGAGTCGGGCAGAACTTGATATACTGTGAAAGTAATAAAATTTAATTGATTAACGCTTAATGCATTATGCTTCAAATGTAGTTTGGCACATTTTATACAATCGTGTCCGTCGTAGTGGCGTAGTCGGTAGAATCCCTACCTTCCACTCCGGCGACCCGGGTTCGATTCCCGGCGGAGCAGGGGATTTTAAATCTTCACCTTGTGTCCTGTCCTTGTGTCTACATGTAAGAGTAAAAGAAAGTTAACAAAAAGGTAACACAATGAGGTAAAACAAGGAGGAAAAGCAGTGTAAAACGGGAAAAAAAATGGTATTATAATGGTCAGATGATGTTTGGGGACTACATGGACTTAAATGACCGTCGCCATGGCGTAGTCGGTTGAGTCTCTACCTTCCACTCCGGCGACCCGGGTTCGATTCCCGGCGGGGCAGGGGATTTTAAATCTTCACCTTGGGTCTGGGTGTGTGTCCTGTCCTTTTGTCTATATGTAAGAGTAAAGAAAGTTAACAAAAAGGTAACACAATGAGGTAAAACAAGAAGGAAAAGCAGTGTAAAACGGGAAAAAAAATGGTATTATAATGGTCAGATGATGTTTGGGGACTACACGGACTTAAATGACCGTCGCCATGGCGTAGTCGGTTGAGTCTCTACCTTCCACTCCGGCGACCCGGGTTCGATTCCCGGCAGGGTAGGGGATTTTAAATGTCCACCTTGGGTCTGGGTGTGTGTCCTGTCCTTTTGTCTATATGTAAGAGTAAAAGAAAGTTATCAAAAAGGTAACACAATGAGGTAAAACAAGAAGGAAAAGCAGTGTAAAACGGAAAACAATGGCAATATAATGGTCAGATGATGTTTGGGGACTACATGGACATAAATGTCCGTCGCCATGGCCTAGTCGGTTGAGTCTCTACCTTCCACTCCGGCTACCCGGGTTCGATTCCCGGCGGGATAGGGGATTTTAAATCTCCGCCTTGGGACTGGGTGTGTGTTCTGTCCTTGTGTTTATATGTGAGAATAAAGTAAAAAGTTAACAAAAAGGTAAAACGAAAAAATAAAAGAAGAGGGAGAAACAGTGTAAACGAAACAGAGGAAATTAAAAAAAAAAATCAAACACTTCAAAATAATAAATAAGTTCAGCATTGCGTCTTCAGCGCTCTGTCATGTAGGTTCAATTTGGAATTTCTGTGTTGGGTTTGACCAGTAAAACCTAGCTAACTCTCTGTGTTTATAACTACTCGATAATATTATCCATCAACACAGACTGTCAGTCTGAAATTGAATATCTCTTTCCAACTCTCTTAGCTTTAACGGTCGACGCGCCCACTTTCATTGCCTCTCAATTCAGCCTGGTGTAATCATTAGCTGTTAATATTTGAGGTTTTCATCATGTGACAAGTATCGTAACATACCGTATTATGTCCATCTACGGACAAAATCGAGTTTGACATCAAATAGTAGAGTTTCTGATATTCTTTCTCAATGCCGTGAAACTGTGCATACCGAATATTCTCCTGGTGCAAATAGGCTTTGCAAAGTAACGGTTGCTGTACACATTGCTGTTTTGTGCTCGTTTCTAATTAAAGTTCTTAGGAAGATTTTTGGACAAAGAGAGAAGAACAGACGGGTGAATGGAGAAGACTACATAACAGTGACCTACATGGTCTTTATAGGAAGCCAGACATGATAAGAACAGTTAAGTCTCGTAGACTGCGATGGGCAGGACATGTGGCACGAATGGGGAACGAAAGACTTGCATGGAAGCTTCTTGAAGCAAAGCCAGAGGGAAGGCGCCCAGTTGGTAGACCAAGAATGAGGTGGGAGAATAATATTAACTATAATTTTAGGGAAGTAGATTTTACAGGGAATGATTGGAAAGCATTAGCTCAGGATAGGGATGTATGGAGAGCTTATGTCCGCGTGGACATGAACCTACGGGTTTGATAGTGCCAGTGAGTAAGTAAGTAAGTAAGTAAGTAAGTAAGTAAGTAAGTAAGGACAGTTTTTGGACCAAAGAGAGATGAACAGACGGGTGAATGGAGAAGACTACATAACAGTGAACTACATGGTCTTTATATGAAACCAGATATAATAAGAAGAGTTAAGTCTCGTAGACTGCGATGGGCAGGACATGTGGCATAATGGAGAATCAAAGACGTGCATGGAAGCTTCTTGTAGTAAAGCCAGAGGGTAAACGCCCAGTTGGTAGACCAAGAATGAGGTGGGAGAATAACATTAACTCTAGTTTGAGGAAGTGGATTATACAGGGAATGATTGTAAAACATAAGCTCAGGATAGGGATGTATGGAGAGCTTATGTCCGCGTGGCCACGAACCTATGGGGTTTGAATGTGCCAGTGAGTGAGTAAGTAAGTAAGTAAGTAAGTAAGTAAGTAAGTCTTGTAGACTGCGATGGGTAGAAAATGTGGCACGAATGGAGGATGAAAGACGTGCTTGGAAGCTTCTTGTAGGAAAACCAGAAGAAAAACGCGCAGTTGGTAGACCAAGGATGAGGTGGGAGAATAACATGAACTATGATTTGAGGGAAGTAGATTATACAGGGGATGATTGGAAAACATTAGCTCAGGATAGGGATGTATGGAGAGCTTATATCCGCGCGGCCATGAACCTACGGGGTTCGATAGTGCCAGTGAGTGAGTTGAGTTAGTTAGCAAACCATAATATGTCCAGCACCATTGTCACATTGATAACCTTGTTATTCTATCTACAATGGCGTAACAACCCAATGTTGGACCTTAGCCTCTCCTTAGGAGATACTAGCTCAAGATAATTTACTTACGCATATTCCTTTACACATGTCATTAATGGTATAGGATGTGACATCAGCAATGGGTATGATAAAGATATTGAACACAAAACACATCAGTTTCAAGCTATTTGTGGTACAATAAATAGAATATTGAATAATAAAGCCCATAAACAAACAAAATTAAAATTTTATAAACCAATGGCTGTCCCTGTCCTTTTGTATGGGAGTGAATCTTGGATTACCACTACCAAACAAGAAAGTAAAATCCAAGCAGCCGAGATGAATTTTTTAAGAAGAGTAAAAGGATGCACTAGAATGGACCAGATAAGAAACGAGGATATCCGTGAAGAACTGCAGATCTACTCCACAAAAGGAAAGATATTTAACGACAAGATACAGTGGAAAGAACATGTAGAAGAATGGAATAAAGTAGATTACCAAATAAAATCCTCCATTATTTTCCAAGAGGAAGACGAGATGTCGGACGTCCTCGAAAGAGATAGTCTTAGATCTATTAGTGAAGACGGAGCAGGCAACTCTTGCCTAAACCAGGAAGTGAAGGAGAAGAAGAAGAAGAAGAAGATTAATGGTATAGGTCAACATACCGATCCAATGGGACATCTAGTAGGCGACTAATGTATTACTAGGTTGAAGAAACATAACACAGAAATAAGACAACAACTAAAAGTAGAGGAATTAAACACAACAATAGTGAAATACAGAACCAAGTGGAAAGAACACTTGGCAAGGATGACTGAGAATAGAATACCAAAAGCAGCATACAGCTATTCACCACACAGGAAGAAGTTTGGGAAGTACAAGGAAAAGATGGAAACAGCAGCAATTTGGAGCCGGAACACGCTAGTAAATAGGCCTAAAACGTGAAGAAGAAGAAGGTCTGTAAAATTTGCTTAAAGGTCTCTGTATTCAGGCTTAAGGATTTTTAAAGAACCTGAAAATGTTCAGACTCGGGACCCACAGGTTAAAGGATTTCCTCTTAGGATTTTTTCATCCTAAAAAAATAAGATTGACCACGGTCGGGTATGAACCCGCGACTCTCGGGACCAGAGGTAATGAATATAAACATTAGTCCACCGCGGTTGATTTATATTAAATTCATTTAATATATTTATTATGATTTTATCACTTCTAAGAGACCTGTCAAAACTATTATTTGTTTAAGAATTAATTTAACTAGTTATTGTTATTATCATTATTAATATTATCGGTCGCGGTGGACTAGTGGTTATGCTCCTTGCCTCTGGTCCTGCGGGTCGAGGGTTCAAACCCTGCCGGGGTCGATGGATTTTTTTAGGATGGAAAAATCCAAGGAGCAAGTCCTCCCGGAGGGACTTTAAGCCGTGGATCCCGAGTTTTAAGATTTTCAGGCTCGTAAAAGTTCCTTAAGCCTGAATGAAAAGCCTCTAAGCAAAATTTACCGAATTTTCCCGTCCTAGTACTACCTTGGTTTCCTATATGTCAGTATGAGGCGGAACGCTGACCACGGACCACTCAAATGACATCTGTACGAAAACAAGTGTAAGTAAAATTAGTATGGTTCAAATTCTTCCCTGTAGGGGGAGAGCGCCTAAATCCCCGTAAAGGGAAAAACATGGGCTTACAATACAATTAGTAAAAATACACTTTCATACTAAAATATAATATATAACTTTCTCGCGGGAAGTGCAGAGTTGAACTGAGCGTAGGAACCACCACTCAATTCAAATATGCACTTCCCGCGAGAATATTATTTATTACATTTTAGTGTGAAAGTGTCAATTACTAATGCAGTGTCTATTACTGGCAAATTTACCTTAAATAAACATTTCCAAAAGTAAAATTTTACAAGAAATATAAAAAAACGAACTACTCCTAAAATAACGAACTACTCATCATAAAATGATTATTGTAACATGAACACGTTTTGAAACTACGATCCCTAAATCTGAATGTTCTCTTGTAAGTACAGGAATTCTCAATTTGTGTTCTGTATTCCCCTCATGCATTAAACCCATCAACATATCTGCGTGGAGGTTAAATTAAGGAAATAATGTAATAAGAGAAAACAGAGTACAAAGTGTGTTGTCAAGTACGTATTGTATAATCAACGTAATATAATTTGATTCTTCTCTTGTTACTCTCGTGTTCTCCAAAGTTAAACAAATCGGAATTTGTGGCTTTGTCATTTGAAGAACACGAGGCAACGTCTGAGAATCTTATTTCAGTTCATAATATCGAACGTAAACGTACGTCATCTGCACTTGGCATCATCATTAAGTTTCATCGTTTTCATATTCAATACAAATTCTACTGAGGTGGATGTATGACTAGAAATACCAGAAGTTGTGATACATTTCCGACAGTAAATTAATAGCGATCCTAGATCAAACAAGGAAAAAAGAATTAAAAAAATCGGGGATTCTATGCCACCAACATACATTCAAATAAAAAAAAACGGAATAATACAAATTTATTACTGCAAAATGTGAATAATTGCCCACCGCTGTGGTCACGAGGTAGCGTGCTGCCTTGTCACGCAGCAGGCCCGGGTTCGATTCCTGGTCGGGGCAGATTTTCTGGGTGAGGTTTTTATCGGGGTTTTTCCTCACCTGTAAGACAAATGTCAGGAAAACTTTAAGGCCGAAACGGTCTCCTAAATCATATGGCCATCATCATCATCCTTATCATCATCATCATCCTTCACCTGCGTGGAAAGCAACGTGAAGCTACCACACCTACAATTCCCTATTAAAGCTGCAAGCATAGCAAGAAAATGCTATGATTGCAGTGAAGAACCTGCCTTCGGGCAGAATTACTATGGATGGATGTGAATAATTATTTTAAAATACAAAAGGAAGTAACATTAAGAGGTTTGTTTAATAATTAAAACATTCTGTCTGTTCATTCTTACCTCTTAGAGTTGTTTTTGTCGAACATATGTTTCAGAGATTCATAGCCCCATCTCTGAAACATATGTTCGACAAAAACAACTCTAAGAGGTAAGAATGAACAGACAAAATGTTTTAATTATATGAATAATTACTTGTGAGAAATACATATTAAGGAGCGAGTGTGGCTGGGATATGGAAAAACAAGAACTTAAATAAATATATAAACCAATAATATATACAGCAGTGATACACCCAATATTGATCTATGCCTCTGAAAGAAGAGTTAAACAAAACACTGTTTAGAACTTAGAAATGAAATTAATATTCTGGAGAAGATTGTATGTAAATCAAGGGACTCTTAATTCAGGAAAGAACAGGCGATGTACCGAAAACAAAGAGAAGAAGAAGAAGAAGAGAAATGTACCATAAAAACTTTTAAAATGCCTTAAAATAAAGAGAGAAGTTGAGCTAAAAGTAACCTAAAATCAGCATACTTGCATTGTAAAATATGTATTATATTAGATCTCGCTTAGCTTTACAACATATTTGTAAAAAGAGAGAGCTGTGCTCACCTCTCTCACTCGCACCAGTGTAGTCTGTGTTTCTTCACCAGATATTAATAGGAGAAAGGTGAAGACCAAAACTGACAACAGGGTAGGTTCTTTCTTTTATATCTGAGCGAAAGCGGTCAAGGATCTACCCTTACATCTCCATCTCTCTGTTTGCCAAGTTAAGCCAGATATACAATAGTCATTAGTCAGTCAGTGTAGCCAACTTATCTCAAAAACTCACTAACAAGCAAGTGAACGCCAAACTAATTTGCTGTACTAACTCACCAATTTTCTCACCTTAACTTGTCCACACTAACGCTAACTTTCTCACTCTAAGGTGCCCACTAATATACGTGGACTCTTCGATAGAATCCCCTTATTTGTGAGCTAACATGTGGCAATTGGATCTGGCGGTAACATGTGTTATCGCAGTGGAAAACATGATGCTAAAAGTAAGTTTTTCTCCGATCGAATAATTACTAGTGGCACGGTGTCATAGAATAGCCAAAGATCATTATAGACAGGTTAAATAAGTACACACATTAATATAATTATCACGATACAAGGATGGAAGACATATTTTTACGTATGAGTTGAAATGTTCATGCCCGAATCAATAGACGAGGGATTAATTTTTCAGCAGTAGGTCACTACTTAAGTTTTCCAACCATGCATCGTACAACATTTCATTTCAAGGAAACGTTTTAAAATAAAATAAGTTAAAATATACCTTCTTAGGTAAGATTCGTCGCCCTCAACTTATAAAATGTGTATTCTTTATGCCTGTAGGCCTTTCAGAACATCCGTTTCAACTTCAGCAGGCCCTTCTTCGCTACAATATCGAATATGATGGTTGATGCTGCTTGTCCTAATGTGGTGTTGTCGTGACTAAAGCTTCTTCCTGACAATATCGTATAGTGGGTTGTTTAGTCTGGGAGTGCTTTCTTTTATTAAAAGCTTGTTGTCTATTTCCTTGATAATTTCCAGGTCTTCCAATACAATAACTGATAGCATTCCCAGACTAAACAACCCACTATACGATATCTTCAGGAAGAAGCTTTAGTCACGACAGCACCACATTAGGACATGCAGCATCAACCATCATATTCTATATTGTAGCGACGAAGGACCTGCTGAAGATGGAACAGATGTTCTGAAAGGCCTACAGGCAAAAAGAATACATGTTTTATAAGTTGAGGACGACGGATGTTACCTAAGAAGGTATTTTTTAACTTATTTTGTTTTATGACTTACCATCTCAACGGTTTTAACAATGAATTTTATTTGTAAGGAAACGTTTCTCGACCGGGAATCGAATACGCCCTTCCGAGGCAACGGCATCGCCAATAACACTGGTCAACATGATTTTTGTTTCATGAGTACCAATAGTTGTACTCAATGCAGTGTTTAACGTGTTTTCAAATATGTATTCGGAATTTGTTCATCAGTCCCGCGCCGTAGCCGAGCGGTTAAGGTAGGAAGCCTTGGCGCAGAGCTACGGGACTTGCGCTGGTTCGAGTCTCCATGGGGGAAGAAATTTTCTCGTGGTATTTCGGCCAGTATGGGACCAATGCCCACCCAGCATTGTGAGGCAATTGGGTAGCTACAATAAGTAGCGGCTCCAGGTTGAGGAACCAGCTACAACGGCTGGGGAACTCGACATGCTAACCACATGTCACCCCTACACTGGCTATTGATCATCTACCTCTGTGATTGACACATGTGGATGTGAAGGGCCAGCAGCCGGCTGGTAAAAGGGCAACCGCTGAAAAGTGGAAAGACCCTCAATCGGATCGGAATTTGTTCATCACCCACAGGTTTTTTTATTTCAATTTCAATTAATGGATTTAAATAATATGTTTTTAAATAAACGTTTTCTCGTCCATTTGTCCATTGTAAAATAAAACCAAATGAGCTGACTCAAATGGTTTCAGCTATGGAAAAGAGATATCAAGGTAAATTGAATCCTAATATGCTGGCCGATTATTGTTGGACCATCAAGAGCGATGCTCCACAGGCGAAATAGAGCAGAAAATCGTAATTTTTTACTTTCTAGATGAGTCTGAATGTTCGAATATTGTGTAGTTGCGGATGTAGAAAATATTAAAGTGTTTGGAATTATAAATTCCTGTCTCTCGGATATCTTGCATGATGGAGAAAACCGATATCATATTTGAATTCAGGAGAAAAAATGCTATCAGAATCACATATTTTTCTTTCTGAGAAAAAAAAAAGTTTTTTTTGTTGCTCAGTGTAATTAGTCCGGTTAATAATTAGAATTTGTAATTGTAACAGTAAAATAATTTAATGTAATTCGTGTATTTTCCTTTAGGGATTTTAAAAATTAATAGTTTTAAATAATTTTTCAAGGGAACACCAGCTTCTAGCTTTATTGTATCAAGAGCGCTGCAGCGTCAGCTATGTTTTATGTTCCACTCTCGTGTTGAATGGACCTGAACAGAACGTTCTTTGTCTTGGAACAACGTATACTTTGCACCTAGATCACGCTTATTTTCATCAGCACGCACATAATATTTCGTTTGAATGTTCTCTTGAAAGAAAGCATGTGCTGTTTTGTCTTCGCCGTGAACAATATAAACAGGGGTGTAAATTCTCAAATACCAAACTACATTATAATATTTTCGAAACTTATAATTTTAAGAAAAAATCATATTCCATGATATGAGGTCATTTCCTTCTGCTGTAGAAGGAAATCGGTTTCAGAAAGGCCTATAATTTTAAAAATATTATAACCTTGTTGAAGTTGACGGCACCTGCCGGATATTTATTTTAATACAGTAAAACTTGTTTAATCCGGAACGTGAATAATGCGGAAATCTGTCCAATCTGAACAAATTTATTAATTTTAGTCGTATTTATTTTGCATAAAACGGAATCTGTCCATCGCGGAAACGTAAAAGTCTTTCTGTACAATTCATGAAAAAAAAGTTTATAAAGCGGAAATACAGAGAGAGAAATAAATTTGTCTCCACTTAATTGAATAGCCGTTACGCCTGAAAACAATGAGAAATGATTCCTGCCGCCGGGTGAATTCTACCTGTACCTGAAATTTTCTTTCGGCCTCACTGCACACCAATAATGCGAAATACAGATATTGCACCTGCCTTACAAATAACTATTGCACTGTAAAAACTTAAATTAATTTAAGTTCTGAGGCCGATCATTCACAGGTAGCGTTCTGAATTTACAGAAAACATGTGGCTAAAACGTATATTCCATCGTCATTAAACGAGAAAATGAAAGTGACTGAAGATAAAAAAATTCAGTGCGAGAAATAATGACTAAATTTAAATGTGGTATAATTCAAGTTTTTGAGACTTAAAAAAAATAAATAAAGAAAACAACGAAATAGTGTGAGACTGTTTTACAAATGCACGATCAAAAAAATCTCCAAATTTCCGAACCGATGCTCCAAATTCAAGCTCTATCTGTTGCTAAATCGTTAGGGAATAACGATTTCAAGGCATCTTTAGGTTGACTGGACAGTTTTGAAAGACGACACAATGTAGTGTGAAATGAAATTTGCGGGGAACAAAAGGATGCGGACAAAAGTGTAGTTAGTGAACGGAAACCGAAACTGCATACTTTAATTTCAGGATTCGCGCCTAAGAGACATTTTTAACGCTGACGAAACCGGACTGTTTTTTTCGCGCGTTACCATCGAAGTCGCTCGTACATACAATACTTCACTTTTCAACAGCAGCGGAACTAAATTAATCCAAGGGACTTAGAAAAGACATTAACGGTATTCTATAATCTAAGATTGTTAATAAATTTTAGTTTTTTATAATACGGAATTTTGTCTAATGCGGGAAAAAATTGGTCTCATGCGATTTCGCTTTGAGCAAATTTTACTGTATTTTAATTTGTGACTATTTATCTCATCGAAAATTTGTTATATATTATCTTTAGTATCAACTTTGGTTGCCCATTGGAAGAAGAGATACATAATAGGATACCAAGAATAATAAAATTATAATATTACAAATTATTACAGAACATCTGGTGTCTTATGTTTGTGAAACATGGACATTGAAAAGTACTGAAACGCAAATATATATAATATATATATATATATATATATATATTATATATAATTGAATATGTAGATAATTAGAACAAATTATAAATTATACGAATATTGTTTAATTTAATAAGAGTTAGTTGCATATAAATTGTTATATGAAACAAGAAAAAAACTATTGCAGTGATACTTTTAACAATTAGAACCCAAGTGAGACCTAAAATCAGATGGGAGTATGTTGTAAAAACTTAAAGAAAATTCTTCTTCTTCTTCCTTCCAAGTATTAGGCCAAGGCCTGTTACGATCCTATAGAAAATTTTCCCTCCAGCGTTTCATAGGACGGCCCAGTGACCTTCGTCCTCTTCGTATATAATTATAAATAGCTTTGGGGATCCGATTTGAACTCATTCTTTCAAGATGGTGTTTCCAATTTAGTTGGTACTGTTTAATATATTCCAAAATTGGCGTAGTCTTCAATTCTTTTAAGATATCGGTGTTCCTTTTCCGATCCCATCTGGTGTAACCCGCTGTTCTGCGCATGAATCTCATTTCACAAGCCGTTATTCTGCTTTCATGTTGTTTTCTTAGTGTCCATGCTTCACTACCATAGGTCAATACTGGTCTAGCCAAAGTGTTATATAAACGTAATCTGGTGTTTTTTTGTACAAGGGATGGTTTCATAACTTGATTAATAATTCCTAAACTTTTATTATAACTAGTAACTTTTTCAGGGATATCCTTTTCATCCCAGATAGAGAGATAATATCCAAGATATTTAAATTGATTAGATCTCTCTAAAATTTTATTCTGGAGACAGATTTTACTTTGTATGGGGTCCTTCCCATGAAATGCCATAATTTTAGTTTTGTTAATTGATATTTCCATATTAAATTTGGCATCTATTTTTTGTAAATTATAAATTGATCGTTGCAAATCATTTTCGGAAAGTGCCAGAAGAGCTAAATCGTCTTAAAGAAAATTAATGTAAAGATATATTAACTGTGTTAGTAATAACTTTCGTTGCAAATAAATTGTAGAGAAGGTCAAATCGTTCAACTAAATGATGCGGTTTTGCCTAATAATAAGAAGAAATTTAATTATAAACTCCGAGGATTAACAGAAATATTTTTTTTCGAAGAGTATGGTTTGACACTTCCAACTTATAGAACCAAAGTCATGACATTTGAAGGAACAGATCCAATACATAGAACATCGTTTCATAATTTTCACAGGAGCGTTTTAATTATTATTGTAAC